>VXBT01003634.1:727000-836817 GCA_013400235.1 Oriolus oriolus
AGGGAGGGGCGGGCACAGGTGCCGTGAGGGACAGAAGGGCACAGGTGCCGTGAGGGAGGGGCGGGCACAGGTGCCGTGAGGGAGGGAGGGCACAGGTGCCGCACGAGTAACTCCCTGTGGTGGAACGGACCTGGGTGATTTGGTTCAAGGCAGGTGTTGGCAGCCCGAGGACCTGGGGCTGCCTTGGAGAAGCATCCCCGCAGGGTGGCGAGCGGTCAGGCGCGAGCCTTGCTCTCTGCAGCTTCGCAGAGCCTCTCGAGTTACTGTGCTCAAACCGCACAGGTTCAGGGTGTGCTCTTCATGCTTACTGGCTAGTGAGCGCCGTGATAGAAGCTGAAACCCGAGGCACAAGCTGCTCAGCTGGAAGCAGTTGAGGGTGTTTGTTTGTAGGAATTGTGTGACAGAGATGGAAGCTGTCTGTGTGCGATCGGCCGGGATCCCACACTCCGTGGGCGGGAGTCAAGGGAGGACCCCAGGAGGCCGCACTCCGGAGAGCAGAGCGGGCTTCTGCAGTGTCAGGTGAGCACTCCAGCCCCCCTTGGCCGGTGCCAACACGTGCTCAGAAGGTACTGAAGAGCACCGTGGATTGTTACCTGACACGTCCCTAGCACACCACCTGGTGTGTGTTTCATGGTGTTTTGCTAATTTCTGCAATTACAGCAACATGCCTGTCTTTGTTCCATACATGTTAAATAAGATGCTCCTTCTTAATGTATTATCAGCTGAGTTGTGCCCCTTTCATTTTTGTTATTGTGCCTGTCAGTACCTTCCTCATTGCTCAAGATGCACCTTCTAAAGGACCCCCGATAGGAATATGTGGGTTAGTACTTTCTTGCACTGGTATGATTACTGCTGCATTTCAGATTGTGCCAGTTTTCAGCATATTGGTATTCCATCATGGAAAAACTGGGCTCCTTCCTTCCCTTTCTGCAATTTTCTACTTAGGAGCTTTAATGCAGGGATACAATTGTACTAACATTAAGCAAACTGTTGAAAGGACTTTAAAAGTCCTTGTAATTGAGCGACAGATGCTTATGACGGAATCCATTTAAGCATTCAATATAAGACTATTAGGATAAGATTACAGTATTTTGATCTTGATATTCTGATTCTCTCAGTGCTGATTGACTGCTAAGGCAGGTTGTCCTATACAGAGGAGAAGAATTAGAGAAGCAGTGAATTTTGCCTCTATAAGCCTTTGATATAGGCTGGGGAATTAAAGAAAATAAATTATCCATAAGCAGTAGGAGGGTTTTTTTTCTGAATAAAGAATTTGCAGAGCTGGAAAACAGTAGTTCATTAATGTCATATAAAACAATAATGTGATGTTGACTAGAGACCAAACATAACATTGAATCCAAGTGACTTTAATATGTAATGTAGAATATGGTAACTAAAATATAATACATAAAGCATATGTACATTAGATATGGCATATATGAAAAATAGTTAACAAAATACGTTAAACAGCATATAAATGCATGTATCTTAGTTACATAATAAACCACGTTTGTACTGAAATTTTATTAATCTGCTACTCAGATATTTAAAAGGTACCTGCTTCAGATTTCTTCCCTACTCTTGAACTTAAGTTATTCTTGAACAAATCCTTTTTTTAAGTGTGTGTATACACACTTACTATTTTATATATATATATATATATATATGTACCATGCATATACACTGTCGATCCAGGAGTTTTATTCTTTTAATTAAGTAGAAGACAGAATACGTAACATTGTTCTCTCTTAAATATTCCTCATTTTACCTGCAACTCTATTGTGCATCCTGTGCATTTGCAGTAAAATGTAAGCATTTACAATATTCTGCCACCAAATGTTCCAACTTACTCAGAACAATGGAATATTGTGAGTGAAGGAAAGTATTGCTCTGGGACTTGTGCCTAAGTTCACATCACTTACATCTGACTGGGATACCTGACTGCTATTTTAATACTTTGCTTTAGGAAGGAACACTTACTCAGCGATTCATGTGGGTCTGGTATTTCTTCCTACATTTTTTTCAGGCGTTTTACTAGTATAAGATTATTTGCACTGCAGTTTTTTAAAGGGGCAAGTGCTCTCTCCACTCATAGCAGTGAGTGTGGGTTTGTTAAGGGTACTCAGGTACCTGGTCTTTGTGCTGGGAGTTCCAAAAATACCTCCAAAATTCCACTGAACTCTGCATTAAAAGAAGGAATGTCAAGAACTGATGTCTTGAGAAGAATACAGGGTTTTTTTATTATTTTTCCAGAACACTTTTTTTTTTTTACATTTTAATGAACCATAAGATGAGGGGAGGGGGGCAATCCTTTTTTCCTTTTTGGAGGTTGTCTTCAGCACAAATTTACTGTTCTTTTAATTATTATTCTGATCTTTGTCTGGACACAACTGGTCACTGCTTCCATTCTTGCAAAAACAGGACAGGAAGTGGATGAACGGTTTCATACAAGCTGCTCTGAAGTTTTGTTCCCACAAAAATCTGAAAAGGTTTTCATAAGTTATCTTAATTTTCTGTTGTATCCATTGAAAAGTTAAAAAAAAATCCATCTAACACCAAAGGGGAATGACAGTATGTTAGGCTGAGGGCAGGCTGAAGAAAGCTGTTCTCACAGCTATATACTACTTGAGAAATTGAATACTTACATGCAGCGAATATCCACATTAATTTCACCAGCACGTCTTCATTCGTTAAAGAGATGTTGCTTGGGTAATATAACAAGTTTAAATTAAAGATTCTCCTTTAAACTCATGTACAGCCGATCTTGATAAACATCTTATTCCGTATGACCTTGAGGAGGGAAATTTTGTGTTGCTTCTTTAAATGGAGATTGATTAAGCCCCAAAGATTTTTGAGCTTTCCCCAACATTGCATTAGCAGCCATGCAACTCCACAGGGAGGACTAGAACAGACTACCCACAAGCATTTTTTCCATGGTGTGTAATGTAGATCCACAGTTGTTCTTTTGGCAGCATGGATTGAACCCAGGATGCTGGAGTGTCAGAGTGCAAGTGTGAGGAGGCTGCACAGCAAGCTCACTACCCGAGACTTCAGGAGAACAGACTCTGGCCTCTTAAGGGATCTGCTTAATAGAACACCACAAGGTAAAGCCCTGCAGGGAAGAAGGGTCCAAGAAATCTGGTTGATACTCAAGGATCATCTCCTCCAAGCTCAGGGGAAATGCATCCCAAAAAAGAGGAAGTGAGGTAATAAAGCCAGGAAGCCTGCACAGATGAACAAGGAGCTCCTGAACAAACACAAAAAAATAAGTCAATGAGGATGGAAGCAAGAACAGGTAGTCTGGTAGGAATACACAGAAACTGTCCTCACCAGCTTTGTCCAAGCAGCCAGGGATTAGGTTAGGAAAGCTAAAGCCCAGAAGTAAATCTGGTCAGGGACATCAAGGGCACCAAGAATAGCTTCTACAGGTATGTTGGTGATAAAAGAAAGATTAGAGAAACTATGAGCTCTGTCTGGAAGGAAAGAGTAGATGTGGTTACTTGGGATACAGAGAAGGCTGAGTTACTCAAAGAATTTTTTTCCACTGGTTTTCACCAACGAGTGCTCCAGCCACACTGGCTGAGTCACAGAAGGCGAAGACAGTGACTGGAAAAATGAAGAGCTGTGCACTGTAGGAGAAGATCATGTTCAAGAACATCTAAGCAACCTGAAGCTGCAAAGGTCCATGGAATCTGATGAGATGCATTTGCAGGTTCTGAGGGAACTAGTGGATGAAGTGGCTAAGCCACTATCAATCATATTTGAGAAGCCACAGCAGTCCAGTGAAGTTCCCAATGACTGGAAAAGGGCAAACATAACCCTCATTCTTAAAACGGGAAAAAAGGAAGACCTGGAGAACTACAGACCAGTCAGTCTCACCTCTATGCCCAGCAAGGTCATGGAGCAGATCCTTGTGGAAACTGCTAAGGCACATGGAAAATATGGAAGTGAATGGGACAGCCAACATGGCATCACTGAGGGCAAATCATGCATGACAAATTTGGTGGTGTTACAGTGTTCATGGACAAGGGGAGAGCAAGTCACACATACGTGGACCTGTGTAAAGCATTTGACGCTGTCCCACGTGACATCCTTGGCCCTTAATTGAAGAGTGGAAGGACCACTCAGTGGCTAAGGAACTAACTGGATGGTCACACTCAAAGAGTTGTGGTCAACAGCTTGATGTCCAGTTGGAGAGTGACAAATGACATTCCTCCAGGGTTGGAATTGGGACTGGCCCTGTTTAACATGGACAGTGGGACCAAGTGCACCTCAGCAAGATTGCCAGTGACACCAAGATATGTGGAGCAGCCAACATGCCGGAGGGAAAGGATGCCATCCAGAGGGACCTGGACAGGCTATTTATGTCAGTGCTGGACCTGTGTAAGAGGAGTAAAATCCCGTCTTTCTTGTCTGCATTTTTTCCCTCTGGTTTGCAGACAGCAGCAGGGACTGGTTAGCTGTTACAGATGAGCTGGGCTTAGAGAGGAGCAGCAGCAGCAGCAGAAAGACACCAGTTTGGGAGGTAAATAAAGTTAGATAAATCATTTGTTGCTCTGTGCCAGTAGGGTGGGAGAAATAATAGCCTCCTTTGAAGTACTGTCTCCTTTGCTACGTAGGAGCAAGATGACTTTTTTCTTTCTGTTGCCTTTCTTTTCCTCCATGAAGTCGGTCACTCAACCTGAAATCCAGGGAAGAGATGTGCAGTATGCTGTGAGGATGAGAAATTCTGCCTCTGCTTCCTCAAGGTTCTGGGCTCTTCATTACAATAAATGTTGGTGAGCTGAAGGCGGTGAAGGAGGCTACTGTAGTAATTGCAAAAGGAAAGGGATCACTTGTGTGAGGAGCAACTAGTTTTTGTACAGACTGTCTGTTGCTGGAATATTAAGCCCTATATTTATTATTATTTGATTAGCTCAATTCTAATGCATCACTTCGTATTTTAGGGAAAAATGCCTGTATGACAAACTGCTTGGCATTCCAGGCTTTTGTAGGTTAAATGGCAACTCCAAAGCAGTCTTCAAAAATACCATTTTGTGCCATGAAAGAGGGTCTTAGACACTTACAATCTGTATTTGCAGGAGATAGCTGTGGTAAAATGACTGCATTCTCGAAGTTGACTTGTGCTGGCAGTCTTGGGGTGTTGGAGAAAGAAACTCTCCTATTCGTAAGTGTAGAGTAATACTGAGAAAGTTCCATAGCTAGGGGATGTGATTTCATTTTATATCTTCATAGTCCTGCCATATCATGCATTTTAAAATACAGATTCTGCAAAATGCAGACATGTCTTAAATACTGTGGTTATATATTCTTTACATTATTAATGATCAAAGGTAGAAATTAACTTTTGACATCAAAATTCAGGAATCTAATCTAAGGTATTTTCCCTTGCTGCAGTTCCCAGCCTCACGTCCTTCTTCCACTTTTCCCCATGGCAGCAAATCTCAAGGCAAAGATATTGCCCCTAAATACTGTCCAAGGCAGGATACTAATGAGGAGGTTGTAAAGATCTCTACAAAGACACCATGGCCACAAGAGACCATTTAATCATCAGGTTTCATCTACAAATCAGAGTTGGTTTTTTAAAATTTATTCTCAAAATATAAGACAGCCAAAATCACATTCGAACTGAGGTATGAAAATGACTGTTCTGTTAAACTAACACCAAGAATGCCACAAAAAACTGAAAACTGGGTTAACAATGTGTCTTATCTAATACTTTGAGAAAAGTTTTGAGAAAAGTTTTTCAATTAGAAAAGGAAGACTTCATATAAGATTAAGTGCAGCTGTTATCATGGATATTAAAAAAATGTTTTTTCTCATTTAAAGTGGAATCAAGTAATTTATCTTTTTGATGGTGATTTTCACATACTCATTATTCTACTCACAATTTCTGCTATGATAAACACATGCCTTTGGACAATATAGGGCATAGTATATTCTACTTCCTGATATTTTTGTTTGTTTTAAAAATACCTTTTCCTAGGCAGTAAAACTTGCCATACCAGTGTAATCTGCAGTCTAGAACCTCGTGGCTTGGTTACCATAAAATATATAAAGCTTTTCTCTAAAATTAAAGAAAAAATGGTACAACAGAAAACAATTTTACCTCTTCATAACAGCTTCCCAAATGAAAGCTCATTCTGTACATACCTGTGTTTTAAAAATATAGTGATATTTTCAATTGTTGTGTGGCATGATATGATAGAAATATGGTATCATTTTTTTCTTAAACCTTATCACGGCATGAATTTTGTCAAAATCCCACTGGACTTGGGTTTGGTTTTGTTTTTAAAAACAAGTATTAGTTACCAACCATCTGAAAATATGGCTTCAGGGGTGTGTGGTTGTCCAGAACTCCTAACTGTGCCTGTCATTCTGACAGACTAGAATGATATTCTGCTGCAACACCTCTGGTGAGATCTCTAGAGAGAAATCCTTGTTGATTCTGGTCTTGGTATAACGTCATGGAAGTGTCATGCTATGCTCTGTCGGGGGGTGCATCCATATCTACAAATGGATTCTTCAGCGTTGCACCTGCAATATAAGCAAAAACATCTTAAATGTTCACATAATTATTTCAGGTTTTTATTTAAAGTATGTTGGTGAGTGAATGAAGAAAAATAACTAAAACCCAAAATAAAAACTGGCTACCACCAGAATGCAACCAGGGCCAGATTAGCTGCAACATAAGAATTTCCTGTTGTTTAGACAAACTAGTCTAGAGTAGCTTGTCAACTTCACACCATATGCCATCTGCATCTTCCTGCAAGAGTCTTTTTGGCAGGAGTTTTGTCGTTAGGCATCTGAATTTTCATGAGATAAGTAAGGCACTCCCCAAAGCCCTCACTATTTCTAAAAAGGTGGTTATATTTTTTCATTATTCTTTTCAGTGATACAGTACGATGGTTTTCCAGTCTTTTTGCAGAGGAACCTCACTTAGGGAACCGAAGGTGGAAAGCTACTATCAGTTCTGTTTTGCTTTAATTTTCTACCAACTGCAGTTTTCCCATTGCCCCTCCTACTCAGCCCAGACCTCTCAGCTTTCCCTTTCTTTGTTGCTGTCCTGTTCCTTTCCTGTGACATCTCTGTTACAGACAGCAGCAGCACTAAAACAGAGTAAATACATTTAGACAGATCAATCTGTTTCTCTCTTGTGTCATTTGTGTGCTCTTGCAGGCAGAGTCCTTTTTTCAAGCTCATCTAAATGACTCTCTTCATGGGTTGGAAGGCACTAATGTAGAGAAGTGCAGGTTGAATGAGGCAGTAGAGGAAAGAATATACCTATTCCTCCTCTGGATGGCTCTTGCTAAGCACCTGACTAAGGTACTCCTAAAAAATATTATCAGATCAGCTGAGATAGACCTCTCTGGTGTATTGGGACTAAAAAGCTCTCATAGATGCAATTCAGAGTATGGCTCTTGCTGCACTCTTGATTCCCTTGTTCCAGCTGCAACCTCTGTCCATGGTGAGGAGCAGGCACCAGAACTGTGACTGGGCAGGCAGTGGAGGGCAACCTGCCTGATGTACGGGACAGGGCGTTCCCAGGAGGGGACTTGATCACCAAAGCCATCTCTGTGTCAGTGGGAGTTCGCTCTTACCCAATTTTCAGTGAAAGCTCTGAAGCATGTACAACAGGGCTTAGAAATTCATCTGACAAAAGTCACCCCAGAAACATCTTAAAATGTGCTTAGAGGTGGCTTACTTAAGTAAAAAACAGTTATTGTCCCCTTATTATGTTTACATTTGATGTAACTGGAAATATAAATATAAGGCATCTTTGTACTCCTTCAATACTCAAGAGGTTATTCTTACTCAGAAACTGATGCTTAGGGTCTCCTATACACAGACAGCTTGTCAGTGTCCCTAGGCAGTAGCAGAAATGACTCCCCAGTTTGTGCCCATGCTCGAAGTTCTGGGAATAGCTGCATTCCTGCCTGCTCTGCTGACCCAGGCATGCTTCCCAAGCAAGGAGGAGGCCTAATCCTTAGAGAATCCCAAATACAAATATTGCAGCAGTGTTTGGCAGGCCAGCACAGGAATTTGCGATATTCATAAGCTTGCTACAGTTTGTTTTCCTTGATCTGGAGGCTGTTTTTCCACGGGTTGGAAGGCACTGATGAACCAGTTTCCCCCTCTGGCACTGTGCGGTGCCGGCGGGAGCTGCGGAGCGTGTCCGCTCCCAGCGCCGAGCGGATTTTCCCTGCGGAGCCCAAGCGCAGCACTGCTGGTGGAGCACTGACCCCTCGCGGCTGAGCTCCGGCTCCAGGCCCTGGCTACGTCCCCTCTGTGTGGCCCTGCTGGAGCGGCCTCAGGCTGCGGCATCCGAGCTGCAGAATTTTTACATGAGAGATGTATTTTGTGAGTGGGCTTTATAAGACAGGATCGATGAGGCCAGATCGACTGCAGTGGTTATCAGGCTGACTCCCAAGCTACTTCAACAAGTTTTTGCTTACAGGAAGAGTTTCTTTGCCACACCCAAGTCATTCAGGATGCTTGCCAAAAGCTATGGTTCTGGCACCTGAAAGTCCCCATGTAACCTTAATGTCAGCAGTTCCTGAAAAAATCAAAGAGGTTTAGAATATGCCTGGACAGATTATATGAAAATTTGCTAAATGCAAAGGCCTTCTTCAGCCGTTTGGATTGCTGTGCTTCCTTCTGTTGAATGTACTCTGCAAAGCTCCCAGTGTGTGCCCTCTGTGTCAGAAAGGTGTTTCTGCCAGTTTGTTAAAGCAATGTCATTTGCAGATCTCTAAGGCCCCATCTGCTGTGAAAAATCAAGCCAAAGCTCTGTCACTATGGTGAAATAAATAAGTGTCATCCATTTTACAGTGAGGTAAGTAAAAGACAAGAGGTGGTCATGTGGTTATTCAAAATACTACATGTCAGCATCAGCGTTGGTAAAGGATAGGGAAGCTCTTAATGTGTGTTCCCTGCTCTGGGCCCTGGGACATGCTGCTTGACAGCCCAGAGGACAAGGACAGCAGACAGTGCAATGGCTCTGGTAGCAATTGTGGGAAATGTCCATCATGCAGTTCTTACCTAATGATCTGAATGAACCCAAAACTCTGGCTGTAATCACCGAAAGTCTGAAAACATCTGTGAGCATCTCGGCCTTCACAGGAATACAGAAAGGAATTTGACAGAGCAGCATTCAATGTTCTTGTTTCCTGTTTACAGCTGTGTCACCGGGCATAGGTGTACCTTGCTCTGGTCTCAGAAAGTTCAACACGAAGGACTTTAGTGATGTGCTCCTTGTGCAGGTGCCCCGTTCCATGCAGCAGTGTCAGCTGGCGAGCACGAGGTGGCACAGCAGAGCAGCAGTAGCAGTCGGGGGAAGAGGAGAGGGCTGCAGCAGGGTGATGGGTAGGTCTGGTAGCTGGATTTTCGGGTGCTGAGTGTGTGTCTGGCAATTGCAGCCGGTAACTTCCGATAAGCTTTCCTGCTAAGTCCAGTTCTCTCACGGAATGCCTGACTCTTTAATATTTCCTAGGCAGCAGCTCAGTCATTTCATCTGCAGATTCCCTAGAGTTTATGAGTGAATATAAGCTCAGTCCTTACTGGCATTATTAAATGACTCAGTTCCTGAGCTGGTCCCCTTTTATGACCAAGTTTTTATGACATGTCCACTCTACCTGCAAATTAAAACTGGGTGATAGACTCAGTGATGTTCCAGCTCTCAGTTCCTTCCTCCTACAAGCACACTTGATGGTTTTTCTTTTTTTTCTGGTGTGACTTTTTCTTTTATCAGTTGAATTTCTAAGCCTCATTGTACATACTTTGAACACTGGGCCTTTAAGGCCAAAAGGGATGTTTTGCAAAATCAATTGCTCATGTGCCTAAGGAAATCTGTTTAAAAAATATTTGATGTAGCCTTTGCTAGAGAGAAGAGTGTCTTGGGAGTTATTAATGTCAGGAGCAAGTTAGAATGTAGGGCCGCTGTCCCCTTAAGGGCTTGGGATGCAGAATCTTGCATTGTAAGATTTCTCCTTCTCTCATCTGGGATAAAGATAAGCCTGTTACGTCAGCCTCAGAATCGAGAGTGATTGGAGGAGTGAAGCTGACCATGTATCTGATGGAAGATTGGACTAACATGGACTCTCCAAGCAAGGGGGAAAGCCTGCTTGATTGCAGTTGAAGAGGAACAGCAGAAGCTGATTCTAAGGCGAGTCTGAACTGGAAGCTTAATAACAACATCAGTTAAGAGATGAATAGAGACTTCAGTGCCCCCCCACCTCTGCCCCAACACCACCACCATCCTTCCCCCCCAAAAAAATTAAAAAGCTAATTAACCTAAGTAGGCACTGGGAATGGGAAATTGAGGCAGGCTCTTTGCAAGAGCTGTTTCTACCATGAGGGAATGCCCTGAAGCATTCTATGTCTAGCCTGGCCATTGAACTGCTGTAACCTTTATGCCAAGGTTATTTAATGGCTCTGCTATCATGCAGAGATAATTGCTCTGGCTGGTTGTGTAGATTGACAGTTAGCTGGGAATTTTATGATGGAATGATTTTCAGATGGGGAAAATGCTGCTTTTCAAAAGTTTAAATATTATTTGTGAAAACTTGGTTTTACTGGAGCAATGAAAAATTGCTTCCAGGAAAATAGGAAAAAAGTCTCACTACCTAGAAGATTTTACGGTAGAACAGAATTGTTCATAATCAGCATGCACAGAACAGGCAGATATTCTATCTTAATGGTCTGCCATGGAGGTATGCAAAAACTCCCTTTCCATGAAAAAGTGTTGTTTTAAAAACTGTAATCACGAATTGGCCCAGTGTTTTTAGATATTGAGGGGTTTTATTTTCCAGTCATTTCAGCTTCAGGGCATGTATCATTTCAGAGCAGCACCTTGAGCACACTACTGCACACTGACAAAAATAAGCACTGTGATTTCTATTCAGAAACACATTTTGTAGGAAATTCCCAATACTACTGGCAGTAGTGGGTTGGATTTCAATCCTGCTGAAGACTGACCACCCACATAGAAATACTGCAGCTGTGCTGGTGCCCTGTGAGCTCAGAGGGGCTCTGTACAAGGGCCGGAGGACCTTGATGCTGTAATATTATATCTCTGAACACTGTGCAGTTCTGTTTGCTTGTGGAACTCAAATTCTCAGTCTTTGTCAGAATGACACCTGCATATTCCCTGTCCTTCTGCAGCCTTTATATGCCACTCCAGAGGTATTAAGAATCCAAAGCAGTGTTTTATAGGTCGAGTAGAGGTTCCTCCACAGCTCAAAGGCCAGGACTGTTCTACAGATTTTGTGATGGCACAGTTATGCACGGATCAGCACCTGGGGTGTGACCTGAGAAATCATAATGTTGCAGAAGTCACTTGTGTGTAAAAATTTGTCACTCCCAGGTAATCAAGAAGTTATACTGTAAAAACCTTTTTTTTGCTTGTAAGCTGCACCTGCCTCGGAATGCTGTGCCAGCATAATATACTGCATAAAATTGTAATACATGATATCTGTGCTGACAAAGCATTCTGACTGTGGACCTAGCCTAACTTGCAGCTCCTTCTTTCTCTGAGCTACACAATAGAAAAGGCACAGAAAGAAAATAAAGACAGAACCTCTTTAACTGCTTCTTGCTGGAGAAACAGTCATATAGTAGTAACGTGGTCCTTGGCTGTTCTGTAGTTCTGAACAGTTTGTGTCTGATCCCATAACTCAGTGACACACTGCAAATGTTAGACCACTCTAGCCACTCTTCCCTGCTTTTCTTAACTGCATCACATGTGGTTTATCAGTAACCAGTGTTTTTTCTATTCCTTCATGACTACATTCTTTCTGTAAAACTTTTCATTACTTCAGACCCATCCTAAAAAATTTCAGAGCAGAAAATGAGTTAGATGAAATATTTTATGAGAATGTGAACAAATGAAATCATCAGAATGTGATAAAATAACTGTTGCATTGTGTAGAAATTTCTCCTCATTTTTTTCTTCATCACAAGTGATTTGAATAACACCCTTCTGAAAAGCTATCTGTGAGAGAAATAGTGTATGAGCTCTGTTGTGCTTTCATAAATACCCAACAATCCCTGCAAGTTAAAATATCATCACATGCTTACTGCACTTGATTATGGGGGCAGGGACAGGCCGTCAGAATTTGTCTGTAATCTCTAATTCCAAACAAAGTTTGCTGTTTTGCTGTCTGCAGCTTGTTCCTGTCCTCATTGTCTGCTTCACAGCTCGCATTCAACCTCTGAGTCAAGGTCACAGTCAGTCTGAAAATCAATTTTCCATGCCTCCATTACGCCTTCCTCAACCTTATTTCTTTTCTTATCTCTCTCACTGAAAGAGCTGCCTACACAGCTATGGCTGAAGCATGGGACAAGTTCACATGTGCAAAATCTTAGCCAAATAGGAAGCCTGTAATGAAATAATCTGTAAATAATCTCTTCCCCAGCTATCACGAGCTTTTCAGATTATTTATATTGGATAGTCATTTAAATCTTGTCAGTGCTGCATTGTGCTGTTGATTGAAATGGTAATGAATGCAATACAGTCTCTCAAATGGTTCAGTTTTTTTAAAAATGCATCATTTACAGGCAGTTAGCAGTGCTACAGTTGCATCTGGCTCATTGATTGCCAAGTACAAGCTGGCTGTGTCTGCAGGGCACAGTCAGTCTGGGTTGCAATGAATCCTGTGTCATCTTTGTGTTGCACATCTATGGTATATTTGCTGACTTGCTAAAGTTAGGGTCAGCAAACAAGCTCCCAGCAACCAACAGTAAGTAGCAAACTGCTCTAAGTATGTTTGCAATTAATTTTCCTGAGCCAACTCTTTTTCTTTTGCTGGTGCAGCCCACTATCCTGCCAGTCACTGCACTGCTCTTTGACTTGAAATTCTCTCCCTGTTCTCATATCCAGGCTGTGTCTGCATCTGTTTTATTCTGTGCATAAAATCCTTTTATCCATATGTCTAAGGCTGTAACTCACGTTCTGTTTAAATTACTTCTAAGGTATCAAAATTTGCCTTTCCTCTGGCCTTGATAAGTGCAGTCTTGCCTGTTCATATCTACTCAGAATACTGTCATTTGAAATCAGTATTTTTCTGTCTGATTATGCAAACTCAAATACGTGTTGCTTTGTGTATTTTCCCTCATTTATGTTACTCTGTAACATCTAGAGATTTGGTGGTTGACACCCCTTCCAAGGCTTCTGAGGGCCAATCTCTGCCTGTCAGTTGTATCCTAGTCTACTTAAATACTGATTCTTATTTATGATTAGTCAACAATTAGAGTCTGCACTGTCTCCTTGTTACACTTTCAATAAGGAAATGTAATGTTTTGTTCTATGGGGCTCCTTGTGTTTGGAAGTCCATTTCTAAAAGCATGGAAACCTTGATGACACTTCCATTTCTGAAGGGCCAACGGGTACTCTTATTTTCCTTGTACTGTTCCATCTGTCTGTATCTATCTACGGGTGTTTGTTTTGCATTGTCATTTCTAGACATGATTTCTAGCCCTTTGGAGTACAGCCCCAAAACTCGATCCTGATTTATACAGCACTTAACATGTGCGGAGAAGGAGGGTAAAGGGGGAGGAAATCAGACATCCAGGTCTGGAATATGTGGTCATGGCAGCAACAGAAATGGTTACATAATCTTTATTCTTTGCTCCCACAAAAATGAAATTGTAGTTGACTTTTGCCTGAATGTTTTCTACGGTCAACTTGGTGCTAGAGCTTACAAAACTGCTCATTTTTACCTCTTTAGTGCATTTATAAGGCTCATTTTTTGTTTTGGTAGTAAGCAACCATTATATAGGTCTGTACAAGTTTTTGCTAAGCTTCATTGGAATGGAAATCTACATGAAGCAGTGATGTGACACACAGGGGAACAAGCCTTATTTTCTATCTGGAACAATTCCAGATGGAAAATGAATGCTTCCACTCTCAGGAACAAATTAATATCACTTCCTCCTGTTGAAGAAAGCTGGACAGCAATAATAAATAGAGCTAGAGAGAAATTGCCAAATGTTACATAAAAATTTATTGGCTTCATTTTCAGCCATGGTAAAATAAGGCAAATCCTTTACTTTTTCTGCCATAAAACGTGCTGGGTCATGCAGAGTTTAAACCTAAAGAGGTAAAAATAAAATGGAACCATTTCCAGTACAGAGCTTCAGCTTACTTGTCAATCCTTTAGCAGAGGAGTAAGATTGACTGGGACAGCCTCTCACACTGGGGAGGGAAGGCTTTATTCCAGAAACATGTGAGCAGGGCTCAGTCTCCACCAGAACCCCTCAGTCTGACAGAATGGGAAGGCATGCGAAGATACCAGCAGCTGCCTGGTACCAGGGTCACACGCACCACTTCTTGGGTGAGGTCTAAAAGTTCATCTGTCTCTCTACAGTCAGTTCAGGAGTTTTCCGTGCCACCCTTGAGAGGAGATTGTGCCTGCCTGTGCTTGCTCAGAGGTTGTGGAGTCCTCCTGAAGAGGCTTCTTGACACGCTAATCTTTTCCAAAGAAGACAGCCATACTATCAGAGAAAATTACACTCTCAGAGGGAATTATTAGCACACAAAAATGCCTTGCTAACTAAGTTCTTTTTCTTGCAGGTACTTGATTCACACATTGCAAGAAAGGTAGACCAAGGAAGCCATCCATGCCTCTGGGGCTTTCAAAACTGTTGTGGTGTTTAAAGAGCAATTCTCTAAAAATATCTCACTGGAAGGAAAGCTAAAGAGATCAGGTGGATTCAATAGATGGTGAGATCTGGTCCAGGCAGCCCGGGTTTGAAGTTTAGCAGCAGGTATCCAAATTATAGCACCATCCACACCAGTAAGAATTTGGCTCTGAGGGAAATACTGTCATCAGACCCTTGATCTCTGTCTATGGTGCTCTGGAGAGAGTGCCCATCCCAACATGTGGATTTGGATCCAGGTAGGGTAACAAACAGTACCTGAGAGGCTGAATTGGGGTGCACACTGTGTGACACTATCAGACCAACCTGGCTGAAGTTCGTTCAGCTTTACTGGCACTGCTGAGAGCTCCTGGTTCTTTACCAGCCAGGGCAGCCTTGGCAGCTGGGCTTTACCTTTTTGGTCTTCAGCAAAGTCAGGCACCGAGGGCCCTACTGAGCAGTTTTCCTTTACACTCCTGCCAGTTTAATTTGTTTCACTTGCAGTAGGAATATTTTCTTCAGTTGACCTTCCCTCACCTGGTAACTGTGTTTCCAACCACAATTCACATCTTTGACCTCCTGACAAAGAGCCAACGCATTAAAAATGCATGAGGCCATTGTGAGGGGGGCAGCTGAATGGCTGCATTAGCACCGAGGCTGAATTATTGATAGAAAGGGTGACTTTTACTTTCCTTTTAGCTATTGAATAATAGATTAAAAGCTGCACAATAAGATTATTTTTATTACTCATGTAAATTACTTGTTCAGTTAAGAAGAGTGAGGAGAACAAATGAAAAGCACCCTGGGGTGGCAAATACATGAGACTTAAAATTTTTATGTTCTAGAGTATTTATTAATTTTAGATGCATTTTCAAATAAATGTTTTGATTTAACAGAAGCAATGTGTTGTAGAGTTTAGGAGATAGGAATAGACTTTTTTAAATGATACTCTCAATGAAATTTATGGATAGAGAACAACTAATGTGTTCTGTATTAGCTGGTGCCTGTGCTAACCCAAATAAGAAGTGTTATTTAACAGTTGAAATTACCAAACTGACTAATACCTGGTCTTTAGAATTATCATGTTAATGAATCCCTCAGTTTTCCTATGTATGGTACACCACACTGAGCTGTCGCCATCTATGTAGTCCTAGAGAAAAAATAACTTTGTTTGGTTTTGTTTTTCCTGTTTAGTTTGGTCCCAGTAAAAATATTGCCTATTAAATCTTTCCAGGGTTAGTAATCTGTTTGGCTTTCTATACAGCCTTTGGCTCTCAGATCTCCTGGCTGGTTATTACCGTGGCCAGCAAGGATCCTGCTGCCGATTTCTGTTAGTCAGCCAACAGCAGTCTTACAGAAGGTATTAGATGTCATGGTTGCCCACAATTTTGAATAGACAGTTGCTTCTGCATTTCCACTTGTGCTACCCTCCTGCAGAGCTGGATGATGTTGGCTTTGAACTGGACAGCTCCTCTTCTATCAGCTTTGAAAGAATTTCAGCACAGACTCAGCAAGTCTCTGATAGGCTGGCTGGGCAGTTTTCTACTTACATCCTTGAGGGAACAATTTGAAAAAGAGGAAGAAAGAGCAAATTTCTTTTAACTGAAATAATGAAAACTAATTTATTACCACCTCTAAAGAAAAGTGGGACTTTCAAAATAGTGCATCTCCATTCTTCTGCTGGTATTTTCTTAGCCAAAGAAGCAAAAGTAACACAGCTATCAGTATTGCTTCATGTAAGTGCCACAAAACGTTATGGTGTAGTCATGTTAGGTACTGATTTAGAACCCGCTCAAATTGTTGAAAAAATCCCATGGAGTTGTGCCAGTCTCTGCAACATCTGTTGATGGGAGGCATTCCATTAAATATAGAAATCAGGACTGGATTTATGCAGAATTGTACCTGTTAGCAGCCACACAGGGTAGTTTCCTTACAAACCCCTAGCTGAAACAGAATAAACAATCCTAATGCAACCTTCCTGGATGACAGCCTCAACTACCCATCCTCAATCCCCACACATTTTCAGATCATGAGTTCTCTACAGGGATGGGAGGATTTGGTGAATTTGGTTTTGCTGAAGACTGTCTGGTAAGAAGAGAAGGAAGGCAGTGTGAGTTCACTGTGAGTAGGCTACTGAGTGACTATCCAAGGGTAAAACAGAAATATGCACCACTGACCTACTTAGTGTTGAAAGTCTCCATATTCCATTATTGATGAACTGATATACTTAATGCCTTCCTTGTTGCCTGCAGTTACCTCAATAGCAGGATGATTTTGACTATTCTTCCATTTCTTTTCTTCATGTAATTAGAATTTCCCTGTTTTATAGCCTGATAGTCTGACTCAATGGAATATGTAGACCTGAAATATATAGGCTGAGTCAGAATTTTGGATCTGCTTTTAAAGCTAAATTTAGGCACACAAGACTGTAAACTTTAGTCTTCATGGTCTGATAAGGGCTAGAAGAAAAAGCACTGATGCTGCTAGAGTCTTTGAGTGCTTTAAGCTTGCCATTTAGAACTGATCCATTTTGGTAGGGTGCTATATAAAAGGCAGTTTCCACAGGATTCTAAAGTACTGTCATTGTATTTTTGCCTTTTTTTTTTCTGCATTCTTATTCAAACTCCAGCAACAGGTCAGGCTTTTCGTTGTTAAAGAAACTCAGTTGCCTCTGACAGGATAAAAAGGCAAATATTCTAAGAATTTCTCACTTTTAGTATATTTTTAAAAGATCTATTTTCAAAACTTGCTTTTAGGTTCAGTATATATCATACACATAATGAGAGAGATGAATATAAATTACATCTTAACTAGTATAAGTGACTCTCTTCACATTGCTGAAGGAGGTGATTTTAATTTTGGAAGTTGACTTCTTTTTTTAACTGTGAGGCTGTGAATCTGATATATGTAGCTGTCAGCTATGCGTGGGGTGGGGAGGAAGGGAAAAGGAAGTCTTCCTGTGCTATGTTTAGCAGTGTTCGTGACATAAATACAGCAATTGTCCTGGGCTATAGTAAGTTCTGCAAGGTTTATGATGTTGTTATTTAGAACTGCCTGTATGGCTTTATGGGTTTTATGCAATAGCAGCCTCTTAGAGAAAAAAAAGGAAGGAAAAGCAGTGAGTCAGTCTAGGATGTGCCTTGGTAAACATTTTGGGGTAGGCAAAGTGCAAATGCCCAAATTACTTCCTTTGGGCTTTGTAACCTCTAGGTTCCTCCCAGATTTAATTGCTTGCATCGCCAGTGATGGGGTACAACAGATCACAAGGGCTGTGAAGAGTGGGGCAGATTTTGTGCCTGGAGATGAGCTCATTTCCCTTCTTCTTGAAGAGAAATGAGTGCCTCCTTCAGACTCCAGTAGTCCTGAGTGCTACAGAAATTAAGCCATCCTTGGCTTTTCTGCCAGGTGAAAACCTCATTTTAAATTAGTTACCCTTCTGTGGTTTAACATACTTCTCTTGAGACACCATAAGCTTTCTTCTAATGCTAAATGCTAAACACACCATTTCTGCGGGAAGTCTGGCAGGTCTTTTTGTTAACAGTTATTACCAAGAGTCTGGTATTGTAGCAAAAGATCTTGGGTCCAGGCAGACCTGCCTGGATGAAAATGAAGAACATGCAAGGTACTGCTAGGGTTACTGGTTCTGCTCTAAAAGCAGTCTCAACCCAGAGGGGAATGAAAAGATAGGAACACAAGTGCAGCTGAGTTTTCTTCAGTAATGCTCGAACTATGCCCAGCACTGCACTGAATGGAGAAGACAGTACTTCTGTGTCATCTTTGCATTCCTCTTTTTGAGTCATCAGTGCAGGCTGCTCTGTGCTCTCTTGTTTCAGACCCTATAGAGTTGCTTTGCCAACTGGAAATTGGCCGATATGAATGTGTGACAGAGAGATGTTGCCAAATTTTGATTATACTGTTGAATGCTTTTTCCTAGCCACCCAAGTATTGCCTTTCCACACTGGCAATCTTTGAAGAGAGGATCCAGTGGATTTCTGGTCCTTAATCAATCCTAAAAATTTGTCCTGTCACTTACTATCACCTTTACTGCCAGTTAATGTTTCTCACCCAGTGCTTTGTAAGAAAATACTGAATCACTGACCTGTTTTCATCTCATAATGCAGCACAGGCTGTTTTGTAGCCCTTCCCCCCAAAGTCCAAAAATTAGGACACATATTGTAAACTTGCATGTCCATTAAATGATGTAAATGTAGAATGGGTTAGAGTATCTGGGAAATTAGGTGCAAGGGTGCCCAGCTGCAACACAATCAGCTGAATATGGCATTCTTCTTGCTCCTGACCCTCTGGGGAAGGGAACTCTACCTGATAAAGCAGAGTACTTACACAGTTATAATTTGTGTTTAGTAAGCATTTGTATTCCTGCAGATGAATCAGCTAAAAGGCCCCTACAGTGTAAAAGCCTAGGTCTATGCAGTATGCAACCTGTTTTATTTAAAAGATGAAAAGTGGCTACTTAGACATCATAGCTGAATAATGTGTCTTATTTCAAGTTCCCATTTGCATCCTCTTCAGAAAGCCACTTAAGAGGTTAAAAGGACACAGTAAGCAGGATTAAGTTTTCTATATTTAATGGCTAAAATTTCTCATAAAAACTCGGAAAATAAAGAAGAGAAAGTGAGATCATATGATACCTCAGTTCCACCAGTACGTAGCTTACTGCAATTCCTTCATATGTCAGAAATAGTGTGGCAGCAGGACCAGGGCAGTGATTGTCCCCCTATGCTGGGCACTGCTAAGGCACCTCGAATCCTGGGTTCAGTTTTGGACTTCTCATAACAAGAAGGACATTGAGGGGCTGGAGTGAGTCCAGAGAAGGGAATGGAGCTGTGGAAGGAGATGAAACACCAGTCTGATGAGGAGCAGCTGAGGGTGCTCAGCCAGGAGAAAAGGAGGCACAGGGAGGACCTTCTTGCTCTCCTCAACTCCCTGACAGGAGTCTATTTCTGTCTATCAAATCTGTCTGATCATAACTCTCTTTCTCTTCCTCTCTCATTTATGAGAACAGAATTGCTCAGAAGTACTCTTGAATTATGGAAGGTATGAGTTCAGCCTTGTGAATTACTATGAAGAAATTCCAGAATCTTGTCATTTCTGTTAATTTATTTTGCTAAAAATTTAGTCTAAGCCTTCATGCTTTCCTATCCTTTGAAGTGAACCTCACTGATATGATAGATGTTTTCCAAACTTGGAACTGTGATAAAAACACAAAGATTTTGGTTTTAGTTAGCTTCCAAGGCATAAAACACACAAGACTTCAAGAAATCAGTGAAGGACTTCATGCAGTGTGCTTCATACTCCTAGATATTTCTGTTCACAGAAATGCAGTTAAGAAATAATGCCAAGTTATAAACTGATTGAGTGTTGCCACGTTAGAAGTATTTGACAGTGGAGTACAAACCAGAAATCAGTTCCACCAGTGACCCCTTCCCATCTTAAGAGACTGCATTTGAAGAAAAACCTGACCTTTAGGCAAAATGAGCTCTGTTGTTAGCCAGCACTGATTGGTTTATGCTTTTCCCTAACACTGGGTTGATCTTCAGCATGGTTCAGTAGAAGAGAGTTTAGCCTATTACCAACAACAATTTTAAACGTTCAAACTTTCAAGAAGAGAGATCAAACAGTGGTCACAGGAAAGTAGAACTGAATTTTCCTAAAGAAGCAGAAGTAGCACCACTACCCAATAAATAACCCAACAGAGATTTCTCTACTTCTCAGTTAAACCTGGGGAAATTACTAGTTCTGCCAATTAATGAAAGGGAAATTAGAAAGCATTCCTGAAATATTGGTGAAGTGTTCTAATAATGGGACTTTACCCATGATTTTGTCAATACTCCAATATGGGGACTACACAAGTGGAAATGTGAAGAAAAAAATTAAAGTTACGGGGATGAACTTTTCTGACTTTTTGGGTGAACACGAATTTTTTTAATCTTGCTGAGAGGGATTTTTCAGGTATGCCTCAAAAACACAAAGAACTATTCTGTGTGTCAATAACTTAGTAGATTTTTCAGTTGATTATGCTGCTTTGGATATTTATGTTACTGTAGACTAAGTAACCAACTCCTGTAAAAAGTCAGCAATCTCCTGTCAGAAAGCACAGCAAAATAAGGTTTTCAGTATTTGTGTCACTTATTTTGTAAATAGTTAGGTCTTAACTGACTGAAGGATTTTTTTCCTGGGTGCTAGAGAAAGCTGTCTTTATGGTAGGATTTTTTTCCACCTATGAAGTGGTTTGTACTGGGCCATTATTCATCACTGTATTGTGCTCACTTTAAATTTTTGTGCCTTCAGTTATAGCACTCAGTGGATTGCTGTGTAATACACTGAGTGATAAATTGCTGCTAGGGTAAGTTTATTGATCTCTGTACTGTGGATGATTGCCATATGACATTCTCATTGGGTAACAGAATATTTTCTATAGATTTCCTGAGCTGATTAAATAAAATCAAGATTGGGACAATAATGCCTCTGGTCAGGTTGAAGGTGAGACACTCTCTCTGCTTCAAGGCAAAGAGGCACAGTTAAGAGGACAGCAGATGCACCAGTAACAGCAGAACATGGTCTGTAAGTCCCTTCCTGGAAGACCTTCCTGAAGTCTTGTGGCTTAGTGTCCAAACGAATCCAAGCAAAGACAAAGGGAGATGGAAAACTGTTCTCTCTGCAGCCTCTTTCCTGGGGGCAGGAGAGGCCTTCAGGTCTGCATCTCTTCCCCTCCCTGCAGAAAGTAACCAGGGTTAAGAAAGGTGAAAGAGGAGGCAGAAGCAGGGCAGTAGCACAGGAATGTGAAGAGGTTGAGTCTGATGAATAGAAGTAAGAAAATTTGGCATCGTATTCTGATGGAGGATGCTCAGGATCTACAATTGCCTAAAGGCAGGTTTTTTGAAAAAGACTGTTTTTCTGAACTGATTTGTTACAGAGCAGTGAGGAAGCCAGTCTAAAACATATTTAGGAATCTCATCCCTTTTTTTGCTTAGCAATAGTTTGGTGCCATAGAGGCGCAAATAAACTCATGTATTCTAAATACGTACTCTCCCAATTTCCATTAATTTTAAATATCTTTTTAATGGCATTTTTCAAAAGCTTCATGAGTAATTGAGAAAAACAATAAAAGAAGGTCAGTGGTAGTTTAGTAACCCACTAATTCTTGTAGCTCAACATAAGGAGGTGGCAGTTCATTGCTAACAATGCTACTGTTGTCTCTGTCCTTCTAGGCAAAGAACCAGAAAACATTTCCCAGCTAATTGGAAGCTACGTGAAGCTTTCACCCTTTTAAGACATGTAGCATCCCATCAGAAATCCCAGTGACAGACAGTGCAGTTATTAATAGAACCAGCCCCAGTGACGAAACAATTGGGCTGCTTGGAGCACTGCAGTGCCTGGGCCAGAGTCCGTGCCCGCTCTATCCCACAGGCAGGCCAGCATGGAGGGCGATGGGACGGCTGGGCACTGAAGCAGATTGTGAAGAGGGAATGTGAAAGGACAGTGCACGGCCTGTGCTCTGTAGGGAACAATGCTTCCCAGCAAATCACTGCATGGAGTCAGAAGGGACCGGTGGATTTGCAGTGACAGTTAATGCTCCGTGATCCGTGGATTGAAGATTAAGCAGACTGTGCATGCAGGGCTGGCTAAGGTGCCTCACAATGTAAATGCGTGGGAATGTGCTGTGTCTGGTGTTCTGCTCTCCCAGAACACTGGCTTGCGGTTCTTAGCTGCTCTAACAGGCCAGGCCAGATGGAAACTCTTCTATGCAAAAAATGTTTGGTCCTACTGCAGTGCCCTCACAAAAGCCCATATTTTCTTTGTTTTAATCACTATCCAGGTGTTCCCAGCCCACTGAAAAGCCCAAATCATGGAGAGCTGTCAGCACTTGAAGAAATCTATGGAACCCAAAACCAGATGTTTTGTTGGCTGAGGAGGACCAACTGTCTTATACACTCTGTGTATCCTGGGCATACGCAGGAAAGAGGTATGTGACCTTGAGAAGTCTAACAAAAAAGGTGCCTGTAGCCAAATTGTGCTGCTTAAATTGTTGCCAATGTTTCACTGGTAGCTTTCCCAGCTATCAGAACTTCATAAAAATCTTCATTGCCTTTCTTAAGATTACAAAGGTTGAAACCTTCCTTTAACTTTCTGCCTCAGTCAGCTCAGCCACAGTAACTGCAGCTCAGCACTGGTCTGGCCACAACCTCCATTCCCAAAGTCAGTCAGTGGCCTCCTGGTTTGCCAAAAGGGCCAGCTGGTGTTCAGCGTGCATCCTGCCCAAGCCAAGTGGTGCTGGCTTACAGGGGGCTGCATTCCTCCCTTTGCTGATTGCTCACTGCTGGCTTGCCTGGTGCTCCACACAGGTGAAGAGCAGCCCAGCTCTGTGCTGTTCTGGCTGTCTCCTGCCCTTAATCCCCAAGCCTGTTCTGGGGGGCATCAGATACTTCTCAAAAAGTAACTACTTTTTTAAAAAGTAGCTACTTTCACAGTGCAATTCTATAGGAGACTGGTTGCGCCTTCCAAGAATTTATCTCCAAAGCTTGAAGCATATAAAATGGGTAAATGTAATGATATATTACTCACTGCTGACTTTCAGCATAAAGATTTTTGTGTTTACTAGATGAAAAATTGTAATTATAGTCTATGTGCAGCCAGAAGATTTATGTACATTCATTTGAGTTACCTCACTTTCCATTTCTTTTGACAGACTGTAAGGTATAATATTAGATAAAGGAATGGAGAAACTGCGGTATGGGTTGTTTTTAGGGTTGGGGATTTTTTGTTTGTTTGTTTGTTTGTTTGTGGGATATGTTATGGTATTTGTTTGTTTCTTTGTTTTGTTTTTGGGGTTGTTTGGTGTTTTGCCAGTGTGGGCAACTTGGAAGTTCAGTTGTCTGTCTGTAGAGAATCCAAAACACAGCTGAGGTCACTTTGCTACCCAGGATTAAGGCAATAATAGTATCCAATAATGGTTAATGCAATTACAGACTTTTTCATTTTCTCTTTATCAAATAAAGAGAGACAACATACCTCCTGACACAGGTCACATTTCAGATCAGGGAAGAATGCCACCCTGCTGATCTGGGAAATAGAACACAGTGTGGTTCATGTGAGCATATATGTGATAGCAATAAGTGAAATTGATTTCTGAGGAAATCCCACAGGTATTGAGAGCAGTATCCTATCAGTTTCAATCAATAAAAATTGCTAATTGTGTTTACTGGTTGTTAGGCTAAAAATGAGATACAGGATTTGGCCTTACAAAAATAGAGCTTCCCTACAGCACAGTTAAGGCACAGAGAGGAGCAGCAGGATGGGAACGGTGTAATGGTAGACAGTGGTGACTGATAAGGGCTAGAACCAAGCTGGAAAGAAGAATCTTTCATTGGAAGGGGACTAAAAAGGTGGAACCTTTCTTTTCTCTTCATGAAATCTAGAATTTTTGAAAGTACACTGCGGAGAAGAGGTTTTCAGTTTGTGGTTCTGAGGTTAATACTGGTCTATAAAATGTTAGACCATGGCTGATTAAAACATTGAGGAAACAGAGAGAAAAAAAAAAACATTTTCCCAAGAAAACAAACAAAAAGTAGAAAAATTGGAGTAAAGTATAAACAATCAATATTTAGACTAAATTGTATTCAGTTAAATGAAAGTTGCCTGGGCTCTGGACTTCTTTTCAAAGCCTGTTTTGTATTCAGATTATTTTTTAATATTTAAGACCTTAATGCCCCTTTAACTGAGTAAGTTTGCAACACGATGCAAGAAACGCTAGTCTTACTTTAGAAATGGTAAGCTGCCCCAGCATTTTAAGTTTGTGTAGGTGGAGGGCTATTTATTGAACCACTATGGGACAAGGATATTACAGTTTCTAGAGAGACTGGTGGGTACAATAGATTTCTCTTTAATAATATAAAATCTGAAGTTCAGAGGTCAAAGAAATAATAGACAGAAATCTTCCTTTTAAGTGTCTGTTCCCATATTTATATCTGTAAAATCTCATAAAACCTTCACGTTTCTGTCATTCACATAATACAGCCCACAGCAACAAATGTCATTTCTAAAATAACCTCATCCATTCTTAATTTATGTTTCAAGGATTACATTCAATCATACATTTTAGCTGTCATCACCTTTAATAAACACTAATGGGAAAACTAACATACCTTTTTCTAACAGAAAAATTATTAATTAGTTTTATTGCATGATTTTAAAGTGAAACAGTGTTTGAATTGTGAAAAAAGAAAAGCTGAGGGCATTTTTAAATTTGTAAGTATTACTCAAAATTTTACAGATTGTAGTTGAAGAGTACTTTTGAGACCTGAGATGATTCAAGTACTATCTTGTTATTGATTGAAGCTTTAAGAAATATAGCTTTAAAAAGCACCTTTTATTGCAACCCTGCTGTTTCCTGGCATCCTTTTGCTATCTCAGTAGCAAACTACTTCCAAAGACATAATCACTCTTGCCATCCCACCTAACCAACCTTGCCCTCATTGGGTGGACTCACTGTAAAAACACACAGGTGTTATTTGGGAAGCAACAAACCTGGGGGTTTTGCAGGATGTATTTTTTTGGGTGGTTAGACCACCATCTTAATTATAAATGGGTTTCAGGGAGTTGGTTGCTATAGCAACAGTCTACTTAGTGCTTTTTTCAGAGCCAAACCCTACTTGCCTGTATGTTCAAGGGAAGACAGAATGGCTAAGAAAGGGAAATTGAGCTTTTATTTCTCCAAGAGCCGTAAATTGCATCATCTTCTATTTAAAGTACACAGGCAGGAGAGCTGCTCCTTTTCCTCAATGTCTTTTCTGCTGCTGAGAAGCCCCATTTGATGTTTGTGTAAAATACAACCTTCCCTTATTTCAGAAATGCAACTGCACCAGGGTTAATTAAGGCTAACACCCAATCAGATTTTTCCTAAAAGTGAAGCTGAAAGCAGAGGGCACAATCTCTTTGAAAAGCTGGAGCTGTGAAAATTTCTGATGCAATCTTTTGTCTAATGTCTCCTGCTGTAAATCAGGGTCCCTCTCCATCCTGCTGAAGTCAGATAGAATTTCTCTTGCCATTGATTTCTCTGCAGCTCCCTGGCTGTGTATCAGAGACCCAAAGCCACCTTGACTCGATTTTTTTTCCCCTCTGTTGGCTGTGAGGTGGAGAAACATAACAAAGGGGCTGGGGAGATGTCAAAATTCCTTAATCCTGCCTGGCCACAGGTTGTGATCCTGCCATGTCCTTCAGTGACCATCTGCACCTGTGCAGTGTGAGCACTGTTTGGTGGAGTTTTTTCAGTTGTGGGGAGTTGAGCAGAGCTTGGCTGGCACTTGCACGGCACCGTGTGTGCTGGGCAAACGTGTCTGCTCGCAGCGTGCTGAGCACTCCGCTTCCATTCTGTGCATAATCAATTACAACACGCTGCAGGTTTGGAGTCTGTGGAGTCTGCACATTTCCCTGGCAGAATGAAACAAGGAGAGGAGCCTGTGACAGCAAAGGGCCAGGTCTAAATTATGGCTTTGCTTCTTTTATGTGGAACTCCTTTCCCAGCTGTTCCTCACTGCTTCAGACCAGTGAGGTGGGGATGCAGGGAACTTAGGAGTCTGGGGAGGACACTACCTGCCTGAAGAGGGGTTTCCAGGCTCTTGAGGGTGGGAGAATTGTCTGGTAAGGGTAATGAGCTGCCAGTTGGTATCAGCTTCACAGGCATATGGGAAAGGGAGAAGGGTTTTGAAGTAGGTTCAGTCTCCAAAGGAAGCAGAAGGAATGTAAAGCATTTGATAGGGAAGAGTTGAGATTGTCTGAGGCAAGTTAGATTGAAAGTTGTCATGAAAGGAAAAAGAAATCAATTTGGAAAGTATTGCAGCTGGAGAAGACTAGTGAAGAGGAGATGGAGAAATACTCCTTCTTTGTTCTCTACAAGACAAAGAGGACCTTCCTTTTTATGGATCTCCAGTAATCTTTTCTGTATCTTGACCTGCAGACTGACAGTTTCCCCTTGGACAATATAATCACCTCGAAGTAGAGGATAGCTGATTGTGGGAAGAGGGAAATTGCTGGCTGTAGTACCTTGGTGTCATTTGTGCAGTTGCCATCACCAGCTGACACTATTATTAACTGCCACAAGATCTTTTCAGCTTTCCCTGAGCAGGTCTGCCATATGCATGTAGAGACAAGCTCAGAATATTGCCTTACTCCACAGGAAAACCCTAACATACAGTACTTCTTTGTGTCTCTCTCTCCTGAGCTCTATTTCTGTCCAAGAACTCTGAATATCTTTCTCACCTTCAAATGTAAAAGAGATGCAGTCCCCATGATTTGAATGACAGAAGAAACTTGCCACACCAAATATATACAGTCCAATCTTTCTGGAAGAAATGACCAGTTGGAGAGTTTGCTTAAAACAGAGCAGCCTTCCATAAGACCTGATGGGGAACTGTGTTCATTTCGGACATTTCATTAAAACACTGCAGACTCCCTGTGCTCCAGTGCTCATGACAAGTCCTTCATGCCTTTCACTGGATGGTCATTTTTTTAGCTCTTAGTTTTGCCAGACTTAAAATGATCTGGTTTTGGGTTGGTTTTGTTTGTTTGTTTGGTGGAGTTTTTTTAGAAAAACGCAGAAAATCTATTGATGCTGGGGATTTCTGTGCTTTCTATCTCCCTGAACTCTGTCTTCATTGACACAGAGAGAGACCCCAGACTTGCATATTGAGGCACGGCCTCTGCCCTGAATCACAAAAGGTCTGTAATCTCCCCAGTGTTGCCAGACCACGAAAGAGACAGTGCCTGTTTTAGGAACAAATAGATGTCAGAAAAGGAGAAAATTCAAAAGGAATGTTTCTGAAGTTTTGCAAAGCAGAACTGATAAGTATAGCACAAAAGACATGAGACTTTAAGAGGTGCCTTAAAGACATTAAACTATGAAAGGTTCATAACCGATATTAAAAGGTTTTGAAGTCCTTAAGTTCATGCTTAAGGGAGTTTGGAAAAGGGAGGGAGCATTAAACCCAGACATCCAGGAGGAGCCAAGGTCTAGCTCAGAGAGTGCTGGTTGCCAGAAGATAGGAGATTGATGATTTCAGGTTTCAAAATTCTCCATTTGCCCTGCTTCTGACACTCCTTTTCCAAACACCTACTGCAGCCCATTGGCAGAGGTAGAATGCAGAGTTGTCTGGAGGCCTCTGTTTCTGCCCCTCTGCATTTTCTGATGAAGGAAATGGAACAAAACATTTTACACTTGAGATCCAAAAAGGTGGGGTTACCATGCTTGTCATCCTACTCTTTTTTTTTACTTGCTGACTTGTGAGTATAAATGCCATTGGACTCTTGCAGCCCATTCTCAAGGTGAGGATCTCCTTTACATTCAGTTTCTCCATGACTGTGTTCCAGAGGGGGCCAGATTCACTCCTGGATGAAAGAATCCTTCTTTGGATACAAGGTTTTCACTTCCCCCTTCTTCCCACTCTTATGCCTTCCTGACCTGAAGGGAAGCAGGTTTTCTTCAGAATGGTAACAACTGATTCATTTGAACAAAAAGGGCCCAATTCCATGCAGATAATTTTGTAGCCAAACTTCTGTAGCCCAAATCTGACTTGTATTTCTGCACTTAAATGTCAGGCAAGACACAAAATCTCTGATTGAGTTAGTGTGTTTGCATTCTGCCTTGACTTCTCCCCATTTCTCATGGAGAGGCGCTATGTGTTTCATATGTCCTGTCCCTCAGACCATGCTGCTGCTCTTTCTTTTTCCCCTCCATTGCCATCCCCTTTGAAATCTCAAATTCAGGGCTGAAGGAGACTGGGAGCCAACTTCTGCTCTCAGGGTTAAATCTGGGAATCATTCCTCTAGCTGCAAATTTATGCTGGTGCAGTGAAGATGCGAATTTAGCTTTCTGTATTGCTGTCAACAGGGGGAAAATAGAGTCCCTATATGGCTGTATCCATGGAAACCATCCTGCTGCAATAGCGGGTAAAGCAGCAAATCAATTTCTTCAGTTTTAAAACGAAACACATTATAGTGCATCTGGCATTTAAGAGATTATCTGTGCTGATAACTGTGCGGAAAAACCCTCCTCTAGCAAGTACAGTGGCAAGAACATTTTCCCCTGACAGAATTCTGATTTTGGGTAGAATGAGCATTGATGACGAAGTACCATGAAGACACTACAGTGAGACAGAGCCAAGTCCAGAAGCAACAACGTTTAATGAAGGAGAAAATTGTTTAATTTAGCATTTAGCCCAAGTATCTGGGCACATGGTGACTAACATTCAAATGTCTTAGCAGAGGCAGTGACCTGCCACCTCTGTCTCCCTGCTCTTTGCTCCCGTGGTACCACATGTGACAAACAGTATGTCTGTACTTTGTGATACACTTCTCTGAACAGAGTGTGTGTGTGTGTGGCCGGTGGGCTGTCAGATGAGATTTCAATATCCACTGCAACATGGTCTGGGCAACTGACTTGATACAGGTGTATGTTTCAGAGCCAGAGGCATTTCCAGTGCAGAAAATGTGCTGGCTGTCTCTGTGCTGTATTCTTGTTACATTCCATCATGTGCGACTTGAGAGACCATCCCTTTGCTATGCCACGAAGGGAGCATGGAAATAGGAGGATTTCGTACACCAGACTTAGAAAGTAACCATACACTTTCCCTGCTGTGTGCACAGAGGTTCTGGCTTTATTTTTTCATCCGTTAAGGTATCTCTCTGACCATTTTGAGAAATAATACCCTACCTGAGCAGAAAACTGCCTATATGCAGATGAGACATCATTCTGCATTTCCTTTTTATCAAATCCAGTTATTGCAGTCTGCCTTCTCTATGCCTATCAGATAGAGAAATTATCTGTGTGGGAGAAATACAACCTTATTTAAGAGAGAGGGAGTGAAGTTGAACCAGGAAGAAATAAAAAGCATTACAGGAATTGCCTAGACTGTGAGTAGCCCTTCAGTCGGTGAGGATCAGATACACATTCCTCTGTCACTTTGCAGTACCTAGGCTGTATTCTATGTGCTTCTGAATCTCAGTTCCTTGATAACAGCAATCACATATGCAATACTGCCTTCTTTTATCTACAGCTGCCCTATCTATTATAGCAATCCCTGCTTGATTGACAGTTATGTATTTTTTTCTGACCTGAGGGCAAGCTTATTGCAATGCACTCCTTTCAGGGCTATCACTGAAACACATCCAAAATCTTCAACTGGTGCATAATGTGGCAGTTCAGCATTTGAATGAAGTGAGCACGTATTGTTGTGGGCACAAGAGGTTTTGTTGCTCTGCCACATGTACCAGTTAATGGAAGATGCCTTTCAAACCCCATTAAGTGGTAAAAATGGCTCAGTGGTCTGAAATGCTGTTGTTTGCAGAGAGTGTTTTGTTCTACATGTGTCCAACTGCTATGACATCCAGTGTTGTCTGTTTGGTCAGTTCCAGAGATTTTAAGAGTGAGGAAAAGACCTCCCAATGCACTGCTTGAGGACTGTGCTTCCTTTCTGAAGATGAAGCTTCCTGATGAATAACATCTAGTTGAAAATCACAAACTTTGGCAGCTTGTTTTCTTTGATCCATGAATGCACAGATCTAGGAATCCTCCCTGTATTCAGGGGTTGGACTGCATTCACTTCCTAAGTCCTAACCTTTAGATACTGAAGAATGAAAATTATACTTTTCATTGCAGTTTTTATCCATAATTCCCACTTTCTACATAAGCCTTCCATATTCCCATGTGAGGATGCCTGGGGTTCCTTAACAGTCAGGGTTCAAATTCCTGGTGAGCTCAGATACAAGGCATTAGCAGATTTCTCTCTAAAAGGCCAGGGAAGGGAGAAATGGAAGAGGAGCTGTGACTGGCATTTCTTGTACCATTCGTCATCACAGTCCTGTGTCTGTGTTCGTCAGGGTAGCAAAGCCCAAGAGGCCAGGCATGGCCCAGAGGAACCCTGCACACCCTTTGGAGCAGAGAGGATGGGCTTGTTTGTTACTGTGGGTCCTGGGATATGTTGAGATGGGCTGACAAAACCTGGAGATTTTAATGACTTTTGATAAGGGCTTTTCCTCTGCCCTGCAACAAATGGCAAGAAAGGTGACCTTCTTCCCACCTCCTTCAGGTCTGATCTGGGAGTCCATGGCAGGATCAAGAGCTGCATTTGCTCTGAGGGACAAAGCAGGAGCCACCTCTGGATCTGTCCCTTGTCTCACAGCTCCCAAGTGTGGCATTTTAGAGCATTCTTTGTGTATAAGCTCCTGCAGTTTGCACAGTCATGTCCAGCGTAGGAGTGTTTCTCGGTGCTGTCTGTCTCCATGGAGTCGGAGGTGACACCGTGTTTGTACATTGCCTCTCTTGCACTGCCACCCCCGTGATTAAGGCAAAGCTCCTGAGTCATCTTCGCAAAGATTTAAAATTTCCGGCAAACCTGTAGGCCATCTGTTAACGTGGGCAGGCAAGAAAATATCGGGTAGGAAAACTCAGTCACATGCCAGTGTTTGTATCTGTCCCCACAGCCAGTTCTTTTAACCATGATAAATGACATTTTAACTATTGTCTAAATTCTTTTTCTGTAAAAAATTGTAACAAACAGCAACCCTGCTGTTAAATGATTCCTTAAAATGAGCCCAGTCTTCAAAATCACTTTGTGAATATGTAAATCCCATCTATATTCTAAAATTTCATTCACTTCACTGTTTGAGAAACCTTTATCAAAAATTAGCAGTTCCCTCTTGGAAAAAAGCTTGAATTGTCTTTTCTCTGGGACTCAGGTGAAAGTGTGACCTGGTCACATCCCTGCCATGGCAGGTATTATCAGTGCTGGCATGTGGTGGCACACAGCAGCTGCCACTTGATACAATGCAAAGAATGTGCCCCAAGTCCCGTAACGTCTACTTGTGTTATGTCTTGTTCAGTGTAAACATACAGTCTGTTACCACTCCTGACAGTCGCACAGCTATGGCTCCCGTCTCTGTTTCTATCAGAAAGCCACTCCTCAATTAGAATCCCTTTGCATTCCTAGCCTGCAAAGGCAGGGATATTCCTAGCACTACTCTGTGGATTAATATTCACAGCAAAATAAAAATATCAGGCCAATGCATACACTGATCTAACCCCAAGAAGCTGTGCCTAGTCCTGGTTCCATACATATACTAGCTGTAAGCACAAACCTTGCCTCATCTGTACTCAGTTTATCATTTCAGAAGTATCTAAAAGAGATGAGTAGTTCTAAGGACTATGGTGTGTCCTTGGATGGCAAGTTCTGCTAAAAATTCTGGTGACACAAAAAGGTAACTTGTTAATCAGCAGAACCACCACAAATGCAGTATTGTTTACGACAAAAATGGGAAAAAACCAAGATCACTTCTTTCAGTTGAGAAAGACCTAATTTACCGATGAACAGATTATAACTAAACAATGTGTTGGTTCAGGGTATGGAAGACTGACAGTCCCTGGCCCTTAGCTTCATGCAGACCCCTGAAAAATATCCCTGTCTGCAATGGGAAGATTTGTTAGTGGGCAAGGTCATTTTCACAATGATGTAAATAGAAAAGCAGGTGGCTGAATCTACCCAGACTTGAAAATGTAAGGGTGTTCTTGCCTCATGCAGAGAGAAACACTGTCCTTTTTAGTTTGTGCTCCTTGGGAAGCCTTTAGAGATGACCAGAAAGCAGTCACACAGCTGTGAGCAGCAAGAGCCAGAGAAATCTTGTGTTCCCTGTATCCTTCTGTTCAATAGTGAGCTGTTCCTTAGTTCTCTGTCCTGGCGCATGCTGCAGCCTCCTCTTTGTCTTCCACCACCTCCAAAGGTGCCTTCTCAGAGGCCAGGGCTGGGCAGAGTCCAGCCAATCTGTCCATTTTGGCAGGGCACATGATAGAGAATTTACCCAAGTTTCATACTTCTACAACAAATTCCTCTCAGCAGCTGGAGGCCAGAGGATTTCTCAGCTGGCACAGAGTTAGAACTGTCTGTACAGGTAGTACCTGCTCTGGCCGAAAGCCTCAGGCAAACCTGAACCAGCACAATTGCTGTGTGCTTCATCAGCTGTTTCTGGTTTGCAGCAAAGGTGTTTCTTACCTACGTCACAGGGCAGATTCTGGATCTCCCTATACTATGTGAGTGTGGCTGAAGGATTTTCAAATGCTTGACTTGCAGCACAGACCTGTAATCCCTCTCTTGAGAAGCCTGTCAAGCCTTGCATGTGGAGCATGCCTTGGCTTCAGCTCTCGCTCTGCCACAGCACAGTCTGGCCAGAGACCAACTGCACCTTCTGAAGAAAGACTTGAGGCTTGGAAGAGGGAGGACCATCCTTCTGGTGCACTTGAGAGCAGCAGCACAGTACTGTGGCTTTTCCCTTGTGCTTGAGAGCACACCATATGTGTGCAGCTGCAGGACAGGGCACGTCTGCACTGTGATTTCACACTGCAGATCCTGGCTTTCTCATGCAACCCCCCGCATAAATGACAGACCCTGAATACCTCAGACTCCACTGCTGTTAAGTGTCCCTCTGTGAAAGGGGAACAGATGTCACTTGTTCCATATTTAATTTCACCCCTCCCCTAAGCACTCACCTTCTCCACGCAGGTGTGTCACTGGTGGCTCCTGGCTGTCACTGCTGTATCCCGGGCCACTGCCTCTAGGAGAGGGGACAGAGCACTCCCTCCGGCCAGGCCATGGCAGGGGGTCTCTGCAAAGTTCCAGGGCCCTGGGCTGCACTGCTTGGCCTCCTCGGGCTGCAGCGAGTCAGACAGAGAGACAGCTGTGCTGTGTGAGGCTTGTGAGAGGGTACCAGCTATGTCTGGGCAGACAGAGTTAAAGAGAGGTAAAAATGTTGGTCTACTAAGAGATGTCTCAGGGCCAGAGTCACTTGAACTGAGACCAAAATCCTTTAAATAGGAGAGTGCTTGATTATTCAGCTGGGCATATTCAAAATTTATCTTGCCATGAGTAACCTCATCTGGGATTTTTGCTCTACTCTTCTGATCTTCAGAGCAAATTTGCTCCCCATTTTGCTTCAAATGATACAGACTGCTAGACTGGAAACTTGTCTCATAGTTGTATTGGTTTGTGCTAGGAATACTGGGATATTCTGGATTTTGAGCAATGCAGTTGCATTCATTTTGCAACAATAACTTGTTTTTGTACTGAGACATCTTATGAATGATACTGTTCATTTCATTCCCGATGTATTTGTCTTCCAGGTGCTTGTTTTCATAGCTAATTTTTAATGATGCCACCTGTGTTACACAGTGCTCTAAGAGCTGCACTATGTTCGTGCTGCTCTCTGTTGGTGTGGGGCTCATGTAGCTCTGAAAGTGATTGAAGGTTAAAGGCTGTGGTGGTTTGTCACAGGAAATAGAGAGAGAGTGATACATTGGTTTATTTCTGTCTTCCCTCTCAAGGGGATCTTGGAGTGAGGTCGCAGCAGTCTTGTAGGAGTAACATGATTCTACTTCATGATTATCATCTAAGGAAGGATTTTCAGAGCTCTGGGAGCCACTCTCTCTGTTCAGCTTTTCTGGCAGTGGGGTTTTATCTCCGGATGTCTCACATCTTAATGAAATTGCTACCTTCTCATCCTCAATTGAAGGTGTCTGCAGATTGTCTCTGTTAGCCTTTGACTGTGGTGCGTAACTTGATGATCTGGTGGTTTCCACAGTCCCAGGTGCTGTAGATAAGTCCTTGTGGTGACTCCCTTCTCTTCCTTGGAAATCCAGATTAGATGTGTTCAGACAGGAGTCCAGGCTGTGGTCTCTTCCAGCAATGTTTACTGAAGAGGCCTGGGTTGCGTGTTTGCTTTCCTCCAAAGGCACACATACGTTAAATGTTTTAGATTCACCCTTGCCTGGTGTCTCCTGCTGAGCTTCTGTGCTCCCTTTCTGCTCTGGACTGTGACTGGGTAGGATCAATGAGTCATTAGACTTTTCTGGCTGTGATTGAGGACTCTGAAGAGAGTCAGGGGAGGAAATGAGTCCCGAGTGTTTTCGTAGCCAGTTTATTATCCCCATGGTCAGTGAAAGCTCAGTATCACAGAGCTTTAGCAAACATTCTTTGCCTTTCCACGTGCTGTGGAAAAAACCCTGGCTGATGATGTCTAGAGTTGGTTGGGAAGCCATGTTCTCCTCAGCTCCGACATGAAAGCTGTAAATGGACAAAGGGATTTCAATGGCTTGCTCTGAAACACTTCCAGATGCACACAAGTCATCATCAAGGATAGGGTTTACTTTGACTTCATTTGGGTCATAGAAGAGCTCATAAAGGGCATCTCCGCTGTAGCTGTCTCTTGGAAATCTACCTGGGACACCAGGGGTCTGAGCTTCCTTCAGTTCATCATCTTGTCCAGGAGAGAATGAATCATAGTAGCCTTCATCACTTGTGGATGTGGACTCCTGGTTTTCACTTTTTGGTGTTTCTGTTTCTGTGGAGCTGTCTTTGGAATTGTCACCTTCTTTATCGGGTGACACTTGGGCGTCTGTGACCGGTACAGCAGCCTGACTTCTATCCCTTTCTATGTCAGAAGCAGGTATCTTCAGTAACTTCTTTTCAAACAGAGCACTCTGATGTAGCCTTACTGATTTGTTGATGTTGTCCCAAAACTTTGCAAATTCCACTGTCTCATTCTGGCCAGGAGATGCCAGCTGCTCCACCCCGCCTTGGAAGGAGCCCATGCCAGGGCTGTCTTTGTGCTTGCTTCGCCTCAGCAGAAGGTCTTTGCTGTTCTCCAGCTCTAGATGAGCAGAGCTCTCATCAGCAAAGATTTCCCCACAGCCAGTGAGGGAGTCAAAGCTCTTCAGGGAGGCAACATCTTCACACAGGGCATTGCAGTAGTCATAGGAGGAGTCAGACTGCAGTTCACTGTCTGAGCAGTCCTGTGACAAGCAATCAGCTGCACAAGTTTCTCCAGTTTTGAAAAGATACTTTGCAAGACGTCCAGACAACTCACTCCTGCAGCCTGGAGAGGACAGGTTCTTGTCCTTCTCCACCAGAAATGAGAGGCTGTCTGGTTTATTTTTTCTTATGTGAAATATATCTCTGAGCCCTTTCTTAGATCTCTTGAGGGAAATCCTCTTCCTGGGAATGGTTTTTGCGACAGCTGGTACAAAAGGCATCTGTGGCACAAAGTTCCTGTAATCTATCATCTGACTGCTGCATGCAGACTGGCTGGGGCTGACCACACACTCCTTCTTACTGCTGGAGCTGGACATCCCCGAAAAGCTGATGCTATTGACAAGTCGGCCCTTGCCCTTTCCAAAAAAACCCTCCTCGCAAGCCCTGCTGCTGGGGCTGCAGTGCTCTGTTTTGTCTGCCTCAGTAACACAGTCATGGGTTTTACTCTTCCTTACAAGCTTGTAGGAGGAGCCAGGTTTTTCCAGGTTGTGATCACCAGCTCCATTCCTTGCTGCTCTGGTAGAAAATCTGTAGTTCTTGTGTGTGGCCAAACATGCCAGCTGGACTTCAGCCACACTTTGGTTTCTCTCCAGAGCTGCCTTTTTGTCTTTGCCCATCTCATCTTTGTTGGGAGGAGCTGTATGCACTGGTGGCACTTTCTCATGTTGCACACTGGATTTTATGAAAGTCTTTCCTCTCTTGAGCTCCATACTGCTTCCTCACATCTGTTTCTGCAAAGAAAACAGCAGAACACAACTATTGTGAGGTTGGTGGGTAGCACTTGTAAATTTTGAAAGCAACTGGAGAAAAAAGGAAGGGATATTAAGCATTAAAAAATTGAGCTTGTCTATCACCAGACATTTCCTTCATTGACTCATGGTACTGCATGAGAAACAGACTGAGTGAAACTAAATATGTGTTGGCTGGAAGAACCAACAAGGAGAAAACAGTGTACATTATTGGTAGCTGAGGCTCAGAGAATATTTTGTCTGTTAGAAATAAGCAGATTTGCATTGAGGATTATGACTTCAGGATGACTTTTAACAAGGTAAAGGTCCTGTTCTGAAGGTAGAAGAGGCATCAACAAAAAGCAATGCCTGAGCAACTTCAACATGCAAATGTGTGCATCAGGGAGGCAGCAGTTCATAGATCTGTACCTTAGAGGAGGACAAAGATCTCAAGTTAGAAAATCTCCTGAGAAAATGGATCAAACTTTTGACACACGACACTCACTTTATAGTAAAACAGTTCTTATCTGTGAATAGAAAATCCATAAACCTTGGTACTACCCTGGAAGCATGCAGAAACTGAATTACTGAATTTGCTTCCCCCTGAGCATAACGTATCATTTTCTACACTGTTACTTTTATTGTCAAAAATGAAAAATGCCATATTGAAAATCATTGTTAGTCATGACAAAAGTGTCATCTTCAATTTACAAAGACCAGTGCAGCATGCAGAGGCATTGCCACATTGAATCTGCACTGTGCATTGATTAGCTGTTTCTAAAAATACTCTAGTACCTGTATCAATGCCAGTTTCAGGCTCTGCCTATATAGTTTAGTATTGAACCTGTTTTATGTCTTCATAAATCTAATTAGTCGTTAATTATTTTAGCCATGTCACTTTCAGTTTTCCAGCAGTTCTTTCATAGATACATCTGATCCCTCCCTGTCATGCATCAACTTGAATACTGAGTAAGTCAATGGAGTTACACAAAGGTAGGTCAGGGACAAAGCAAGCACTACCTAAAAGCTGTTATAGCAACCAGATTTTTACTTGGTAGGAAGCAGCACAATAACTCCAAGTCCTGTTCTTGAAAGAACGTGCTTGGATCTCTCCTTAATGAAACCTCATTTAATGATTTATCTTAGTTTGAATTGGTTAGACACTACTAAACAACTGGAGACACTGAACAGAAGATTTTAAATTCAGCACCACGCCTAGACTTTGTATTCCTAAAATAGAATTTAAGCAGTCTTCAGCCTATTTTGAACTGTAACAGCTGTCTGTAGCCTCCAGCAGCTTTCCAGTTGCCAGGCCTTGCTGGAACAGCCACAGTCTGACCAGCACCTCACAAAATTCGGGACTGTGTATTTGGGAGCACTTCTCCAGCAGGCAGATCAGTGACAGCCCCTTTCTTACAGAAGCTGCAAACTAGCAGGTGATTAGCAACATTTACAACTAAATGTAGGTCAGTGACAAAAGGTAGAGAATGTAAGGGCAAAGTGTGAATATTTGACATGCGGTCGAAAACGTGGTGGGGAGTGATAGATGGGCGTCTATCAGTGTGATTGAGATGCTGGCACATTCGTTTGCACTTGGCACTACATGTGAGTGTTACAGAACATTCTTAATGAAAGCCAGTAAACATTTTACTACACTGACAGGTATCTGGAGTTCACTGATGCTGCGGGAAACTTGTTTTGCATATTTAGAAATAGGTCACTGGGACATGGTTACACTCCTCTTCTGAAAAGCAAGGTGTGATCGACAAGCAATTCAGTGTGCAGAACTCCGGCAGGGTTGTGAAAACAATCAGAAACAGCTGATGCAAGACCAGTTATTAATATCCCAGAAATAAAGTGTCTGACATCTCAGTCCTTTGCAAGTGTAGAAGTAGGTACTGTGTCCCTGTGGGAAGCTCCTGATGCTGCCGAGAAGCTCCTTAGAGGTCTGTGACATTGGCAAGTGCCGGCCTTACAACAATGTTATGTAGGACTCTTTGAAGTCCTGCAGCTGTTTCTGCCCATTCTGGGTATTAAGCAAAGGTCACTTTGGTAGGATATTGTGTACTTGGGAATTTTTCTGTAGATGCATTAAAAAGGCTTTCAGGGATGGATTTATTTACTGTCAAGTATGAAACGTATTAAAGCTAAGAATTTAGGATGACATTAGATAATCTTTGGAAAAAAGTAATGTTTGATCTGAATTGTATTTCCTTGATAAGAAACACAGTGGATGACCAGTTTGATAACTGGGTCTAGAAAGTTCAAGGCTTGTTCTTCCATCTTTTTTTTTTATAGATTAGATGAACTGTTTTAACATGAAAGCCAAAATGGCCCAAGTCACATTTTTACTGAGAATATCTGTAGTATTATAATGTAAGATACACTGATGGTAGCCTATGCTACCTTTTCTGTTTCCTCTGATGAGGAAAAAAGTGTTAGCAGTTGTTTTGGTTTTGTGGGGGTTTTGTGGTTTGGTTTGTTGGTTTTTTAAAATATCTTATATATATATATATAATCACCAACTTCGTATTCTAATTATTTAATGTCTCTATTTATTCACATATATTCTTTTTCTAATACTCCCTCAGGATTCATGCCAGACTTAGTATCTAGTTCATTGTGTCATCATGCTAGTTCTAAGACTACCACAACTTTGTAAAACTTCCCCATTAAAAATGTTATTTAAAATGAACAACAAGAAAGGGAGGACCTCCTCAGTCAACTCTTTGACTGCCAGAGACTGCAGATGTTTTAAAACATTCATCTTAGATGATGTTTTCTAACTTCCCATACTCTGAGTTCCTCTTCATTCTCATGTGACATAAACTATCAATGAACTTCTTTCCAAAAATAGACCAGAAATATATACGTGATGATTCTCTCTTTCTATATCTATTAATAATTTTAGCCCTTTTGGTTGTAATGGATTATACCATGATACCTTTTTTTTCTGGTCTCTGCAGGGACACAAATTCTATCTCTAACCCCAGAAACTGTACCAGTGAAGTTAGAATAAAGTGCTGTAAGGGAAAGTTACCCTCCCGTGGTTATGTAAAGCTAATCAAAATTCTATGAAAATTTATTATAGGCATTTAAAACATAGTACATTTTTCTGGGATTTCCTGACCCATGCACTCAGCTACACTAGTGCCTGTCTCTGTTCCTTTTCAATTATTCTTCACTTGGACTTGCAGTATATCACCTCTTCCACAGGGATAAAAGATATATGAGGGCCTGATTTCCACCTTTGCAAAGGAAATACAATTTGCAATTAAAAATCACTGTAAAGAACAGAAACCTGTGGAAACTAGCAGTCATTGTACTGAGAGTATCAATGTTTTCTTCATTAATAACAAATTAATAATTTTTTACTATCTGCAAAATTGCTTATGGAATGATTTTAAATAGAGGACATCCATGAATCTTACACTGGGCTACAGTTTAGATGTCTTTTACAATAAGATGCGGTGCAGCAGCAGCCCTGAGGCTTCCCGTCCACAGCAAACAGTACTTTTTATCTGGCTTGATCAGACCAGCTGTTCACTTTTAGGATTTCACAGGTGTCTAAGCAGGCAATTAGAACCAGATTTGAGGCTTATACTATAATGGAAATAAGGAGGTTTTTAAAATTTGGATAATATTGCTCATAAAATGCAGAGATACTTCATGCTCAAACATATACCATCTGTGCAGGGTGTGTGACAGCCTTTTCATAAAACCAGAAGGCTTTACTATGTCTGTGATTCACCTAAAAGTAAATCAAAGTTTTAGAATGGAAAGATGAACACAGTCCTGTGGGCTGAGGAGACTTGATTTTAGGACAGTCAAAGCAATTGCTTTTGGTTCTGGGTTATGAACAAGACCGAGTTAGGTAACTGTTCTGGTTTAATAAGAGCCATATTCAGATGGCCTAAATCCTACTAAGTGCAGGCCAACATACAAGGGCCAAAGAGGGGCGCAGTGGAGCTAGGTATGCATTAGGAAAGTGGGTGGGGGCAGGATTCAAACTGTCCAGGTATTGCCTCTGTCATGGGAGTCAGAGAGGGGTCGCATTTACCTCTGCCTCAACACTTTCTTCCAGCCATCTACAAGTTTCCCTCTGTGGTGGAATGCGAGAGAGCCTTGCTTTGGGTTTTGGGCTGGGTCAAAGTTGTTATATCTTGCTAGCTTATAACACAGTAGAAAGGTTTGTTTAGGTAATCTTCAAAGAAAAGGTAAAATATCAGTCCTCTTGCATGTGATTCTAGGAATATCATCCTACTGGGAAGTAGAAGTATCTGTTTCAGTGAGGTTGCATGGATAGAAATAACACTATTACAAAGAGGAAATTTAGATAAAGTCTCCAGCTTTGGCAAGTTTGCTTCAAAAATAATTTTGCTCAAGTAGGAAAAAATATAATTGAGGTTCATTTCATTCAAAATCTTTTCAGCTATCCATCTTGGACCTCTCTTACTTGCTCATTTGATTTGTAATTTATGTATAATTATCTCTCTTAGAGACAGAAATAGGTAAAATTCAGAATACAGTTGTTTTGAAGGGGAGATAGTAGTGTTCTTTCTTTACATTTAGATTTCTTTACACTTAGATCACGCTCACAATTGGCAGGTTGTGGAGATGGTGCCTTGCTGTCTCTTGCCAAGCAGAGTTCTGCATGTCATTGGCATCTGAATTTCACCTCCCTCCAAGCATTTGCCTTTTACTAAATGAAAAAGTTGATAAACACTGAACAGTCTTTTAGGCTTTGTAATTGAAAAATAAGGGAAAACCTCACTTGGTACTGCTTTTATGTTTTCAGATACAAGTTTGGAGTGAGTCCAAAATCCCTTTTCCACAAGTGGCTTCGTATCAATCAGACTTACGATGCTGAGTATCAGAGGTACCTTTGAAAATGTTACCCAGCTTTTCCATCAGAAATTGTAGCATAATTACATTTCCTGAAAGCATCTCTCTGGTTTGGGTATATGGACATGCATTATGCTTCAAATCCATGCATTTTAAGATGAAAATTGTTTAAAATTATGTCTTGATAAATTGTGTAATGGGAAAGGGGAAAAGAACAGAGCACTCTGGGAGGCTCTCCTGATAACCTCAGGAGGATTTTTACTGGCCACCAGTTGGAAGTCCTAAAATGCAAAAACAAGCGAGCATGAGGTGGTGAAAGCCACAGCTACTTCTAAAGTCAGTGGACAACACTAATTTTTAATGTTTAGTGTCTAATCAATTAGCAGTGCATAAGGAACTCAACGCTGGTGCTCCCAGTAAAGCGTGTGTGAGGGGGGTATTTTTGGAATAAGACTGTTTATTTACAGGCAAAAACATTAACTCTCTTTCTCAGAAGATGAAAGTTAATAATGGAAATACTTACTAATAATCATGAATATATATTCCATTCTGTTAATTTGATTTTTAATTGCAAAGCAGAATACGGCTTCCTTGCCAGAGGGTAGTGATATTCTCACTGCAGTTATTGTAACACTGTTTCTAGTAAGCAAATAAACATAACAGCTCTTCTGGTAAAAACCAAAGAGGATTTTAAAGCAGGGCTCATCTTCTCCCTTAAACTGATTACCCTGCTACTATCTCATCTCCATTAAAAAGCAGAAAAGAACGGGGTGGAAAGGATGTATGATGTAATCAGGGACAGTCATGATTCAGGAAACAGCAGAATGTTTATTTTTAAAGATGCCTGTGTGACACACAAACCTGCATTGAGATGGTGCCTCTCCTTAGGAGGAGTACTCTCATCATCGTTAGTGGCTGTATTGTATCATTCCCCTTAATCATTTGTCTCTCTTGGGTAACCCAGGATGCCTAATTATTTGCATATACATTTAGGTCAGGCAATGGCTTTCTCATGAAGAACCAGCAGAAAGCACACTGGTGTGTTTTTAATTCAACCCTCATTCCACTCAGCACACAAAGTAAAATCTTACACTCCCCAGCAGAATACTAGAAAGATGTGTAGTTAAATGCTTAATCTTATTAGCAATGTGCTATAGGGAAGTCTGAACCTTCCTTTAAGCCCTGACAACTGTTTCGTGGAGCTTAGGATTTTTCATAGTAAAATTAACCACGTTTCTACTCCCAGCACACTGTTCTGCTGCGTGCTGACAGGAGGGATCCCTGGGGGCACAGCAGCACCCAGTGCTTCCCCCAGCTCCATCTGGGGCACCCAGTGCTTCCCCCCGCCCTGTCTGGGGCACCCTCAGCTTCCCCCAGCCACGCATGGGGTGTGTGGCAGGGCAGAAGGAGGCTGAGACCATGACAAAAGGAGGCTCCTTCTCTGACAAAACCTCTGCACCCCTCACTCAGTTTTCTTCTGTACCTGAGGCTGAAAGAAACATAACTGCTTGAAATGTTCCAATTACATCATGTAAAAGGGCAGCTTTAACTCCTGCGCAGGGAGCTTCCAAATCATCACTGTATTGCTAAGGGAAGGCAGCAGAACAGAAATTTCCACTGCATACCTGAGAAGGAAACAGGGCTTTTTTTTCTTGCCCTGACCAGCAGCCTGTTGGTACCAGACAGCAAGGTGTTAACACTGACAGCTTTGGCTGTCCTCGGTAATTTATTGCTTTAAAAGGAGATAGGATGTGCATTTTTATAAATACAGCCACAGACTTGTCAGATATATAGAAAAAGAAGTAAAAAGCAATGCTTCAAAATCAAGCAGTCATCCCAAAATAATAGTCACTCAGAGTCACTGTCAGAGCAAAAGAAATGCCATTGCACCAGAGCAAACGAGGCAGATCACAAAAATCCTACTCACCATGTTTTATTACTGAGCAGAAATCCTCTGTCTCCTAGCCTTGCTCCTGAAGCTGGTCTTTATCCAGAGGCTCCGGTGATGCTTTTCAGATTCTGAGGGGCTGGACCACTGCTGCTCTCCAGTGTTACTCTCCACCCCCTGTCTTTTCCTCCTCCTTCTTCCTTCATCCCCACCCCCTCATTCCTCCAGCTTGTAGCTTTTTCGTACCTTACATAGATCCTAAGCTTCCACATGGAGCTTGATATAGGAAAGATGCTTATTTCAGCCATCTGCTTGATGCCATGGAAATGCCTCCTTTGCTTAGGAATAAAAGCCCAGGACATCAGCTCGGGAGTTTCTGATCCAGCATTTTGGTTCCTCTCTATATGACAGCCTATTAAATAGGGAGGAATACATCCAAATTAATTTCATTTCTCATGTGTTGTTTTGTTTCAGACCAGGATTCAGGAAAAGGGATCTGAATGTGTTTTAGGTTAGTGTGATGCTTCACTGGCAGTGTATGCAGGCTATTGGACTGTGCCACCCTCTGCAGAGCTTGTATTGTAGCTGAAGTTGAAAGGGATTTCATATGGGAGCAAAGTGATGTGGGGGGAAAGAGTGACTATTTCAGCTGCCCAAGGCTGGTGTGCCTGGTGTTAGCCTCATACCACCTTCAACAAACATCATCTACCAAATTCTCCTTACAATCAGTCTAACTTCTGCTTCACCATGCAGGGAAGGCAACGTCTGACATTACAACATCATTCTTTGTTATATAGGTGAGTTTATTACCATCATAAACACCAGGGCTCTAATTTCACAAAAGTGTAAAGCTGGCATCCTCCCCCCAGCCCTCTCCCCTGGAGGGCTCTCAACCTGATTGTATCTTGATTGTCCCGTTAATTCCTGTCTAAGTCCTTTATATCGGCCTCTCCAGCCCCCTGCCTTCTCCTTCCTGCTTGTTGAAACACCTCTGCTGGGAGCATGACAGGAACCTCTTAAAAGCCAGAGTGTATGCCATGAAGCAGTGGCTTAATCCACTTCAGCAGCTCTCCTGTGAGCTGCGGTTTAGAGCTGCACTCAGGATAACGCAGCAGTTGTTGCAGACTGGTATATCTGCAGGAGGATGCCCTCCTGGTGTAGGGGCTGCTTCAGAGCTGCTCTAAGGCAGCAAACAGGCAGCTCTCGGATGGCTGAGACAGAGCAACTTCAGACAAGTCCAGTCCATGGAGGCATTGGGAAAATCTCCAGCTCTGCATGAATTGAAAATGAGCATTCCCTCACAACTGGAGCAGGTGCATCAGCCAGGGAGTTAATCTCTTCTGTCCCCACATCACAGCAGAAAGGGAACAAAAGCCTTAACCTGCTACCTGTTCTCATCTTCCTTTTCATTACGTGCTTTAGCTGAATCTTGGAGACAGGAGAGGAAAGGAGCTTGAACTTTTGTGCTGCCTAAGCTTCTAAAGCTGAAAAATCAGCCTGTTAACTTTAAAGCCGGCAGAACAGAGTACTCCTGCTCTGAGTGTCAGGCAGTAAGCCACTCAAGTGTCCCTCATGGTAGAGACTGGAAAATTACACCTTGGGAAAAAAAACCTGGTTAAATCCAACCTGCAACAAGTAGAAAGCCTTTGTGTGACTTCACCAAGAGACTGGCGGGAGGAAAGAACAGGCTGTGGGTGAATCCTAGTAGTTCCGGCAAGTGGATTAAGAACAATCATGTGAAGAAATACATTAATTAGAAATGTATTTCTAATTAATTAATTAATTTCTAATTACCAATGGCATCCTGGCTTGTATCACCTGTGTTAATATAAGGAGGAAGCATTTCTTCATGAGGGATATATGGAGCCACCAAATTTCCAGGTAGTACCTCACTGCTCTGGAGTGATGTCGCTTTTGAGAGCCTCCCCTTTGTTTTGGAAAGAGGAGGCCCATAAAATGCTGAAGTCCTTCTTTGCTCAAAGTGACACCAAGGCTTGTTAGAAGTGCTGATAGACATGAGAACCAATCAGAAGTCACAGCTGTCACCTGCGCCCAGGTGGCCAAGAAGGCCAATGGCATCCTGGCTTGTATCAGCAATGGTGTGGCCAGCAGGACCAGGGCACTGACCTGTGCTGGCCACTGGTGAGGCCACACCTCAAGTACTGGTTTTGGGCCCCTCACTTCAAGAAAAATGGTGAGAGGCTGGAGTGTGTCCAGAGAAGGGAACGGAGCTGGGGAAGGGGCTAGAGCACAAGTTAGATAAGGAGAGGCTGAGGGAGGTGGGGGTGTTTAGGCTGGAGAAAAGGAGGCTCAGGAGGAACTTCTCACTCTGTACAACTCCCTGATAGGAGGCTGCAGCCAGGTGGGGGTTGGGCCCTGCCCCCAGGTAACAAGGGACAGGACAGGAGGAAATGGCCTCAAGTTGTGCCAGGGAAGGGTTCAGATGAGATATTAGGAAAAATGGCTTCACCAAAAGGGTTGTCAAGCATTGGAGCAGGCTGCCCAGGGCAGTGGTGGAGTCCCCATCCCTGGAAGTGTTCAAAAAGTGTGCGGATGTGGCACTTGGGGATACGGTTTTGCCACGAGCATCATGGTGGTGCTGGGTTAACAGTGGGTCTGGATGGTCTCACAGGTCTTTTCCAGCCTTTATGATTCTGTCATTCTGGTGCTGATTCCAGGCTGGTGTTGGTATTGTCTGAGCAAAACTAGGAGCTTGAAAGTTATTCATACATACAATTTCTGAGCTGAGTTTCTGAACTCTGAAGTGTAGGCATTAAAGGTAAAGGTGCATCAGAAAAGATACATTCAAATATACCATGTGAAGAAGGATGTAGGCAACAGGGAGCACTTAAAATTACATTTAAAGCCTAGTTCAGGTTCAAATCAAGCTCAATAAACAAAGATTTGGAGAAAATAATCTGGACAGGGAGGAGCTCTTACCTTCAACATTGTTTCAGGTAGTTTCCATACATGCAGTCTCTAAAACAGTCTGTTGGTGCTCCTCAGGAACTGGGAGAGCTCTCATGTAGCGTCCCCATTTCTAAAAAATGGCACCTGTTGTCCCTTTGCTGGAGAAGTTAGAGGGGATCACTCTAGACCTGGATGAGATACCCAAAACTGTTCATGGAGATTCAGGTAAAGCATCTTCTGTGATGAGAGAACTGCAGGTTTTAGGATGTTTACTTTGGGATGCCCATATGGACAGAAATTTCCAGCTTTAGAGCCTTTTATTTCCCTTCCTCAGGGGAAGTAGCTTAAATCCATCAGCCATCCATTGCCATAGCTGTCCAAAGCTATCCATGACCACAGCTATCCATGGCCATAACCTGCATCAACCTAAATCATGGTGTCGTTGCACACACTGGTAAATGCACACTATGTTGAATAGCAGCTGATCCGTGGTAGCCCTCATGCATTACAGTAGAACTTTTTTTACTTCCTAAGTAGTCCCCAACTTGCAGTTCCCTCAACTAACCTTTTGTGCTATCACTTCATTTCAGGCTATTTCACCATGGCTGTTGATCAGCTTGGCTCAAAATGTTGGCCACTGGAGAACCTAATCATCCTCTCTGATTAATTCTGATTAATTCAGTCTGTCCAGAATTGTTTGGGGCATCAGTGGGCATAAAAGGGAAAGGAAATCAAAAACCTGTAAATGAGGGGCACATGGCACTGCTGCCATCTGTTTAGCAGATGCACACAGCCCTTGGCATGGTGAGTAGGAAGAGGGCCCTTGAGGGAACAGGGACTAAGGAATGCACAGTCCCTGGCAAGGGAAGAGTAGGGTGGCAGGGATCCTTGGTATGAGGAGGATTGGGGAAAGAGGAGGAAAACCCTCATGAGGGGCACTATGGAAACACAGGGAGGGAGTTTTTAGATGAAGGAGGCCCAGCTTCCCACAACATGGAAGCCTCAGTCTCCTCATGGTGGGTAGGAAATGTTTGCATCCAGTGATTAAAGACAACTATTAGCACAAGCAACTCACAAAAAGCAGTCTATACTGTTTGTTAATTTTGTGCCATGGAAGAACATAGCAGATTCTTTAACCCTGAGACTCAGAACAAAAGTGTTTGCTGAGCTAGCTCTAGTTGTTTCCAAGGAATTGCTTACAGAATGAATTTGATCCAGGCTATTTCCTGCCCGTGAAATAATGAAGAGTCTAACATCCCCAATCCAGTTTCTGCTAACATCAGGTTAAACTTAATTATTCATGGATTCTTATCAGTATTTCTTGGGTTTGCATGTCGAAGAGAATTGGTAATGGGATATGGAGCTTTTTCTGTCCGAATTGCTAGCAGGAGACTGCCCTAGGTTGAAGGGAGCAATCCTTGCTACTTATCTGACTGCTTCCCAGGGCTTTCATTAAGTTAATTGCTACTCTCTTCTCAGTTGCTCGGTGAGCTAGTGTATGCTGCAAATTTTAGAATCGCGAATTGCTGTTAATAACACCAGTACTTAGCAAAGGAAATAAAAATATTCTTATCCACAGACTTCTGCAAGGGTACTCTGCCTCAACGCCTCCTGCTTGTCTTCCCTGTGAGGCACTGATGTTGCCATATTTGCAGCCAAGAGCATGATGAGGTGCAGCAGGTAGGGTCACAAGAGCAAATTATGGTACTAAAAAGCTTGGCTGTCCTGCCTGCCAGCCAGGCCTCCCAGCAGCAATAATGATGCCGTCAGGGGCAGGAAGGAGTGCCGAGTGCCTCCAGAATGAGACTGATCATGGTCTCATTATTGCTATCCTGGGGACTGGGGGTGACTGATTGTGAACTGCTTGTTGCCCCAAAGAATTAAAAGGGCTTTTGAGGAAAAAAAAGAAAGTATTGAAGACATTTCTCCAGCTGCTTTTGCTGGAGTAGTGACTGCCCTTAAACTTTCTGCTTTGAACAAAAAGCTCTTGAGTAATAAATATTTGTCTGTAAAATCAGTGTGGAAAAGTTAGCTGCATTATATGCTATGAAGAACTATGTCAAAAGAATTGCTTCACCAAATCATGAAAAATTCCAGGGCTCTAGAGACCAGAGACAACACCTGGGAGGGACAAGAAACCTCAGGGACCTGACTAGAGAAATGTTTAAATACAAGGCATGTTTTCAGAAGCTTTTTCCTTCCAGATATGCCTGTGTGTCATAGGCACCTGTCCAGATGAGGCAAGAATACCTCCAGTTCACTGAACTTTATTTACAGGCACTGCTGTCTGAAAGACAAAATGATTATTCAGCATAAAGCATGAGGATGGCAAAATGTGCTATTCCACAACCATCCCAGTGCAACCTATAAGCAAAATTTTCTCATCTTCTGCTGAGGAAGATGCTGTAGTGATGCCTTGAGGGAAGGTTATAGGAAATATTTTATTGCTGTTTTGTGTGACTTGATTTCCCTGCTTAATTTGATATTGTTCTCTGCCTGAATACATCAAATGCTCTGAAGACTTTGTTAAAGACTCAGTCAGGAAGCTGAAAAAAGAGATATATAGCTGTAAGTAGCCATAGATACACAGCTTCAAATAATACATACAGTCCATCAGTGAGGCAGCAACTCTTTCAGTGGCTCTCATGGGACAGCCTTTCAAATAATAAAGTTGGGATCAAAGAAGGCCTAAAAGCAAAACGGCTTAAATAAGAGAGAAGTGAGGGAGGGTGAATGCAATTACACAGCAGGCTCAGGTCTAAATGCAGTGACAGTGGCACACCGAGTTGTGAGCAGGACAGGCTGCTGCTCCCTTTCACTGTTCCCTTTCACTGCACCCTTTCACTGCTTGTATGCTTTTATTTCATATGCCAGTGAAATAAATAATCCTGTGTTGTACAGAGGCTGGCTTGCTCACACTGCAGAAGATACACCTGTCACAGGATCTTGTAAAGGAGTCCCCTTTATGGTATTATGGTATTATGGTATGGAGGCCAGGAACCAAATCACAAGTCCTGTTCTGAGGGAAGAAACCTCTTGGCTGAGCGTAGGTGGTTGGTCCTACAGCAAAAGAAGCACTACAGCCAGTTTGTGAGCTGTGACAAGTAGCCCTGTGCTGTATGTAAAATCACACTGGTCTGCCAGTCAGTATTTAAACTCAGGCAAACAAAAGATCATTTGGAAGATGGATGAGAGATGAAGCCTTTGAAATTGCCAGCAGTGCAGTTGGTAACAATGTGGTTAGCGATGCTTCTGCTTGATTTACTCAGTGGAACACACATTTTGGAAATAAATCTGTGTGTTTGATTTATGCTGTTAGGGGCAATGTCACGGTCAGATTCATTTTGAAGTGGCAAGTTGTAAATCTTAGAAGAGAATAAAACACACAGTTTTAAATGCAGTTTGCTAGCAGACCTAGAGATAATTTTGGCAGTGTTGGTTGCTCTTGTTGTCCTGCCTCCCACACCCTGGGTGGTAGTGGCCAACTCCAGAAGCTTCCCACCTGCTGCTGCCTGAGCTGCCATCACAGCTGGCAGGTGAAACCTCTGACTGTGTTCCTCGAAATCACCAAATGATGTTTATGGTAGAGTATGGCATTACAAGCAAGGCTCTTACGGTAGTGAAATATGACCATTAATATATTTTTGCAGTAACAGTAAATAAAGCAGTGAAACTGAAAGGACTCAGCATCTGACAAAATGCTCCATTAATGGATCATCGGTATTGACAATGTCAAGGTCATCATTTCGTTTGCAGTTATACTAATTACCAGCAGGTTTTAAAATACGATATTTTATGTGTCTCGTAGCTGGCAGGCTATTTAGAGAGGGATGATTTGCTGAGTACTATTCTTTGGGTTTATCCTTTCATGCTTTTGGCTGCTGCCATCACTCTGCAACAAAACAATCTCTCTCAGCAGTTTGATTTTTCACAGAGGGGTTATTAATATTTCTGAGCCAGCTGATAGGCCTAGGCAGGACTCAAGCATATTAATCTGCTACACATTTCTCTACCAAACGTGCAGAAGCCATTTTTGAGCCAGTAGCTGAGTGCCAGTGCAGGGCTGGGAGATGGGAACAGTTGTTGGGAGGACAGAGAGCAGGGAGCCGAGCCTGACGGGGCCATGTGAGTGGGGCTGTGTTAGTGTGAGGTGGATGCTCCGTTCTTTGTTGCTGTGTGTTGAGGAGGGTGGTAAGCCTGTGAAATATGACACTTTGATTTGGGGAAAATGATTCAGAAATTATTCTTGAGCTTTAATACAGATATTATAGAATCATAGAATGGTTTGGGCTGGAAGGTACCTTAAAGATCATCTCATTCCAACCTCCGTGCCATGGTCAGGGACATCTTTCACTAGACCAGATTGCTCGAAGTCCCATCCAACCTGGTCTTGGAGATGGCAATTTCTTGCCCTAAAGTGCACTTCCAGAACCTGCACCTTTGAAAAAAAGTAGTTTATTCTTAATACCTCTGTTTCTATGTACCTGGTTTGAAACACCTTACAGGGAGTCTAACTTTTCATGAAAATCAGACATTTTAAGGTGCTTCAAAGCCCTTGATATGTTGGGATTTTGCTGTGGAAAAACAAAAAGCAGCAGGTTACCGATGAGTTTGCGGAGTTTGAGTGGGAGGTGTATGAGAGTGAAGTGGAGAGTGCTGCTGACTGCACAGTTACAGCTGTGAAGCTATTTGGAGCTTAGCAGCGTCTCAAAGAGCCTGGTTCTTTCAGAGCTGACAGAGTGGTATCCCAAAGTGGACAGAAGCCAGCCACAAAATGAGTTAACTTCTTCCTCAGCTCATTAAATGAGTTGCCCAGCCAAGAATGAAGTCTGGGTTCACACACAGGTACGTGTGTTGTCATGGAAATGGTATGAGGATGACAGATCTTGATTTCCTCATTTGTTGCTTTAATATGAAGTTCTGTACAAGAAATGTTGCTGCATCCCCTCACTCGATGGGGAGAGGGATGCCCTGCAAATCAGTCACAGGAGTGCCAGATGGGGCTGCAGGAGGCAGATTTCCCTGCCTTTGGCTCTTTTACAGATGTTTTCCCTAATGCCAGCATGGAGCAAACCCAGGTTAGTCTGCTCCAGACTGGGAAGCATTGCCCCAGTAATTAGAAATTACCTAAAATAACAAGGTGCTGCAATACCTGAGTAGTGGAAGAGCCCAGGTAATATGCAGAGAAGCATGAGTCAGGGAGAAGGCCAACTCTGAACTGCTGTGATCTTCTTCCCACAAGTGCTGCAGCCAGTGGCAGTGAGGGGAGGAGTGGGCAGCCAGGTGGGCAGGAATCACCCCCCTTCCCAGCAGCGGCTCCCAGGTGAGTTTGTGTGCCTGGCACCGTGCCCCCAAGACACTCTGATCAGGGCTTCTAGATTCACTGACAATAATATTGTTTTCCCTATCCCATAAAGGTGTTTTTTCAACACTTGAACGGGTATTTGAAGTTGTGAATTTTTTGCCTGATCTACCTGATGTGTGCTGCTGTTTCCAGGTGAAATGTCTGATGTAGTTCTGATTATTGAGGTGCTGGCCTGCCACATCCCTTCAGTGTCCAAGCGTATCAGCAATGTGTGCTTTATTTCAGAGCTCTCACATTTGGCTGTTCATAGGTGGACAAAAGCCTTGGGTGGAGGTGATGTGCCCGTCAGACTGTGGCAGACATCAGCCCTCTCTGTGAGGAGAGGGACACCAGTCCCACTGCTGAAGCAAACAGGAGTAATGACGCTGCTCCCAGCAACCCAGCAGTGGATTATCACTGTGCTCAGCCCCCATCCCGAGCTGTGGGGAACGCGCTGGTGACAGCCCAGCTCTGCAGGGACATGACCGAGGACAGGAGGCAGGGGGAGGCAGGGGGAGGCGGCACAGCTCCTGCACCTCCAGCTGGGGCCTCCGTGCTCCTGGGGCTGGGGCTGCAGCAAGCGCGCTGCGAAAAGCCCCGGAGCAGCTCCGGGGTCCCTCCGGACCTCGCCCTGCTTTGTGGGCAGCGCATACACAGGGCACTCGGGTAAGAGAGGAAGAGGAGGAAAGTGCAGGCAAAAGGAGTCAGAAGAATGGCTCTCATTTTATAAAATTAATTTGAAATATTTCTAGGCAGAAAAAAGTGTTTAGGCAAATGTGAGGATTTATTGTTCCCATTAATTCTTTGGGCTTCTTCAATTTTCTGGTTGAATTAGGCATAATTTGTATTAATATATTAACTATTGTACTTATAAGAAAGATGCTGGTTGGTTAGAGAACAGTCCAAACTCTCCTCTCACACTCTGCATGTTCTTATTTAATATAATTGTTCTTTAATAAAGAAGAAGTAAACAGTGAATATCAGCTTTCATAGAATGAAATAGTTGGTTGCACAGCTTTAAAGAGTTTTTAACAGGCACATTTATCTTAATATTGTAGCTTCTTTTTAGCTTAATTTCCAGATCAGAAAGATTTATGAAATCTTGTTCTTTGTACCTGCCTACTTGCCCCTCCCTTGAAAAACTTCTACACCTATTTGCCAGGCTTATCCTAACTTGGCACAGTGAGAGAGGCCTCAGAAAATACAGCCTTTATTTAAAGGTTTCATGAAATTAGGTAGAGACAGGCTGTGTAAGGGGCTCCGGGGGGCGGGAGTGGGGGAAGGCTGGAAAAGAAACTGCGATTTAATTAGAAATCAGAAGAGCAGCATTGCTGGCAGGTAAACATCTTAGCAAAAGCAGTTGATTAACAAGGTCCCAGAAAAGAAGGCTTTGTTACAGTGCTTGAACTATTACTTCATATGTAAATCAGTGGGGGGGAGGGAATCTGTTTGTTAAGCGGCAATGCTTTTATAAGCTTTAATGTAGTAGTAAATAAAACATGAGAAAATGGTGAAAACTTAAATATGAGCGATTTTCCCATGCTTTTGGAAAGCCTAGTTGTTTTCCAGATTCACTGTATGATTTATAGGTAACCCTGCAAGTGCTGTAAACCCCACTTCTCACCCTCCTCACTGCACAGATGGGGGAATTAATCTGAAGGGATGCCAGTATTCCCTGCGTTATCACAGTCATTTGACCAGAGAATCTGACTCAGAACACTCGATATTTCTGTGAAATATTACTGAGTCCCAGCCAGCACCACTACCTGATTAATTCAATCCAATACCAGAGATGGAGTGTTACACATAAACTGCCTTTCTGCTCCATCACGCTGTGCTGCCTGATAGTGTCACTGAGCCTTTTTCGCACTTGTATTAATGAGAACAAAAACTGAAAATGAGGGTTTGGGAGGTCTTCTTCTTGTTGTTGTTTCCTTTTTTTGGGGAAGTCATTGGTCAAAAGAAATTAATTTTAGGAAATGCACCCTTTTGTAGCACAGGATCCTGCAGCAAGACAGGCTTGATTCTTTGTTCCACAGGCTCTCCTGGGGATGCTGTACTGTCTCGGCAGAGAAGCATTCCATCTGGAGAGAAAAACTCGTAAAATGCATTTCTGAGATGTAACAGCCAAAGATGTCTTTGTTCAGGCGGTCGTGAAACACTGCCTGTGTTTGGGCTGCTGTTGCACACAGAGACTTCCCACTAGATGGCCCTGCACATCCAACATTGGATGTGTGTCCAGGAAACAATTTCTTGGCTCTGAATTTCACTGTGAGCTTTGTCAACAAACCCTGTTTTCCACAATTCACGTAGGGCATGATCAAGTTATCTACAGTCCTGAAACTGGGCAGCCTTCCTATATTAAAAAACCTTGTCTTTTTTTACTGTCAACTTGTACCCTGAATATATATGCTTAAAATCCTGCCTTCTTGCATGTGAGAGCTGTAAAAGTGGCTGTTAAATGTGCTTTTCATTCACAAATAACAAATTGAGACCTGAGACTTTAGGCTGTGAGACTCTTATGCATGTTCATTGACAAAAGAGAGAGCAGTGGTATTACATCCTGCTCAGTTGGCTTCTTGCACCTGGTCTGCTTAAAATATTTACATCTGGCAGGGTTTCCTAAGGGTGGAAAAACACAGAACACTTTCAGAGGATGTAAACTAATATTATTAACATTTAAAGAACTGCAATAAATAACCTCAGTGTTGATTTTGGTCAAGGAATTCTGTGAGAGATCCCTTCTGATTATTCAGCCTATGACAAGCCCACAGGAGGCCATTTTTGGAGGCACCTTCCTTGGAGTGTGACAGAGAATGCTTCCTTGTGTTTGTTCCTCCAAGTCACTGCTGTTTGTCCAAATTACACCTTCCTTGCATTTTGCTGATGCTGCCTAGCATTAAATTGCTGGATGCTTGACACAAGTCTCATCTTCCTGCCATGAGCTCCGTGTAGCATTTTCACTGCTCCTTATTCCTGGAGGACAATTCACAGCCCATTAGGGTCATACAGCCACTACAAAGCCGGATATGTGAGCCTGAGGGGGGGATGTGTAGCACAGACTGTCTAATTCTGCTGCTGTGCAGGTGCTTACAAAGGGAGTTTCACTAAGGAGCTGACCGGGAGTTCATGTGAAACCGGTCCCTGGTGCTGAGTTGGAGCTTTGTGCAGAAACGGCAACTCACAGCACCTGCAGCAATCATACAGCAGTTTAAGAGATGAAAACAGGCCTGAAGAAGGGACGGAGATGGAGGTGTTGCAGGCTTGGAAGGACATGAAAGCAAAAGTCTTCCTTCTCATTTGTGAAGTGACCCATGGACTTCAGGTCTTAAATGGCTGCAAACTATGAAATAGGTTCAGGACAATTTGAAGCAATGAGTTGCTTGGCAGGCAAAGGGTAAACAGTGATGTGGGGTGCTACCAACTGCGGCTGGCAATGAGTAAATTAAAACTGCTGTTAATAAGGTACGTGTGGTTGGCATTCAAGCAGCGCTCAGAGGGGTTAAAAGTTGAAATTAAGTGATCATGACTATCAAAAACAAAAGAAGAAAACATATCCTAAAGTGTGCATTTGTGAGTAGGCAGAATTGGTGCATTCACTGGGAGGGAAATGCAGCAGGTTAACGAGAATGAGACCAAATATTGCTGTAGGCCCTGGTGAGTGCTTTGTGTTTTCACTGCGTTGCCTTCAAGGGGCTGGAATTAGTTTTCCTTGCTGAGAAGGGTGGTGTTGTTAAATGGTATTATGATAACATAATGAGAAATCAGAGCAGCTAAGTCTTGACAAGGCATCCGGCTTGAGGTAATTAAAATAGAGAAGTCATACCATGGTGCCAAGGGAAAGAGTAAAAGCACAGATGGGGAAATTTGATTGCTTACTGAGGATTAGTGTGGTTAGTGCAGAGGTCTTAAAAGGACAAAGGGACAATCTGGACAACCTCAAGGCTGGAAACAGAAGCTGAGAATAGACGTGGGTATGTGAATTGCAGATAGGATAATTTTAAGCACCACTACTGGTGTGAATTTGTGAAGGAAAAGGCAAGCTTTCAGGTTAACCCAACATTTGTAATTATGGAAGTTGAGTCTGTGAAAAAGGGCATTTGTACACAGTCTTGCCTTGTCATAATAAATATCATCACACTCATACTGTAGCAGCACCAAACCCAGGCCAGGTCTGCTAAACAAAAGACAAACTGTGCCCAGTCCAAGCCAGGCTGGCCCATCCTTTTCAGTGTTGCAAGGCAGATGTGGTTCCAAGTGCACCTCAGCACACCAAGTGAGCCTTGGAGGTGCCAGTCACAGCTCTGCGGGGGGGTCCAGCACTAAGAGCCTGTGTGCTCTGGCCTGGAGAGGGAAATGCACAGAGCAGGGGGCAGGCGAGAGTGGCTTTTCTGTGCCACTCACAGCAGCTGTGATCCACTCGTGTCCGGTCCCCACAGGGGATCAGAGTGCAGAAATGTAAGTGCATCAGATGGAGGTGCTTTCCATGCTCTGCCTGCTCAGAGCACACTGAATTAGACAGCCATAATCTCTCTCTCCTCCTCTGCACATCCTCTCATGGTCGGCCCAGTTCCTGCACAGATTCCAAGGCACAGTACATTGTGGTTCTGCATTTGTTGCTGTCTTTATTAGACTCCATGGAGACACAAGAGGCCTGGGCTGATCAGCTCCTAGGACAGGTTTGAACAGAAAAGCCCTTCCCTCCACCACCCCCTCCACACAAAAAAACCCCAACACCTAACCAAGGAAAAGATCAGAACAGGAATGATATTTCCACGAGAAGAGGAAAGGGATAATCTGGAGGCAGAAAAGGGGAAATTCCAGAACAGATGAAAATGGATAAAATTTTCCAGATTAGGGGAGGTCTTCTGAAAAACGAATAAGGTACATGAGTGTAGGAACATGTTTCTTCCCACTGCTGAGCTGATGAGATGCTGTTTAACCTCTGGATGTCTCTCCATTAGGCTAGAGATCTTGTGCATAAAAGAGGAACACAGGCTGCTTGTTCCTAAGGCTACTATATTAATTGAAAAGAAAATCAGTGAATTACTGAGTTGTTCAGAGCAGCTTTTGTTGGGCCACTTGCTGAAATCAGTCCCAATTATACATAAATTATCAGAGAAGCTGGTCATTTATAGCCTGCTAGATCCAGAAAGGGCAGCATGAGGGTAGGAGGATCTGACTCTCTTCCAGTTCATTTACAAAAACAAATACCTGTTTATAATTCTGTATCCCTGCAGACACCCTGTGAGGCTCCAAGGACCCCATCCTGAGTCTGATAAAGAGGGAGTTAACCCACTGCAAGCTGTTCCCCAACAGACTGAAAGGCTTTGCTTGGTGGAGGGAAAAGTCCCCAAGCTGGTGTTTATTGATGGTTTATAATGGGACAGACTTCTCTCTCTTTTGGGAACAGAAAGAGTGGGCCTGGAATCTTGCCAGTAAACAGCTTGGGGTATAGCCTCAAGGGCCCCTGCCTTCCTCTGGTCTGTCCTTTCATGCCTTTCTCTCCCTTCAGGGCTGAGGTCACTGCTTCTGTAAAGCTTTTAGCAGTGTCAAGGTGAGATACTGGCTGTGAAACCAAGTGCAGACCACGTGGCAGGCAGCTCCTGTGTCAGCCCAAGCAGACAGCAGGGGTTCAAGAACTTTTGACTTGTGTAAAAAGCCTGTATTCCTCTCTGATGAAGGCAAACTGAAAGAACTGGGGTTGTTCAGCCTGGAGAAGAGAAGGCTCTGGGCCCTATAAAACCTTCCAGCATCCAGAGGAGCTCAAAGGGATTTTGGACAGTGATGTGCAGGACACTGCCCTGAGCAACCCGGTCTAGTGCAAGGTGTCCCTGACCCCTCTAAGGTCTCTTCCAACACAAGCTATTCTTTGATTCTGTGAGACCGATGGTGCAGATTTGAGGCTATGGGAGCAGGGGGGTTCCCCTTACACTGACTCCTCAGCTTGCCAGGCTGCCAAGAGCTGAAACAGGCTTAGACATGTGAAGGCTTCAACTAAAAGTGGGGCTCAGTGCTGCACATCAGAAATTGCCTCACAGAGGGTCTTGACAGCAGCTGAAGAGGTTCACAAATAGGCATTGTAGCAGACTTTCAGGATGGAGAGCTGAGGATGAAAAGTGGCACTGTGTGTCTCATTTTCACCATCATTCCAATCTCCCATAGCAGGCAGGAGACAGAAATAAGTAGAGAAGCGGTCTCAGCTTAGAAATTGATGTGGAAGAAATTGGCATAACACTTGGCAGGAAATGAAGAGACACAAGTGGCAGGGGTTGAGGTGGTGTCCTGGGGGATGGCACACGTAATTCCACAGCTGCTGTGCTGGAGCTGGAGCTGGCACTGATGTCATTGTGCTGGTTTGAACATAAGATCCAAAATCATGAGAATATTGTCGTCTTGGCAGGGAAACCAGGTGTTTGAAAGGGGGAGGAGTCCTGGGGCAGCTGCTACAGGGGTGACCACCAGGACATCTGGTGGTGGTAGTGCTTCCAGGAACGGGAACTGCACAAGAATGTGTGCCCCTGAACTGCCCCAAAGCATCACTGCAGGACTTCAGTGAGAGACTGGGGCAGTTCTGATCTGGTTCAACTCACAAGCTCTTATTAATAAGGCTTGCTAATTCATTTAAGTTTTCTTCCTGTACATGTTGCCTTGAAGCTTTTGTGATCTTTTGTGAAGCAGTTTTGTGCATCTTTATATTTCCCTTAGCTGCTATCCATTGTGCTGGGCTGGCATTGAAATGTTTTCTTTGGTGCAAGAAACTGCTGCTTTAGGAGAGGAAAAAACAGCTCAATTAAAAGGACCTAGGAATTCCTGAGAAAATGCTAAGAATGGGTTAGAAAAATAGTTTGGTTTCTAGTCACGCCAGTAGCTGTAAATGTAATGAACTCCTGCATGACAGGCATTTGCCTGTGGACAGCTGAGCTATCTCTGAGCTACCTGGAGGCAGTTTGGAGCTGGTTTTGGCTCTGGGTGCTGCAGAGGATAATAGTAAAGGAAAAGAGAGGACGTATCTCCTCTGGTGCTTCTCATGAACATCGTTTAATGAGCTGGAATTTGGACTGGAGAAGAAAGAAACAAATCATTAAACTAGAAATGAAATTAACAGTGTTTACTGAATATTTCAGCTTGCTGTTCTGTCCATGGCTTGATCTCTCCCTGTTGTGAGCTGTGACTCTGCCAGTTCGGTGAGAAGTTCTGGACATAGCAGGGGGTGATGTGCCCTCCACCTTGTGCCTGTGGGAGTCACCAGGAGAGTAAGACTAACGTGGGCTTACATAACAGTAGTAAAGTAACATCTTGCCCTCCCTCCTCAAAAAATATAATTCTCTTTTCTTCATAAGCTTGGAACATTTGTGTTTGTACTCCCAACCTAACAGTGTTTTCCTATCATGAAGTCTGAACCTTGGGTGTGAGAGGACAGGGTATTTCTATGGAAATGAGTGGGAGCGGTACAAAGCCATTGTTAGAAGAACAAGGCAGAGTCAGGCCTCATGTGGAGAAAATCTAATTTTTAAGCACCTGTGCAGGATAAGTAACAAAGGAGCTGCTGGGAAGGGACAACAGAGCTTGTGAATGGCACTGTGTATGCGGCCCATGGCATGTTCCCTGCTTGGCTAATAAGAGACTGTGACTCGTATTCAGCACATGCTGGCAGTTAATCTCCCTGCCATATGGCAGCTGTGCCTGGCACCTGCTTCCATCAGTGTGAGATAAGGTCAGCATCTCCCTGTGGGCAGAGTTATTGCAGAGAATCAATGCTGCTTCGGTGTCTTTGCCACCCAGGAACCACTGCCATTCCTAGGTGCAGCACTGGGAACTGGGATGGAGCATCTTAACTTTGGCAGCGAGGCTCCTTCCTCCCCGGGATGGTGCTGTGCCTCGTGCCATGGACAGACTGTATCCATTCACTCACAGCCTGTCATCAAAAGGCATGAATAGGAAGACATAACATGTACTTTCTTTCACACCATGTTTTTCCTCCCTCTTCTGTTTCAACTCCACTTCTAGAGTGTTTCCTTCCATCTTGATTCCTACATTGCCTTTGCCCCTAGGTTGTACGGTCAGGAGAGCACTTCCCAGCTCTCAGGGAGGAGCTGTGACAGTGTGCAGCTGTGGCTGGGGTCCTCCTGGCTGCTGTGTCACTGTTAAAGCCCCTGCCTGTCAGCCTGTATGTGCCAACCTGTCTCTTCTACCCTTTCTAATTGCAGCTCTGGTTTGGTATTTCATTTTAACTTGCACTTAACACTCTGCAGCTATCCGTATCCCTTCTCAGCAAGCCATCCTTCAAGGAACTCTCATGCTACACCTCTTCTGTACTGCCTGGATTTTTACATGAGACAAAATATAGTAAGACAGGGGCAGAGCCAGATAAGTTCTGGCTTTTGCCTGCCTGCAGCAGCCCTTGCTAGGCGATGTTGGAGATCATTCCAAGTGAGACAGGACAGGAACATAAAACTTCTTTTGCCAGCCACCACCAGAAAGACAGACAGCCTGAGATGGATGGGTGCTCTAAGGAGTTTGGTGGATGTATCTCCCCCATCTGAGCAGCTTTCTCTCAGGAGAAGGAGCTTTCTCCTGTCTTAAAGGAGAAGTCAAGGAGTCACAAATTCCGATGTGTATTTCCAGTTCTGCTCATCACTCTGTGTGGTACTGAATATTGGTTTAATCTCTTCTGATAGCTGCTAAATATTCAGATAAGAATGATGTTATTGTTCTTTATCTGAAGGACTTAGATTTCTGCTGTTAGCACCAGTGTTGTTGTATGGGGTTCAAAATTTAAGCAAGATTTCCCTTATAAATTAAACTGCTTCCGGAAAGAAGCTAATATTTTATAAACAGGCCTTATTTAGTAGGCTATTTGTCCTGTTTCACAGATGCATTGTTATGAAAAGTAGGCAGGCAGGAGAGATCATTAAATCGAAGGAGCAGTCTAGGATGGCTTCTCTTGGAGTCCTGTGAGTCTGTCCATAAATCACCATGAAAAGTAGCAGTTGTTTGCTATAAATCTCTGGTCACATCTGCAGCTTGTCACAGGAAAACATGTCACTGTGTCCTTTCAGCACAAAAGAGGAAAACCTGTCTTTCTTTGCCTTGCCAGGCTCGGGGAATGAAAATGCGTGAGTTCTGCTGGCCACAGCTTGCAGCAGTCAGGGCCAGGCAGTGGCCTGCAGGAAAGCAGGAGGTGTCTGGGACTTACACTGTTACTTCTCAAAACTTTTGATGAACTATGTGTCAAATATTTCAGAATACTGTTCTTCTGACATCCAGCTTATTTCTCAATATTGCACCTGCAAGGCCAATTTGGTACAAAATGTATTTTGACTTTGTGATCACTGTGGCTTGATGGTATTTGGAATTAGAAAAAGTGATGTAGGGATTTAATGCTGAGTCCTCTCAGTCTCTCTCAATGTCCTCTTTTGTTTGGGAGCCTCGTTAAAATGTCTTCAAACCAGCACTTTCTAATCCCTGTTTTCTTTTTTTCCGGGTTTCCTTTGACCTTTCAAAGCATTGTAATCTGAGCTTAGTTTTCACACCCATTTCTTTACTTCCTTAACTTTAGTAATTGCTCTGCCTGATTTGCGAACTTTGTACAGTTACAAGAGTGGTGTGTATGTCTCTAATCTACAGCAAATAACAAGCAGGGCACTGAACAATTCTGCTGGAGCCACGTGGGGACAGATGGCTGAGGCATGGACAAGTTGTACCTCTCCCTGTGGCTTGCAGAAAAGTTTAGAGGGGATCTTAAAGGTTTAGAAAAAAGTTGTCTTCTAACTGACTTTCTGTTTAAAGGAGAAGAAAAAGGGAAGGCTCAGCCAGAAAAACACCACAGTTAAACTGCTCTGATTATTTTCTTCGCTGACAGCAGAAGCTCATTTCCCCAGAGTGAGAATATGGACACAGGCAGGAAACCTGGTTCTTCCTGCCCTTCTGGGAGGAGCTGGCCTGCTCACGGGCACTTGGCTATTCATTACTGAGAAAGCTTTACCAGCAAGGGAGGTGCCTTCTGGCCCTACATAAGCCTGGAAGGGGTGGGGGGCATTTGAGGAAGGAAGCTGAAGAAACTCTAACAGCACATGAAGGCTCCCGAGGCCAAGGCTCTGTTACTAAACATGGCTGGAAATATACCGATGAAACAACATCCCTGTAAAAAATATTGATTTTTTGGACCCAACTGTCTCATCCAAAACACTTCTGTTTGAGGACATGTGATGGAGTCTGAGGCAGCCTTTCTACCCTGCTCTCCCCAGGCTCCTGGCCAGGAGCAGCAGTCTCTGGGGCAGACCCACAGCACAGTATACATTTTTTAGGCTGGGACATGGTGTGTGGTGCTGGAATAGGCAGCCACGTCAAAGGCTCTGTAATCACACTGAGACAGTGACATGATGGCACCCGGGGAGCCGCAGAGGTGAATGTGAGCATTCCTCCGGGTATCCCCTTCTAACACAGTCTCTTGGGATGAAGGGCTGGCGAAATCCTAGCATTATTCTATTAGCTTCTCTTTCTTGTCTGGTGCTCCCTGTCAGGCAGCACTGTACCTGCTGACTTGTTCAATCAGGTAAACTCTGTGAAGCAGGAAGCTTCTCTATGTGTGTATGCAGTTAAGTCCGTGCCAAATGCTGTAAAACAATAATACTTCTTTTTCTGCTCAGTTTGACAATTCCTGTTTATAATCAGTAATAGAATACAATGCAGTGCAGTGTTTGCAGGAGTTACAGTGCTCAGTATAGCTGGGGCATGCTTTCTGAGATCTTCCAAATCCATCAGATAATGTAACTAAGCTTTCAGCGGGATGCTTATTGAAGCAGAAATGAGTAAAGTAATTAACAGTGCGTGGTTCAGCTTGAAAATCAATACAGACTGTATTGAGGCAGAATAAGAGCCAGAAAAGAGGCTGCTAATACTGTGTGTCTGCATCAGCAAGATACGTAAAAAGTGCGTCCACCTAACATAAATTTACTAGAGAGAGCATTTAAAAAAATCAATAACCAGAGCATTAAGGCCAGGTTTACAGGAAATTTCAAGAGGATCATTCAGGTTGGCACCACAAACTATTGAACACTGAGATGCAATGGCAAAAGGAGCTAAGTTCAGAATCCTCAGGAGTGGTTCTCAGAGCTGCCGGCCCCTTGCAAATGTCCAGATGTGGAAATGCCTCCTAAGGTCAAGAAAATGAAAGGAGACAACAAACAGATGTTCTTCAGAACCACCTATTCTGGGTTATATCAGTGTGCCAAGACACCAACCTTTCACATTTCTAAATATAGCACAACTATACTGAGCAGTTAAAAGCCCCTGCAGAAATCTGAGGTGAGTGGCTTTGGCTGGACCTGCCCAGGTCTGATGGGGTTGAATCTGTCTTCCAGTTATTTGCTGTTGTCCATTTTTGTAAGACTAAAGCCCTCCTGCATTCCTAAGACTCTTCCAGGAGCACGGTTAAAACTGAACAAACTCATGCCTTAGGGCTGACTCTGCCAGCTGTAGCAGAGGAATAGCTGAGCACAGGGCTGCACACCTGTACTGCCTTGTGGGCTCTCTGGTACTCTTTGTACGTGGGCTGAACGAGAGTCATGAGGTACCTTCCCTTTGTCATGAGGATGTCAACTGAGTGAGCCTTCAGTCACTCATCCAGAACTGGATGAACTTTAAGTTCCCTTCCTATCCAAACCATTCTATGATTTATTTTTCTATCAGCCAAAAGCGTGCAGCTGATATGACAACAAACCATTGTTTTTTCACATTGAATCCTAAGCAGCTGGTGGAAAATACAGTTGTGATTTTATATGAAAATTACAGAGTCTGCCCATTAATAGGACATCCTTGGAGTGCCAGGAGCTGGGAGGCAGTAAATACCTCCACTATTAACAGAGATCTGAAATTACAGTTGGAGGTGATTTACATACCTGAGTTTTCATTTCTTCCCTTCCATTTTGCAACAAAAGTATAATTCAATAGTTTTGAGTGTTACTGTCTACTTAAGATGCTAACTGTGTCATGACTCAATTATAGATGCAGGGCATGACCCTGAAGCCAAATGTATAATCGCATCAATATTGCTCACACATTTTTCAGTGGATGCAGGATTGAGTCAGCAAAAATAATCACCTTCTGTTTTGCCTGCCCCAGACACCTTGGCAACTGAAATGCTGCGCTTAAAATTCTCATTGGTTTTTTCCTTCTATCTTTTTGTTCCATATGGTGCACCCTGTCAACTGTCTTAACACCCAGTTCCATGGATGCGAGCTATCAGTGCGACAGGAGATGAAATGTGCACAAGCTTTGATGACTGATGCTGAGTTTCATGAGCTGTCTGCTTCCTTACTTGGCATGCCCTGAGGCAGCATGTCCGTGGCACAGCAGGACTTTCTGACTTTTTGCATGGTGAGCTGTGCCCTTTCTTCTGTGGAGGGAAGCTGCAGTGCTGTGTACTGCTAACGCTGGGAAGAAAATGAATACAATAATGCCAGGTTAAGTGGGCCCATTTAAAAAAAAAAATCAGCTTTTCTTTTGATCACACCATGCCTGGATGAACTTGAAATGTTCCTTCTCTGCAGTCCAGATCCTTCACAATTCTCTCATTGCACCCCCAGCTCTGATACTGAGATCTGGCATTAAAAGCAGCACAGTGCAGCAACTGTGTGCAGGTCAGGAAACCAGGAACTGGTCTCCAAATGGACATTGGAAGTGCCAGGTCTGCCGTGGGGTATGCTGGTACGTGACAGTGCATGTCACTCATCCCTGACAGTGCACAGATTGACTGGAAGGATGCAATAGATGAGAATTCAGTATTTGTATATCATGCATGAAAAAAGGCAGGGGAAGGTTTATCATCCATGAATAACATGGATTGATTCACTGAACCAAAAATGGTTTTCATCTACAAATAAGATAATTTCGTTCACTAGAGTGATTGTGCTACAATTTTACAACAGGATTGAGAGCCTTTTTTATTGATCACTTCAAATCAATTGTGTTGTTGCATACAAATTGGTACAAAACCACCCAATCACATTTATGACTCTTCTACATCAGTGCACGTGGAACGTTGATCTGTATCATCGCACATTTGTTTAATCAGGCTAATATTTCATCTGCCTCATTGGAGTGATAATGTCATGAGAAAAAAAAATTACTGAAAATGATCAACGCATTCATTTCTGTTCAAACAGCTAGCTGAGGGATTTAGTCTTTTTTAAGCCACCCAGAGATTCATTCTCTTTTCTAAACATTAGATTTTGCAGAAAGAAAATAAAATCTCCTTTGTAGGCAAAACCATCTTTTGGCACCACAGAATTCACTTGCAAGTTTGAACTTTCTGTCCTTGAGGAGAGCTAGTAGAATTGGCTGCAGAAATCACTTTGCTTCCATGGGCTTTTTGCATCCTCTGCTTCATTTGCCTTTCTAAGGACTAGGCATAGAAGATCTTGCTTTCTCCAAGTCAGACAATCATTCCAAAATCCTAAGGAAATGGACTTCCCTGGCTGTGCCTCAGTAAGGAGAGCGAATGGAACTGTGCACCACCTCAGGGAGAGAGAGTTCAACACTTCCTCAAATTTGGATGGTAGAACTTTGTTGTTTTTGCTGGAGGAATGGTCTCTCACCCCATCAGGCACAAACACGAAGATGTTTTTAATCTCTCCAGTTGTCTGCCTCGTGGCAGGTGTCCTCATCATCCCTACCATCTTATTTGTGATCTTCTCTCAATTTAACATCCGTCAGGAAACAAGGTACATGCTGCTGGGAAACGCTCTGCTTTCTGATCTGATCTACTTGTTGTTCTACACCATGTCAGCTGCTCTCAATGCAGCACATCTACACCTCCCAAAGGAAGCTTGTGTCCTCCTCTTGTTTTTGCTGACAGTGGCTTACTTTGGAGGACTGTTCACAGCTGCTGCAATAGTCTTGGACACGTATATAGCTGTTTTGTTTCCTTTGCGCTACGTTGCTATTTTGCCGCCCTCACGAACTAAAAAAATCATTGTATTACTATGGATGTGTTCTGGAGCTTTCCCTGGGATTTTCTTCTTGGTGCTGTGGACTACCCACAGCTTTGAGCCCTGCGTCCTGGAAACGTGCTCAGTTCCAATAATACTAATATTAACCCTGAATGGGACTGATCCTGTGAAACTCTGTTTCTGGCTTTCCACCACAGTTATCTTTCTCTGCCTGTCTGTAATATTTTGTTGCTATGCTATTCTGTATTTTAAAACCAAACACTCGGGTATATGGGAGAGCATCTGCTCCAGAGCCAGTGTAACATTCTTAATGCACAACACTGTGTTATTTTTTTACTTCCTTCCACTCTTGGCCCTTTTTGTAGAATCATTCTTGTGCATTAATATTGTCATCAGACTGCGGACAGGAATCTTGGTCTCTCTGACAGTCTGCAATGTACTCATGATTCTTCCTAAAGTTTTGTTTCCTTTTCTGTATGGGCTTCGATACAGAGAGATCTCAGCCTCTCTCAAATCCATTGTCAGGAGGAAGCAGCTTCACCTGGTGTCACCTGCTCCACCACCATCCTGAGGCAACACAGAGCACAGCCACAGCAGAGGAGCTGTCCTTACCTTGTTATCATGCAAGACTGATCAAAATCACCCAGCTTCTGAAGTGGAGAAGTGATCAACCTATGATAAGAAGACATGGGTTCATCATTGCCTCCTTTGTGCCAAAAGGCCACAGATCTTTCATCATGACACAGCTGAGAATATAGTGAATGCTACCCTGGATGAAGTTCCAAGCTTTGTTCTGATGTGAAAGGCAGGACCTTTTGGAGGACATATTGAACTAAGGTCATTTTCACCCACCTGTTGCAGATGCCTTTCTGGAAAAAAGAAAATTAAAAATAGATAATGCAAAGCAAAGGAGTAACCACAGGTCTTGTGACAGCATCACCTACAGCAGAGGATCCTTAACCAAACGTGCTGTGAAAACAACAACCATTTCTTTCACACACGGTATATTCCTGAAAGTTTGGCAGCCAAAGTCCTGTTCTTTAAAACATGCACTGAGAGATGCCTCTGGAAACTGATGCACTCAGTGAAACACCATTCTTCAGCTTGTGCAGTGTGCTGGAGTATTCGCTGCCTTATGCAGTCTGTCTGATGATCTGCAAAACACTGCTGTTTATAAAATATCTGTCTGATGGGAAGCCAGCTTTGATCAGTGTCTGCTGGGCAGCCCAGCACATGGCACTGCCAGGGGGTTACAGAGGTGGATGTGCTGCTGGGTGAGGGAGGACGAGCAGGGGGCAGCGGGCAGCATTCCCTCCCTGCTGGGTGCAGAACTGCTGTGCCTCCTGGGGCAGCCCAGAGCCCTGAGTCCCTGCTGGGGCCGTGCTGAGGTGACCTGGCCAAGGCTGAGCCCAGCAGCTGGGGCAGCAGAGAGGTGCCAGGCTGGGCACAGGGGTACCCACACCGTGGCTCAGACAGGACCCGGGGCGAGGGACTAAGTGTAAACACCACTTCTGAGTCTCTGCCGAGGCAGGTCCCAGTTCTGCCTCGCAAAAATCTTCTCCAGCAGCCTGATCTCAGTTTACAGCTACACCATGTCAGATCTGCCGCTGGGTACCTGCCACCAAAGCCTTTAGAAGGTCAGGAGGAGAGGCTGCCAAGCTGGTTGGTATATCAGGGCAAGAAAAATGAGATCCTGTAAGAGCCTTTTAGGTTTTCCAGATCAGCCACCTACATATAGAAGACAAGTGAAACATATTTCTGACCTTTGAAGAAACCAAAATTTCATTAGATATAAACATCAGTGTGGGAAATTTAAATTGCTGTTCTGTTCCTTGGACTTGAGAAAAGAGTTCTGTATTTCTAAAGATAGTATTTATGTAAAAATACACTGGACTTTTAAAAAAGGTCCTTGATTTCACTCTGTGCAGTATTTTCCTTGTGCAGACTCTCCCCACCTTCTGTTAGCTTAAAACGATACACAGAAAGTGCTGAATGTGGCTTTTGGCTATTTCACACTCATCTGAAGAATTCCACTAAGTGTGAGCCAGGAGGAGATCAGTGTCTGGTTGCATGAAAAGTTTTTGGCAGCGAAGCCAGTTTGAGCAGCTCCTGCTGATCTTGTCTCCTCATTCCCAAACTGCTTGTTACTCTCCTCACATTGCAGTGTCTGCTCTCTCCTGTTTGCTGAGGCAACTGCTTCTGGGGTTGCAGGTTAAAAATCTCTCTTCAAAGAGAAGTGGTGTTTTCATTTTAATGGAGATTATCCCAGCAATCTGTTTTATAGGATGTTCTGAAAACAGCTGCATCAGCACAACTGAGGGTGTAACAAATTCCAGTTCAGGAATTTGTGGGGGGAATGAGCAGGGACATCTTAGAGGCTTTGCTGCTGAGGGACACTTCTTGTGTGGGAAGTATCTCTAAGGTAAAATTGCTGCAAGTGAATAAACTGTAATATTGCATATTTGCTTTAACCATGGTTCTGTGCTTCTCAATCCTCTTTAATAAAAGGATCAAGAAGTTGCTTTTTACTGGCTGGTTTTATTTCTCCCCAAGATGAATGTACCATAGACATCTGTCACAGAAACTACAGTTGTATACTTTACGTTCAGCCTGTAACAGGGGTCTTCCCTAACACTAGGAAGGATGGGGAAAATGTTTGCATGCAGGATCAGGTTCTTTCTGCTGAACCCCTTTGGCATGCTGGAAGACCAAAAGTGGAAGAAATACTTATGAATCCCCAGGCTCTCATATCCTGGGCCGAATTTTTATGCCAGTGCCCAATGACAAGGATGCTAATAACTTACAGGTTGTTTTGTCCATGCAAGGTCCATTCCTGTTTACCTCTATTGGAAATTTTCATGATAAGTCATAAAGATAACTGTGTAAATAGCATAAAGTAAGGTAATTCTATATGGAGACATAGGTGACTTTGTGTCACAGCAGGTTAACAGCACTTGGTCTTCCTGCTGACCTCTGACAGTTATGAAGGTATTATCTCCTGGGCAGGATTCTGTTGCCAGTTCTGTAACTCTCTCTTACATACACATCCCCTGGATATATTTAGATACAACTAGAAGTTTGGTAACAAAGAAGGATGCTGAAAGACAGAGCAAGTGAATCAGTGATTGTGGCAAGTTTATATATGTATAAAGCCTGCCCACAGTGACATCACAAGGACCAGGCAAACCAAACACTACTCTGTGGAGATGATCTTCTAAGAAAGATGATTGCGAGCTGATATTAGTTCTCTTTAAAGTGGTTTTACATTAAATAGGTACATTTTTCTTAAGTGACTGCTTGTAAACGACTTCTTCCCATGGAATATTACTGGGCTGTTTGGTACAAAGCAGCAGGTTATAGTGTGCATACAAGAAACACACCATGTGCCTGAACCATGTGCCTTTGGGATTTCCCCAGTCTATCTAAATAGGATCAAAGGGCTCACCAGGGCAACGTCACAAGCACTACGTCCCGATAAAGCTTTTCATAAATGTCGTGAGTTTTGTCTTAAAGAATGTTAGGCTTCTGCATTTTCCAGAACCTCTTGGGTGTACTGATCACCAGCCTTGTAAGGATGTCTCCACATAAGCTCTGGAAATTCAAACTGAGACTGTTTACCAGAGCCCGGTAATCGACCTCTCCCAGGTCACATAAGTGAACTCCTCAGACGTCACTTAAATGCCCCGCATTTTAATTTGAAGTGAAATGGCAAGCAGTTGGCTTTAACTTGTGATTTGGCAGCTGGGGGTAGTAATCCTTTAATGAATTGCAATAGCATGAATCACTAAAGGTATTCTAATTTATAGCCTAAATATATTCCTGGTCAGTTTTTCCCGTCTTTTCTTGTGCCAACATTGTCACAACATTTACCACCGCTCTCTTCCCTCTCCCAGTTGGATTTACAGTGCAGTTTGCTGTCTGTGACCTGCAGACTGAAGGGAGTCAGACCTGCATTCCAGGGACTGGGGCTGTGCCATACATCACTGCAGACATAATTACATCAGAGATAGGTCTGTGCCCCAAATGAGATCGGTTTTGCTGTCAGGAGATACAGAGGATCTCCACGCAGGTAAACAAGCACACAGCTTTGGATTTGAGGTACAGTTCATTGCAAGCATTTGAGTAATTATTCAGTAAAACTAATTAACCTCCTGCAGTTTTAGTAATTACTATTGCAGTGTCTACTTCTGCTCCATCAGTTGGCTGTGTCATTTTCTACTGGAAGTGTAATACAGGAATAGGGCAGAAGGAAAGTGGCACTGGCCTGGTGGCACTGGGGGCAGCCCCGAGAATGCCAGGGCTGTGTCTCAGTGCTGGGGAACAGCACCAGCTGCCCCGAGACAGCTGAGGCAGCTCCTGCAGGGAGAGTCGGCTCTTTGCTTCGCTGGTCACTGTTTTGTTCATCGAGATACTCTGCGTGCCTCGGGCAGAAACTGTGATTGTGCTCTTTCCCTGCTGGAGGGGGGTATGCACGGCAGATGAAAGAGCCTGTGATAGGAAAAGGAAATTGCAAGGCTCCGTGAAACTGTTTCTGTTGTCTCCTGTCTCCACCCCCACCTTGCTGCTGGCAAATGAGTTCCCAGCACAGCTGGTTCTTGCAATTTTTTCACAAACCTTGTGATTTTTGGCGTCTGCATGAAACTACTGATTTTGAATGTTTTTGTTTTTCAATATACTTCAAGTCCTTCAGATTGCAACATGAATCCAGAAGGTACAAAGAGCACAGAGGCAAATAAACTGAACTCTTCATGCACTGCTATTAAAACGTCAGAATTTTTGAGCATTTTATGAGTTAGCAGAGGAAAAGGAGCCAAGCTGTGGTTGTGCTGTCTCATATTTGTCAGTGAGGGCTGTTTTGGCTTATGATTGCCCAAGGTTTGCTCATGTGACTAGCAAACCACCTTAGGAGAGACAAGAGGCTGTTTTCTGCCTTTGAGATGCAGAGTTAAGAATTTGTATTAGGAAGTTTATTTGGACAACTTTTTTCCAATTCAGTGGTTTATCTTTCTCAAGAAAAAAATACACAAGTTTTTGCTACGGACATAACAGGGAGAAAATCAGCAACCAGTTCCTGAGAGCTGCTGGTTTTTAGGATGATTCCCAGTAGGAAGAACTAGTCAGCTTCAGCAGCTGCTATAATTAGTTTTTCCAACAGGTAAAGATACAGAAATGGAGCTCCTCAAGGGGAAACGGAGACCCCCCATCCATCCACCTTCTCTGTCCCTCTAGACCAGCCAGTGCTACCAGCCAAGTCAAAGGTGGTAACTGTTCTTCACAAAAACCTTTTGAAATAAAACACTCTGTTTGGAGGGCATTTCTTCATGCCCTCTGAAAAGCAGAGTGGGGTTGGCAAGTGTGGGCCAGCATGGAAGTGTGAGAAGTGCTGACCCTGCAGAATGACTGGAATGTAAAGAAGGAAGGGGAGCAATTAAAAAGTAGTTGAAAATGGAAGGCCTGTGGGAAAATTAGAGGGAGAAAATGTGGGGATTGGCTGGAATTACCGAGATGAGTTCAAGGCATGGGGCAAATTGCAGAAGAAACAGGATTTCTTGCAGACTTTCTGAGGGAAGGACACAGTTGAGACCTGTTGGAGGGCTGCACTCGCCCCACGGGCTGTGTCTGCCTTGCTCAGCCTGCACCAGGACTGGCTGCAGGCCCTGCCACACCTCTGAGCACTCTGGCTTTAGTGTGCTGAAATTCAGGAACTCATGTTTTTTTCTCAGCCTAACATGACAGAAATATTATTTTTAATACTGTATAAGGCAAAAGGAGACATTGCAGAGAGGGAGGGAAGGCTGGAAGCAGTCACTGATCTCTGCTTGGAGAGATTTGTTTTGCACAGTGTTTTCTGTCCTGATTTAATAGTGAGTTGGCTCTTTCCAGCAACTAGGCAGGGGAGGAGGGACGGGAATATGTTCCCAGTCTTTGGCCAAGAGTGTCCCAGGGCGTCCCGGGCGTGACCTCTTCAACGTTTGTTTTTCTTTCCCTACAACTGACCCAGATGCTGGGACTTGAGACTTGGGCCCTCCTGGCCTGTTGAACATTTGCCCCTTCTGGTACAGCATGTGATAGTCTCAGGAACCAGGCTGGGAACAGTACCTGGAACTGTTTTTCTCCCCAGCAGACTGTTTTGTCCGATTGCGTTCCAGGAAACCAAAACCCGTGAGAAAAATCCTGTGAGCGCACTGCCACCCAGTGGGGGTGGAGGCAGGGATGGAGCAGCCGGGCTCCGCTGCTCTGCCTGCGTACAGCAGCTGGGAGAGGAAAAGGCCTTCCAGGCGGAACAGCCACCCTACACAGAACAACGAAAAGGGAAACTAGGTTTTGGTCTGTTTTATTTAGAAAACAGCCACAGTGAATGTTCAGTGGAAACAAATTAGCGTTCATTTACATTTGCAGCCTGTGCAGTCTCTTTCTTGGCAATGACAGCAAGGTTTGCAAACTGAGATGGATTATTTTTGGTCATGCAGAACTGAAAAACCGACAAAGTATCTTCAAACAAACAAACAAACTGGTTCAACTTAATCTAATGTGCCAAACACTGGGGGGAAAAAGCACAGCTTTGGAAGACACAATGTTAAGTTCCACCAAAGTTACAAATATTTAATTCCAAAAGCAATTTCTTTTTTTTCACTACTAGGTATTGCAAATCCAACTTAACACAATAAATAGTTGACCAAACTCTGGGACCAGACTGAGCCAGTTTGAGCACATTTCAGGGTAGATGTAGCTGGGTAGTAGATTTCCCACCTACATTTCTTTGCCTGATTCGAGGTATTGTGTTGGCAGGAGTAAACTACAACTGGTCCCTTTGTTTATCTGTGGAGGGAAGGAATTAAGATAATTTAAGGATATACTGTACAGAGGAAACACAAAGACTGAGCATATATACAGATACCCCCCAGAGGACCTGCGGTGGTGTTTCCATTCATTGCTACCTGAAGCTAAAAACCATCCTCACTGCAGTCTGTGCCACGGGGCACGGAAGCACCGGGTTTCTCTGCGGTCAGACAGAAACTGCCCCGGGCACAATCTTACGGATGTGCGTGTAAGACTTCCTGAGGGTAACGCTCCCGTGGTGAGACACCCCCCGAGGCAGGACACACTCTTCTGTCAGCTTCTGAGTTTCAGGGTCCCAGCAGAGCACTGTTGCAATGACTTCGTTCTTTTCATCTCGGCCCCCGGTGATAAACAGCTTGTTGTTGCAAGGAGAAATCCCACAACTGGCTCTCTCGTGGGTGAACTGAGTCACCAGGCACCACGTGTCCTCCTGGGGGCTGTAGGAGTAGAGCGCTTTCATTGCCCCACCTGGGAAGGAAATGGAAATATTGGTTTGTACTGGCCATTCCTGAAGGTATTTTAATGAAAACATCCACTTCAACAAGACTCTGTTCTTGACATTCGTAAGAATTATTTCTGCCCCAAAGCCAAAAAAAACCCAAGGTCACAGGATACTTTATTGTTTTGAAAGCCTGATCTGCAGAAGGCCACTTATTGTTCATGAGGCTGTGGAATTTAAGGCCAGAACAAACTGCTGTGATCATTCAGGGTGACCACAGTGCACCTAGCAACAGACCTTTCTCATACCTGCTGCTCCAGCTGAGGACACAGCTTCAGAAAAACACAATCTTGTTTAAAAGAGCTTAGATCATGAAGTACCAGCTGTGGTAAACCATCACTATTAGAAATGGGTACAGGATTTTTCCACTCACTCCTCTAACTTCATTGTCCATCTGTCCATCAAACCTCCTTCTTCCTGGAGCTGGCTGCTTTCAAAAACCCTTCCTTGTTTAGGGTTTGTCAGACTCAATCAGTAATCTTCCCATGGGTTTGTTAAACAGAGAGTCACCTTCAGTTTCTCTGTGTTTCTCAAAACTGAAGTCATTCATGAAACTTTTAGTGCACCTTTTCAATCTTGCAGTGTCTTTTTCTCTTGAAAAAATGGTCAATACCTCAATTCTTAAGAAAGGCTATGAAAATATATTCCCTCCTGAGATTATCAACAGCTAAATGGTTCTTATTCTGAAATTTGCAGGGACTGAATGTGTTTTCTGTAGTAGCTGTACAGAGTCACAGAATTGCTAGGGCTGAAAGAGACCATTGGAGATTATCCAGTCCAACCCCTATGCCAAGGCAGGGTAACCTGGAGCACGTTACACAGGAACACATCCAGGCGGGTTTGGAATGTCTCTAGAGAGGGAGACTCCACAACCTCACTGGGCAACTGTTCCAGTGCTCTGCAACCCTCAACATAAAGAAGTCCTTCCTCAGGCTGAGGTGGAACTTCTTATGTTGCAGTTATGGTCATTGCTCCTTGTCTTGTCCCTGGGCACCACTGAGAAGAGTCTGGCACCATCCTCTGGGATAGGGTTGGGGAAACCTTGAAGCCATAATCTTATTGAGGAGGTGCAACAATGCCTGGGATCCTCCCTGCTGGCGAAGTTAGCATTTATCTGTGGTAGTTATAATAGATGCTGAGTTTGTCAGTACTAGTCCAGTACCTGAGGGGTGATCAAGTCATTGAGAGGTGACTTGATTGGAACAGACTGAAACAGACATTGTTGGTTGTAGTGATTCACCTGGCAGTTGGTAATTCATCAGTCTGGGTAATTTGATTGCTTTGGATGCAGTAACCAATGTTCTTTTATCTTTTAAACCTCAGAAGGGGCTGATTTCTATCTAATTGATGTGGATTTGTTTCTCAGATAGATAAAGAGATTCACTCGTGGATGTTTCTGGCTGAAAGATGCTGAATGAATGTGACTGGAGTATCATGTCCATTTTATCAGGAGTTATATCAGCTAGCCCCTAAGTCATGTGCCTTCTCTGTCATCCTGTACAAACAGGGTGAGGTCAACTCCTGTGCTGAGGACAAGCATGAGGTATTTATGTACACAAAAGAGGTGTGTGTGTATATATATATGTGCACACATATGCAGATTATAAATCTCCTTCCAGAGACCTATTAATTATTTGGTGAACACTCCAGCTCTATGCCAGCTCTCAGCACCATATTGATTATATTGCAAGTGGGAAATTCCCTGTACCAAGGCTGAGAGAGGGAGGGAAATCTTTTCAGAGCTCCTGTTTTGGAAACAAAAGTTCTTCTTTTCTTTTGGTTTTTCCAGCACCATCTGGAGATGTGTGCAGGCTCCCTCCTCCCCCCATAGTTCAGCTCACCACCATCAAACTCTTGTTCTTCCATTTTTTCTTCCAGTTCTGATGATTGACTGAATTAACCCCAAGTGCAATCTAGTGAAGAGCTCTGGGTCTTTGGGCATCAGTGGCTCTGCTCTTACGACCTGCTCCCAGTGCTCTTATCCCTGCATAAATCCTGTATGCAGTGGGTTGTGTAATGCCCCTGGAGAGGAGAGGGGACATGATGTAGCCATGAGATCATGCCCTTGCCACTATGAACAGATCTTTGGATGGCTTTAAGCTGTCTCTGGGCTAGCTCCAGCTTTCCAAGATAGCTACCATGCTAACAGGGATTTTGACTTGGTGGCCTTTCCCTACTGTTTGTGAATGTCCTGGATTCCCACCCCTAGCTAAGCTCAGTGGGAAGAGCCATCTGACTCCATGACCACACTCCATGGAGGCTGTGGGTAAAACTAACACAGAAGCACAGAGACGAGCCCTGCTGGGCATAGACAAGGAGAGCCACTGGTGCTTCACTTACCCACCACATAAATGTGGTCACGGAAGCTGGCGGCGTTAATGCACTTGGCCTCCACGGGCATGGCAGCCTTCAGGCTCCACGTGTTGGTGGCAGGGTCGTAGCACTGCGTCTTGTCCGTCGCCAGCTTCCCGTTGGGGCCCCCCCCAATCACGTACAGCCTCTTCTTGTAGCTGGCTGCAGCAAAGGAGCTCACATTGACCATGAGGGGAGCAGCCTGTGGACCAAAAATAATCATTAATAACCATCTGAAGCAGTCAGACTGATGCCTGTGGGGAGGGAGCCTACAGAATTCTTAGTCAGACATCCCTTTTTAAGCAGGGTTCAGAAGATGATGTTTCTAAGGGCAAGGGAGAAATACGTTTCAGCTTTTTCTTAAGACTGGAAAAACCTAATAAAATTTAATAAAAATATGCTCTGTTCAAGTGCTAAAATTAAAATTATGTTATCAATAATTCAAAAGCTAGGAAATGTCAGAAATGCCAAAAATCTCCTTTACATACTTACATACATTGCAAAAAAGCACAAGAAATTTGTTCATACTGATCTTTCTACTTACAGCTGTGATTGTTAGTCATCCACATTGCTTTGTATAATCTAGAGACAATGGGTTGTATCTGCTGTTACTATACCTAATCTCATTACTGACATGGATTAATCGGTTGCCTAATTCTCTCCACTCATTGCGTGAAGTATACTGAGTAGAACTGGGGGGAGGTTATCCTGTTTACCTTCAAACCTGTGCTTTCAACTTAAATGTATAACCCATACCATATATAATGCACAGGTTGATATACACATTTCATATACATATAAAATGTGTCAGAGCAGTAGTTTTCAGCCTGTGCTCTGGCTCATGTATATGATATTCTTACTCCTTGATTTATGGGCTACTAGCTTTAAAAGCCAACTAAGAAAAGGAAAGTTAGGGATTAGATGTCTCACAGGAAATGATTAGCTGGCAATTCAGGGATTTTTACCTTCTAAAGGGTATGCATTTCTATAGAAAAAAAGTATTTAGGGTTTTTTAAGACCAGAAATACTTCAAAGAATTATACAAGGTCATTTTTATGAATCCAAGCCCTAAGATTTTCTGATTAAAATGTTCCGAATGATTAAAATGTTACGTGATGCAGCCTCTTACCTCTGACCAGCAGTTATGAAAGGGATCATATGCTTCCATACTGTTGATTCTCTGCATGCCATCGAACCCACCAATGACATACACTTTGCCACCCAACACTGCCATTTTATGTCTCCAGCGCCCAATATTGAGATACTCAATTTGTATCCATTTGTTGATGGAGGCATTGTATTTCCAGACATCATGCTTTGTTTCTTTGCCACCTGTAGTGTACATGACATGTGTAAATATGATAACACAGCATGTATTTACTTAAAAACTCCAATATGTTTAAATTTAAGCGTGTTCTCTCACAATGGAAAGTAAACCATTATTAATGATTGTTAACTGGTCCTGTTACAACAGAAGAAAGTTTCTGCATTTAGTTTACTTAATAGTCAAGGAAATGGAACAATTTCTACAGCCAAATATTCAGTGAAGATAAATCACTGTTCCTCACTTTACCAGACCACAACCACTTTCATTTCAATACCGAGTGCACGACCAACCACACAGCAGGATATGCAGGAGATTTTTGTGCACCACCAGGGCTTTGCAGAACTGCTGCAAAGGGACAAATAAACAAACATGATTTAAGTAAGATAATGGAGGATGCTGCAGCTGGTGGTGCCAAATCCCTTGAAGACAGGCCTGCACTGGAGAACTGCCAGGTTGTGCAGGGCAGATCCAGCCAGCCCTGTGGTTTGCATCATAAAGAAAGAGACCTGACTGAACTCCTACCAACAATAGTCCTACACGATTTGGAAGTTTTACTATTCAACCTTGGGACCATATGGCTGGGATCTCATTTTTGTGCCTCTCCTTCTGGTCTCTTTTTCTACAGTCTTGGGCGTGCTTCATATTTATAGCTTGAAGATCAAAACTGGACCCTGCAAACTCGTACTAGAGCTGACTTGCAAGTGAATCTTTGCTTGTGCTAAAGCAGAGAGCAGTGTTTTAAACAAGCGCTGTTGTTTGCGTTCAGTTTCTGGTGTAATTGTAATACAAACGGATCTAGTTAAGCCTGAAACCACATTTACAGACTGAGCAGCTTATTCCGTCATCTGCAACCCGATTAAACATTTGCTTCACTGGTGAATATACTGAAAAGAGAATTCATATTCCATTGAGAAAGTGTCTGCCTTCATTGGTATTCTGTACTGCAGCCAGATCACTGCAAACTGATGAAGCCTATCTCTGGGCCAAACAGCAGATTGAATGGGAGATAATTAGCATGCTAGAAAGAGTCGTTTGTAACGCTTTTGTCCCAGTATTTTTCACATGTATGTGTTGAATTTTATTTGCACTCAAACAGCTGAAGTGGCCAAGGGGCCTGAATGCAGCATTCATGGCTACAATGGGGCTGAGAGACTGCAGGTGTTCCCCTTACTATCCCTTGAAATTTCCCTTTGACATAAGCTTGTGCTTTCCTCCACAGGCTGAAACTCATGTAGTAGCTTGAACTGGACCAGTGGGTGAGTTTGCTGCACATCAGGGGACAGGGAGAGATTTTTGAGAGAATTGGAGGTTTATTTTGTTTCTGTTTTTCCTCTGGACAATAATTCTTCCTAATTTGAAGAGAAATTTTACCTAAATTAGTAAAAGTGTCAGAATGGTGAATGATAATTCATGTCATTTTTAGTTATGCTACAAATGCAGTGTTCCAGGACATCCAGTCAAAGCATTTAAACTGTTTTGGGGAAATCATGATCTAACAGTAGTCTTGATAAAAGCTGGAAATAATTGTGAGAACCCTTTGCTCCCCTCTTGCGCTCCCAATGTCTTGTTCCTTACCCGATATGTAGACTTCATTTTTTAGAGTAATGCATGCAAACTCCACCCATTTTTTATTCTCATTCTCCGGCTCCTGCTCTGTGATTGGTAATTTTGCTACTTCCAGACGGCTTCGCCTCAAAGGATCCAGGCAAGTCACTTCTGCTACAAACTTCTCATCTTTCGTACAGCCCCCTATGATCATGAACACCTCAGACTGGTACTCGTGCATCCTGGGCTTGGTCCTTTCTGTAATAATCTAAATGCAAGTGAGACAGAGTGAGTACACAGGGCACTTACACCTACAATAACAGAAAGGCCAAGTGACCTTTCTTTTGATTACCTGTTTTTCAAATCACAGCAAGCTTACATCAACTGAACCAATTAGCCAATGCTTTCTAAGTTGAAAGCCTGAAAAGCATCCTAGAAGCATTTAGGAGAGGTTGCTGTATCCTTCTTTCAGCAGGATTTTTCCAACTGTGGACTTACTTGCTTTTGCCTACCTACTAGGATCCTCTCAGATCCTTTTAGGAATTACCAGGATGGCACCAAGAGCTACGCAGGTGAGCAGTAGTGACAAGGCTGGGTGCATGTCAGGTAGCTGAAAAGGACAGGTTTTATTTGGGCTGACAGAGTGAGGGCAAGGTAGGGGGGCCCCAAGGTTTGTGTATGCCTTGGGGAGCTTGGAGAGAGCAAGACTGCTTGAGAAAATAAGTGTTCTCATTATTTGTCCTGAAGAGATATGTTAGTGAGTAACAGTTCCCACCTGTGGAGGGGTTATTTTTATTTGTTTCTTTGTGTATAAGCTCTTATTTCAAGCCAAAATTAGAAGATTTACTTAAAGCCAGCACCAGGCTCTGAAATGTGGTTAGCTCTAATTCACTGCTCTTTGGCTCCATTTTTGACCAGGTCTTTGTTTCAGAGACACTGGAAAAGGTCACTTGCCCGGTAGATATTCACCAGGAGCAAAGAATGCAAGGGGTGCTTGGAAACTTATGCTCTGCTTGGAGGAAATGCTTGGAAACAAGGCCCACAGGTTAAATGCTGTGTCAGGAGGCATCTTGCTAAAAGTTTTACTTCTCTTTCTGCTTTTAACATGTTGCTATAAATCGGTTTAATTTATCTATATTAAAAAATATTATCTACACAGACATGAATCTTGCATTTTGACTATGTCTAGAAAATGATTAGGCACACTTTTACAGAACATGAGTCCCAGAACTTGCCAGCTTCCAGGACTCTGTTTAAACCTGTCTGCCACCATTGCCAGGCGTCAGCCCCGGGGGAGGGCAGCTGGCAGCGCTGCCTCCTGCGGCTGTCCCTTTGAAGATGAGTGTAATGCGTGTTCAGCCCGGGGCAACGCTCCCTTTATCTATCCCGCATGCACCTGACAGCACTGCTCAGTGCGACAAGGGACTTCCCACCAGACTGGCCGGCACTGCCCCAGGTCACCCTGCAGAGTCTTACGAAGTCAGCAGCGCAAGGAGCACTCGGTGTCTCCCCCCTCGCCGTGTCGGTGACACATCCGCTGGAAGCGATGGGCCCACAACATGCTCGGCCCTCCTCTGACTCTGGCTGAGGAGGTACACATTTCTTCACACACTCAGGAACTTTGCTCCCGTTGTGAAATCTGACCTCTTGGTTGCTCTCCCCTCTCCCCCATATTTTGGGCAAGGAGATGTGACCGATACCTAATTTTCCAAAGGGGACAGGCAGTTGAAGAACCAGAGATTCACCACAGCCTGCATTGAGCAGGCAGGACAGGACCCGACTGGATGTCAGGATTAACCTGTCTGTTTGGGTGCAGGGACCTCTTCAAATGGCAGACAGGCAGTCCTGTCCTCTGGAAAGAGACCGTCTTCTTCACAGGAGGAAGAATGTTTCCCTTTATGAAACATTTTCCACCATAAGTAACAGGAGAAGATGTTACATATTCATATTTGAAAGTCATTACAGATTGTGGCATAGTTTGGTGGGAAAATTATTCCTCTTTTCTTAGGCTTGAACTAATACCTGAGAGGGTGAGGTGTCAGGGCTAACACCACTTGCCTTTTTACTAGGGAAGCTGCCTGGGGTCTTCATGTAGCAAGAGTGAGCATGAAGGGTCAAGCTTGGATGTTCATAAACTGGAAGCCGTACACTTTGTTTTAAAACAACCCACCAAATGCTTCTAACTCTCTAAGACAGCAGGATAAATTCTGAGGCAAATTTTGACTTTTCAGTAGCACCAGTTAGTGAAACTTCAGTGTGAGTACCTTTTTCTGCCCCATGGCACTGCTCCTTCCAAAGCAATTTTTAAGCTGAAGCCTGAGACTTTTACGAAGAGTGGCTAATATCCTCCTGTTTTACTCACCTCATTGCCTGACAGATGGTACATTCTTGCTTCTTGGAGCAAAGGGAAGACATCTGGACACTGTCTAATGAGTTGATCGGCTTCAACAGTCTCTACAAAATACCAAGGGTCCAAGAGGGGCAGCCGGACATTCTCCAGCACGTACGGCAGGAGAGAAAACCTTTCTGACTCCTTGTAACGGACCCAGTTCATCACAGTTTCGAACACCTGTGCCTCTTCCGTGACGTAGAGTTCATCACTCTTCAGCGTGCTGCACAGGATGTCCGCTGGCAGCTCCAGGAACTCCTCATAGTTCAGGACCTGGGTGAAGTTCTGGATAATGTAGTTCTGCACTTGTTGTTTGAGGCTGTGCAGGGAGTGGGCATCAGCCAGCCTCAGGATGCCAACGCAGTTCTCTGGCTGGAGCGCTTCGGTGAGAAAACTGGCACAAGCATCTACCATGCGAAGGAACTGTGGGCAGAAAAAGCTTGTATAAGCACAGAGGGGTTACTGAGTGATTGTATCACAGGAGAGCTATGGAGCAACCAGCCATGCCCAATACAGCCAAGAGCCTGGGGAGACAAGAATTAGATCATCTCAGGACAGATATCTCCCAAGATCTGCAGTCTGAAATGAGAATTTCTTCCTCCCACTGTTTTCATTCCTCTGCATCCAATTGCTCCTTTTCCCTCTTGCAGGATGCAGAAGACCTGTGACAGTTAGGAATTTTATTTGTTTCACAAAAGAGTTTCCTACCATTCCCTTTTCCTCCATGAGATCTCAAAGCACTAGCAATCATGGAGTTATGACGCACAGATAAGGACCCCAGGTTTCCGATTTGCTTACCCTGCTTCATCTTGCATGTCAGCTCAGACCAACTAGAACGGAGTCTGGTTGACTCAGAGTGAAGGTGGCTCCACTGTCTGCATTTATGCTCCCACCATCCGAACTCCAAGTGTATCTGAGGCTTTGTGAGAGTGGTGGAAAATGAGCGCTGAGGTCTGGGAGGTTTGGGCCAGCGCGCTGCCCCAGAAGGTATGGGCAGCAGTCCTAGACTGAGGCAAGTGGCAGGAAGAGGCTGGCCATCAGCAATTCTTTTGAGCTTCCTGACAGACAGGGTTTTCTGGGAAGAGACTGTTGTGGGGGAGGCCTTCAGAGGGTCTAGTGACCTTTGTCATCACTACTGGCTGAAAAAAATATTGATACGCATTTTACATGCAGTCTCCTTAATCAGAGAACTGGCTATGTTTGCATTCAATAAGGCATCACAACTACTCTCATAAATTTCCTTGGCAAAATAACTCCACCTGAGGGTCCCAAGTGCACATATTCTGGGCCACAGATGTCTGTGTGGTATTTCCAAAAACTATGATCTGAGCTGGATTGCGGATGATTATTCAGGAATTGGGAACCAGTTTTGGGTAGAACTGATCAGTTACCGTGCTTCATCCTAATGGGTTTTCCATCACCTCTGTGATTTCAGATACCGATATTGCCACTGAACAGTGCAATAAATATGGATCAGAGTTAATGTGCATTGCCATCTGTGCTTTTTGGGTCGTTTTTCCATCCACTGTCAGCAAGCAAACCATTTTAACTCATGCTGTCTCAGTGGGGAAAGTTGCACAAGAGTAATTGAGGGGCAAAGAGGAAGCGAAACATTTTTAAACACTGTAGTATGTAGATTTGTTTCAGTAAATAGGGTAGAATCTTCCAGACCCGTCGGTGTCATGTTGACATATTTAGACTGTTTATCAGAGCTGAGTGATCGTAGACGTTGTGTACAGACTGCCTGGTTCCTGTTTTACATTTAGATGTGGTCAAAAGTTTAGAGAAATGCAACTGACTGATGAACGAGGCTATGTGAGGTCTCAGAATATGTTGCCACCATTGTGATAAAATATGTGAGTGGCCCATGGTGGCACCGTGGCACAGCTCGGTGACCCCTTGGCATCTGCCACGTTCACCCTGCCTACTCTCAGGGCTAGCACAAGGCAAGCACTTTGAACTCACCAGGGCATTTCCTTGAGGATCTGAAAGGACTTTGCCACCAGGTAGGCTTCAGACCTGAGGCAGGTTAAGCATCAGCCTTATTAAGCTTATTAAGCATAAGCATTCAAAGTTGTCAGCAATGAGACACAAAAAAAAACAAACCTAGGATTTGCCAAGGTCATTCAAGTCATCTGTGAGTCTGGGAATAGACCCCAAAACAATGTTCTCACCAGCCTGCAGCAAACCTCTGTAGAGTTCTCTTATTATTTATACATGGCTTGTTAAGAGCGATACTGACAAGGTGACAGCAGAGGTTTTCTCCCAGACGGTGCACATTGGTCTCACGGCCAGCAGGCCCCACTAACTCGCTGGGTAGCTGTTTGTGGGCAGGCAAATGCAGAACTGTGAGGTGTGGGTGTGAGAAATGGCCCCGCTGAGGGCTTCACCAGAGAGGCTGGGCTGCTTGGGAGTGAATCAAGGCAGGACTTTCCCTGGTTCTGCTCCTTATCTCTGCGCCGCACTGTCTTCCCACCACTGCCTTCATTTAGAGACTAAATTCCCCCCAAAACTCCCCCAAACTTGCTGGGCATATGTCAGTCAGTCCCAGGAGAGCAGGTGGGTGACTCAAGACAGCATCAGAAGGAAGACACCCCTGAGCCTCTGCTTCATCTGCTCTGATTATTCTGGCAGAGCTCTGAATTTTCTGCTTGTCCACTGTGAGTACCCCTCCTAATGCCACTCCAGGCACTTTAAAAGCCCTGTTCCCTGAGAACAGTTTCTTAAATAAGTTAGTCCTTCTCCTAATTCCCATTTGAATCCAGGTTCTCACATGCTGGAGACATCCTATATGCTTATTTGGCCTCCAATTGGCCTTCACGCTGAATAGTAAAATTTATTCTCCCCATGTAAGTCCTTGCTTGTCCCAGCTTTGATTCAATGGTCTACTGTAAGCAGTGCCAGCAGGAACTAGCCTCCGGCTAGAACCCCCAGAAAGGGAAGGGAATGGTGACTGAAAGGGCTCTCATTCATAATCTCTCTCTGTATGCAGCACACTTCGGGGTGGGATCCTGCACCCTGCAGCTGGTGGCCCTCGGCCACCGGCTCTGCTGTGGCTGCAGGGACAGCACGTCCCGGCTCAGCAGTGACACCTGCGCCCCGAGGGAGCCCCGGCCGGAGCCAGCCGGGCGGCTCAGGGGCACAGCCACCCTCGCAGGGCTGCTCTCCGGGGACCTGGCGGCTTTCTGAGCCTGTGAGCCCTTCTCCCACCGGGAGCTGCCCTGAAGGCCTTTGACAGCAAATGGTGCCCTTTTGTCAGGCCCGGCCGGCTCTGCGCGGTGGCACCGGCCTGCAGCAGCCGCCCTGCCCCTTCCCTGCTCAGCGGCCTCAGGATGGCTGTCAGTATCCGAACGGTATTTCCCTGAGTGTATTGTTCATGGAAAGTGGATTAACATAGGGGTGAGGGGTGCTTTGGGGGTCAGTCAGGCCATCAGGCTGGTGGTGCTTCAGCCATGCCCTGAGGGTAGAGCAGCCCTGCTCTGCTTAGAGCAGGCAGCTCGGGGCATCCTCCACTGTTCCCACTGCACGTGGCATTTCCATGGCAGTGGGCATCACAGCCTTTGGTGACAATACTGTTTCTTTTTCATCTGCTCAGAAGCCTGCTTCCCTCTCACCGTTTCTTTGCTTCCACCACAGCAGCTGATGTGGTCCCTCACCCAAACCCTGCTGAGGGAATGGGTAATGCAGAGGTTCCTGGCAGGGCAGGAGCAGTGTAGACAGGTCTGAAGGTTGTTGCTGAGTGATGGTGAGGGAAGCAGGGCTCCCTGCCACAGCCCTGGGAAGCAGCTGGGATCTTGAGCCTTCCCAGAGGTGAAAGGATGAGCAGCTCTGCAGGCAGTGTGGGTGGCAGAGGGTGCTGGGCGGGATCCAGGGTGGGCACCAACCTTGCAAGTGCAGCGGCTGGGCCGCCACCAGCCCAGACAGAGGAGGTGACTATTGAACTCATGTTGCAACTGTGCTTTAGGTGGAAAAAATTTGTCTGTGTCACTTGAGGGTGAGGCTTAGCTGTTCAGCAGCTCCCTGTTCCAAACCCTTCACCTGCTTCCCCCAGGAGGAGAGCACACTGTGGCAGGGACGTCTGTTCTCTCCAAATAGCCTTCCACCTCTTCCTGCCGTCAGTTTTGACTGCATTTGGTCAAAACTTACTAGAAGGGAGTAAAGGAAGGCATAATTACATAAAACCTTTTAAGAAACAGTTTCTAGAGAAAAGTAGATAATTTATATTGGAATATCTATACTGCAATATCTAGAACTGTGCAAGGTATTTCTTCTTTGGTTCTTTGCCAAATCTGCAAGATTTAAAAGAGGCACTGCCACAAGTTCTTGCTAGTCAGGTAAAAAGATTCTGTTTTGAATGTGGATTTCTCACATGTCACTAATTTGAAAGAATTTATTGAACAAAAAAGTTACAATAAATTGCAGAAATAATCTTTTCAGCTGTTGATATATCCAAATGAAGCATTTGACTCTTTCAACTCTGTTTTTCAGTGTAAATAGCATGGACAAGCTGGCAGAACTCTAGTTCTGTCAGCTTGATTTAGTAGATTACTAAAGATTTAATAGTTACTAAGTCTTTTTTGCACAAAGCACATTTTCAGCCCAAACCCTCACATTTATAATGTGAGGCTTTAAGGCCTTGTAAATCTTGATAGTGTCCAAGACAATAACTGTTTTTAGCTGAACATTCCTGGTGTTCTAGGTTTATCTATTTTTTCCTAGTTTGCTATTCTTACTTATGGTACCCTCACAATTTTATCCTTATTCTAACAGTTTGATGGTTTTCTTAAAGCTCCAGCCTTGGGAATCAAATTTAATCTTAATTTTAATGAAAAATAGGGAAGATACATGAAAAAACATAAGTTTATACTTTTGATAGTTCCAGAAGCTAAAAAAAAACAAAAACAAAAAGCTGAGGAATGATCCTAAGGTAAAAAATGTTCCAAAGAAAACAAAAACAAGACAGAAAAGTGTCCTGGAAATGAATGCTACCAGTTGCTAGTGTTGGTGTGCTGAAAATGTCAGTGAGTTACTGCACTGCGGGCCCAGGTGACATTAAAGTTACCTTGGGGAGCACTTTGTGAAATTTTTCCAAATATCCAATCTAAGCCACCCTTGGTGCAAGTTAAGATAATTTCCTCTTGTCCTATCACTTTTTACCTGGGAGAAGATCCTGACCCCCACCTGGCTACAACCTCCTGTCAGGGAGTTGAAGAGAGCAATAGGGTTCCCTCTGAGCCTCCTTTTCTCCAGACTGAACACCCACAGCTCCTTCAGCCATTCCTCACAGGGCTTGTGTTCTATAAAGCAGAGTTCTAGAACTCCAGAGCAAAATTCCCTTGTAAGATTCAAGAATCTGAATTCCCTCATGAACCGCGATGATCATGGAGTTGGGTGTTTCTTGCCTTCCTTAATGAGAGGACTGGACACACACGCACACTGGCACTTGGCAGGTTATGGTGGTTACAATTTGTTAGCAATTTGCAGCGTGGTACCAGACACTGCAATTTGGTAGACCTCACAGGTGATTTACAGGACACGTGAATACCTCACAGACCAAAGGCTGAGTAACACTGCCCAAGTCCGACTTCCCACAAGTTCCGGGTCATGACTAAAACCCTTTACATCATGAGTTCTACAAAGGAGGATGCTAACTTTGGCTGGCAAGCCTCCATTTCAAGGCAGGGGAGACAGAGAGGCAAAGTAGCTTCCTGCTCTGGCCAGCTATGCCAGCTGCTGCCCACTAACACTTCTGACTGGCCTTGACAGGCTGACCTGAATTTTGGGGAGCTCCCAGGCATGCAGCACGTGTGAGCAGCTTTTGGAGGCAGAGCCTGGCTCTTTTCCTGTTTGTATGGCACCCAGCACAGCAAAATTCCAGTACGTGGCTGCCACTGCATTTTTTAACCTTAATGTAAGTAAATATGAAGCAAAATGCTTCCAGAACCCATGAAATCAGAGAAGTTTGCAGTGTGCTAACCAGGGTAAGACATAGTGTTGCCAGAGCAGTAAGACTGGGTCAGTGCATTTGAGTTATCTGTACCTGAAAGAGGCTGGCAGCTTCCAAGACTTTCTGTACATTTTGCTTTGTGATCAGCATCTTGCTGGTGTAGGTGTAGTCCAAGAGTATATTCATGGTTTCTGCATCAACTCCTTTTAGTATGATCTTCTCCTCATATTTCTCTCTTAAATCATTGCAGAACATGGCCCTGGAAATAAAGACATTTATCTTTTACTGCATTCCAGTCAGGATGAGGCATTCTAAAAACATTGGGCTATTTAGATTTCAACACAGAATACTCTGATTGCTTCATATTTTATGCAATTACTCCTGTTGAAAAGAAACAAGGAAAATCTTTTTGTTGCTCTTCTACCTGTGTACTCATGAGTTTGATAAGGCATACACATATGATGGATTCGTCTGAGCTGTTCTCTACAGCAGACTGAGGGCTCCATGGCAGCCAAAGGCAGATGGGACCTTGCCTGGGTGGGACTAGTCCCTGTGTCTGGACTGGTGCTGTGGAGCGGTTGTGGTGTCTCACCTGCTGGCCTCTTACTCGCTCTGTTTCTAGTCCGGGTGCAGCTCGTTAAGGCCTGGCATTCTCCAAACCTCGTTAACACTTAGCACATGTACTTTGTACCCCTTGGCAGGTCAACACCCCCCTGCTTCCGAGCTGCAGGACGCTGCTGGGACTGAACTCTGAGGCCAGACCAGATCCAGCTGTCTGAGAGCCTCACTTCTCAGCTTCCCAGCATATCTTTGACCACATTAATACCAGTGGCGGGCCTGGGGAGAATGGCTTATGGATTTTCTTCTAATTAAGAGTCTGACTCTTCCTCTGCTAAATTTTGGGATTGTAGAGTTGGTACCTCTTGGCTAGAGAAGCAATTGAATATGCATGACTTGGAACTACTGTTAGGCAGAAAGTGCAATGATTGATAGCAACTCTTCTTTGATGGATAACACTGCATTTGAAAGGTGACCACCACACATTCCTTTGGCACTAGGCAGATATTTCATGTGGGGTATAAATCAGAAATTCTCTGAGGGCTATTTAAATCCATTTTGCATTGAGACAGCTGCAAGATGAACACGTGCATCTTCCTCTGCATTTTCATAGATTTAAGTATTTCTTCCAATGGTTTTTGCTTTTACTTAGGATTTTGACCAGCCCCTTCTTGTTCACTGCATTCAGAGAACAAGAAGTCACATCATTTGGAATCTGTCTCAACAGATCAGAATTACATGAGTCCACTTGTAACTGCATTGGTGAAAAACATGTGCAGATCTAAAGTGTAATTAGAAGCGCTCTTTACCCTGCATTCCAAGCCCTTCTTTATTAGTCATATACAATGTTGACAGGACAATGCAACCTGGGAAATGGCTAGAGGTCCCAAGTCTTGGGCCATGCTTTTCTTGTAAAAGAAGTGCCTGAATAAAGCTGTCTGACTGACACATCTTACTGGAACCAAGATGTAAACAGATTTTATTGCAAAGCAGTTAGGCATGATGAATGGCAAATGGATGGAAGATACCAGCTGCTACTTGCTCTAAGAACTACCTGTTCCTTACCTCAGCAGAAACTTTATAGCAAGGTCTTAGTTACCTCAGTGTGCCAAACTGCCTTTGGATAGAGAGGCCTAACTTTTGAATAGGAAATTTGGGCAGAGAGGTTACTTGTCAGAAAAGTTGTTCAGACAAAATTCTCATTTTTCCTTTCATTCAGCTCGTTAGAGGTTTTTGCTTCCCTGTCCAGCTTCTGCTACTACTGAAATCAGAATATTTCAAAGGCATTTAGACAAATGCTCCTAAACTTCAGTGACCACAAGACTGGGATTCATTTAGCTTCTCTCCCTCTGGCAGTGTCAAGTGACATATGAGGGGATGTGTGGACAGGTGGCCATTTGAAAACAGCAGCCCTCAGTTCCCACTTCTCCCTGGGAATGGGCTCCAGCACGGAGAGGGAGGTTGGCACAGGACAGCTGTTGCAATCGTGCGGGATCGATGGGTGCCGGATGCTTCATCTGAATGAGAAACAGGCCCATGGAAGGTGCAGGTGTTGTCTGCTCTTCTTCCTTTCATCTCTTAAGCTGGTGACTGCAGTCTTGTATTGAACCATCCCTGTCGGGGAGGTGAGTCTCATTTCCGTCCCACAAACCGGAGTGTTTGATGGGGTCAGTCAGAGATACCCAGTGTTACACTTTTGCAAGGCTGCTCAGAAACCAGCCTCAGCATTCTGGTGGTGGCTTTGCACAGGGGTCTGGTCAAAGTGCTTTGGCCTATCTGCCTCCTAATCTTTGTAACTGGTTTAGAGCTGCTATCCACTCCCAGTTTTGTAGGGTGTGGGTTCATGTAACATGGCCGTGAGCTGCAGAAATCACACATCTAAAGCACCGTGCTCTCCCATCAGTACTGTAGATCATGGCAGGGCTGAATAGGGCAGTGCTGTACAGGAGAGCTGACTCCTGTGGCCTTCCTTCTGCTTAGAAGGAGTGGCTCTCATTCCCATCCTGTGTGCCAGCCAGAGGGAGCACCTGACACCAGTCAGGCTGATCAGGCTGAGCTTCTCTCCTAGGGATTAAAAAGCTGCCTCTGAATCTTTCTGAACTTACCCTCAGCAGGCTCTAAATCCTTCACATGTGGCTACTAATTCCATTGTCTGTTTCCTTGGTTCTTGTCCCTGTGTAATTCTAAACTGCACCTTTGAACCAATATGTACTCTAAGAAATGCACTTTTGAAGTGAGGGCCCAGTGCCAAATTTAGATACCCCAAAATGGATAAATTTAGAAAAAATTCTAATATTTTTTCTAATTTAAAATTAGAGAAATGTCAATAAAATAAATGAGGGGTTGCAGTTTGTGAAGCCCTTTTTAAGCACCCTCCCACACTGGAATGCTTGTGCATGGAATTATGAACCTGACTTCAAACAACCATGCTGGAGCTCGAGGATGCTCTGGAAAATGGCTTCAACCTCTCCCAGCCCCATTCTCCCACTACCTTGAGCAGTGCAGGATTAAAGACCTACTGTTCCACCTTAATCAGCTGGTATTTCTCTCCTCTGCTTTGTTACCATCACGCAGGCAAATGGAGAGTTAATGTTTTTATGTCCACGGGTGCAGGACATCACAAGAACTAGTCTATCTACTCTCAAGCAGTGCTGAAGAAGGACTAGAAGTGGTTAGCTTTGTTTAACTGTGTTCCAGTCAGCTGCTGTGGATTGCCTGCACTGTGGCACCCAACGTTCAGGAAGGGGGTTGTGTAACTTGCTCTTGCAGGGGAATGAAGCCCGTGAGTCACTGGGTCCCTTTGCTTTGCTCCTGTGCATGGCTGTTAGAGGTCCTGTAATAGCATGGAAAGTACTCACAGGAACAGTGTGATTTAAGAATTCTTTCTTTCTCTGGGGCCATGCAGCTTGTAGCAAATTATGGCAAGATGAATGAAGCCTCCTTGTGAGCGGCAGAAGCAGTGAAGCTCGGTTCCCTGCAGACTTGCGTCCTCCTTTCCCTCCTCACAGTAACCTCAGCTTCCCCTTCCTGAGCCCTCCATTCTCCCTCGTTTATTCCTGTCACACACATTTCGGGGTCCCTCCCAGGACGCTCAGCTCTGTGCTGGCTGTGCCCAGTGGAGCAGGGCAGTGTGGTTGTCCTGGGAACTGTGTGTGCTGGCTGGCCAGGACACCCTGCTCATTACCCTGCAGAGCACCAGGGGTGCCAGTCCAGCATCTCTCCTCTCCTAGCTGCAGATTTCCATCAAACTCACGGGAACTTCAGGTTTGAGATTTCCATCCTGTACTAAATGTGACTGAAACTAACCCAGAGAGACATGACAAAAGGCACTGACAGAGAGGTCAACAGTGAGATGTAATAAATCTCAGCTCTGTGGGAAGCCAAGCCAAGCCAAAGAGGAGCGCCCAGAGGGGCAGACCCTGCACACGTGTGCAATTGCCTTGGGATGAGATGACCTCCAGCCAGGTATCCCCCCACTCCTTCCAAGGGGCAGGCTCTAGCTCAGGGCTCAGTGTAAAGCTGGCCAACAGCTGTCATAAAACTATCTTGCCTGATTTTAACTGTGAAGTCCTTCTGATTGCAGCACCTTTCCTTATAGTGGAATTGGGGGGTTTTGTCAAAGTATCATTATGATAATTTTGATTTTAATTTGTGCATCTGCTGTCCATTCTGCACATAATGCTGGTAAGAAATATTTGGGCATCTCTGCTTGTAGCTGTACATTTTCTCATATGCAATAAATATAGTCTCTCTGTAGAAATAATACCTGTCTCCAAATATTCACAGACACAATCTCTATTCTACATTATAAAAGCAGAACTGTTCTTCCAGGCACTACCAGCAAAGCTTACCAGACTCCATTAAAATTAGCTTTCTGCACATGTCACAAGTGGTCACAGGTTCTTTTTTCTCGTGTTTCCTCTGTAGTTGTTCAGTCATCTGACCACTTTAGCAGTAAAAGAAAGAAAGAAAAAAATCCCAGCCATGCAAATGCGATGGTCTAAATGATGTTGTCTAAATGATAATGGAAAATCTGTGCTAAAACTGATACCGAGTTCCTCTGTGTGTCTAAAATTTGTTCTTGTTGGCCAGTAGTCTCAGATAGAATATCTATTGTACTGAAAGAATGAAAAATTCAAGTGGACCAGAAGGAGATGGTGAAGTGGCAAAATTGCTTTCAAGGAGATATTTCCCATTGCAACTGATTTCCAGTAACCCTAGGACAGACAGAAAATTCCTTCTCTTTCCTCCTCAACAATTTAATGCAATATATATTTTTACCCCAGAATGGTAATAGGAAAAAACAACAAGTTCCAGAAACCCACCCCTATTTCAATAAAAATAGCCTGTTATCTGAATGGGTACTCCTCTTTGCCCAGGTCCCAAAGGGACAAGACAAGTGGCTAAAGATACTTGGTTAAAACACTCTTTTCTCATGCACTTGTCTGCCAGTTTTCTGTCTTCCTTTGCATGCCTCCAGCAGACTTTGTGAGTGCTGGTATCAGAACTCTGGAAATCCACAACTTGGCACTTGCCTTATTTAAGTCTAGAACTTTAAAAAACAAGCTGAAAGACGTAAGGAATCAGAGGCTCACTGCAAATTTGCAGACTTTAGCACCCAGTTTGCACTCCTTGGAGACCTACAGTTCAAGTCTAAGAAGCAAAATAAGTTTGCTGGTTTTCTTTGTTACAAACCTTACCTGAAATAATTGCTTGCTGCAGCAAGGACCACTCGGTGACAGGAGAATTCCCTGCTGTCCACGCACAGGATGACATCTGTAAGGGAATTTTCAAGCCGAAGGTTCTCCAGGCCATTCTGGAGCACCAGAGAGAGACCCGTATCGTCAAACTTGACCTTTTCACCACTCGAGACTTCCACCAGGTCCCCCATTTTCATCGAACACTCATTGTCCAAAGAGATCTCGGGCTCCTCAGAGCTCTTCTCCAGCATGTCCCCCATTTTCTGGCCAGCCCCGTCTCATTCTGTTGGTGCTTCGATCTAAAAAGAGCTCCTCAGCTTTGGGCGAATCACACTGCAGAAGTTGGGCGGATTTCCTGTCCAGAGGTCTCTGCTTATCTGTAGCTGTCACACACACATAACAGGAAGCCTTGCACTTTCTCATCCTGTTAACACAAACAAAGGGTGGGTTTTTCTCAGTGATTTTCAGGCAGTATCAACGTGTTTAGAAAGGCCTTAAGATGCCTCTGGATGTGAGAAGATTACAAGTGACAGGGATAGCCTGCTTCCCACCCTCAAGCCAGTCCCTTGCTGTTATCTGGGTCTGCTGGTTGTATTGATAGGTGCACCACATGCCTATCAAGCCACTCCTGGCGGACTGGGCTGCTAAGGGAAAAAGCGTAATATTTTGTGTTTCTTTCTCCAGGTATGAGGTAATTAATAACTTAGCTGGTTTGGGGTTTAGTTTTGTTTTTTAATAATACATTTGCATATTCAGAAAGCCCTCCAAGTGGATGTTTCTGTCCCTCGTGACTTGTTAGCTGGCAAACATTGCATGGCTTTTCTTTAAGGCCAAATGGGCACAACTCTCTCAAGGACATGGAGCAGCATCAAAGATCTCACAGCTGATGGTCTTCAGGCTACACTGCTGGGCACAGGGATGTAGTCCATGCAGCCAGTGCCATGCCATCAGCTCTGACTAGCAGTGAAAGCTGATGGAGAGAGCCTGTGGAGCAGTGTACCCACGCTCATCCCCACCATCCTCGCTGCTGGGCGTAGCTTGAGTCACGGCTGCATCTGGCTTGTCCCCAAGACAGACAGGGACAGTGGCGGGACCAAGGGCTGCACACCTGGCAGTGGGGACACTGCAGGGGAGCTCTGGGGCTGACCCTCCAGCGTGACAGGAGCACACACAGCACAGTGCTGAAGGTTTCACAGTCACCTAAGGATGGACCAGATCTACTTGGACATGACCTAGATGAGAAGCTGATCCAAGCTGAATTAATAACCAACACAGCCTACTGAGAGTAACAGAGCAAATCCTTGGCTTGCTTAGGAAACTCTCACACTGGGAAGTAGAAAAGCTTAACTCTGTCTCCCCCTGAGAGGAATGTAGGGCCAACTCCTCACTTTGGTAGCTTGAGTGCTAACCAACCTTGCCTTTATGACAATTACTTCTAGGAATCCTTGTCTGGCCAATACACAGGTTCTTATTGTGTGTTTGGTTTCCTCTTTTGTCTCCAGTTTGTATAGCTGAGCTCACAGTGTTATGGGAAGTTTGGCTTCCCCCTCTTCTAGAAGGAGGTGAAAGCAGAGTCTGAGAGAGACAGATTGGAAGATGAAGAGGAAGGAAAGCAAAAAATCTCCTTCCTGCTTTCCTCTACCTCCTTGTAATGGGATTTTCTTCATTTTGTGTAGTCTGTGCAGCCCTTTGGCTTTTTCCTTTCCCAGCTGATATAAATGTGTTCCTGCTGCCTTTTGTGCTAACTTTTCTAATGAATGCTTCCTTTTCTAATGCCAGTCCCTTCTTTCCTGAGTACTCCTGTAGGAATACAACGAGAAAATTAGGGAAACCCCTCAAAAGTACTAGGTATGCTTTAAAAATCAGAGTACTTTAACCCTGTGTTGGGCTAGGTTCTCTTTGTTTATCATCATGACTTTTGACCTTTGGGAATTCATCTTATCAGGCTTTTCTCTGATGGTGAGAAGCTTCACATTGTCCTTATCTGTTTAAGCGAAAGCTGAGATTCTGCAGCAATCACTTAATTCCAGTTGCTGAAGCTTTAAGCAAAGCATTAATAATTGTGAAATTGAAGTAAGAGTGTGTTGGCTGTGAGTGCTGGGAACGGAAACCCTGCAGTAACTAGGTCGGTCGGTGGCTGTGGTATTGTCAGTGTGCTAGGCAGTAACTGCACTGCAGGGATGACCTCAGCAGCTCAAGGAACTGTTGACTGTTAGTAGCAGTGACCATTACCCACAGTCTGTCTCCTTCTGTGCCATTGCCAACCCATACGGTGTATTTTTAACCCCTGAAATTGTTTTTTTCCTGACAAGCAGCTCCCCTCCTTTCTTCTGTTGCCATGGTGTTGTGGTTTAACCCCAGGCAGCAGCCCAGCCCCAGGCAGCCGCTCGCTCACTCCCCTACCAGTGGCACCAGGGAGAGAACTGGGAGGGCAAAAGATGGTAAACTCATGGGTTGAGATAAAGACGGTTTAAAAGTCACACACACAAGCAAAGCAAAGCAAGGACTCAATTCACTGCTTCCCATGGGCAGGCAGGTGTTCAGCACCTCCAGGAGAGCAGGGCCCATCACACATGATGGTTACTTGGGAAGACAAATACCATCACTCCAAATGTCACCCCCCGTCCTCCGTCTTCCCCCCACATTACATACTGAGCATGATGTCATACAGTCTGGAATGTCCCTTTGATCAGTTGGGGTCCCCTGTCCTGGCTGCATCTCCTCTCAACTTCCCTTGCACTCCTAGCCTCAAAAAGCAGAAAAGGCCTTGGCTCTGTGTAAGCCCAGCAATAACAAAGACACCTCTATATTATTAACCCTGTGTCCACCACAAATCCAAAACAAAGCCCCACACTAGCCACTGTGAAGAAAATCAACCCTACCCCAGACAAAATAAACACATTCCACCCCGTGCTCCATATCGTTCACATCTTGCTCAGGTCCCACACTACTCAGCACAACCTCATTCACCACCACCCCACCTCCCAGCCTTGGATATAATACACAGATGTCATTCCATTAGTCTATGGACCGCCCTTGCAAAATGCCCACAAAATGTTCACAAATGTCCGCAAAATGTCCACAAATGCCCACAAAATGTCCTTTCAGTTAATTTAGTTTGTGACTTTGGGCTCCATCTGTTCTGGTGGTTACTTGGGGCAGGAAAGGCACTGTGTAAGGTGGAGTTCCTGGGCACCAAGGCCAGCTTAGGTCGGGTCACTTCTGCACTGCAGCTGCTTCTTGGGAGGCTTCTCCTCCATTGATGTGGGCAGTTCCTGTTATAGTAATTCCTGTAACATATAACTCAAATCATGGCTTACAACAAAGGTATATCCATTACAATCTCCACCCCAGGTCCTTTTGGGCCAGGTTACAGGGTTTAACATTGCAATGAACTCCTCCCCTTGTCTCCAGCCTGGCTGAAACAACGGGTCCCTACTATAGTCCACCATTGGCATAGTCCACATCACAGTCCTCCATGGGCTCCAGGGCCACAGCTGATTCACCATAGTCTTCACCACGGGCTGCAGGGAAATCCCTGCCTCCCCTGTTCCAGCGTGGGGTCTCACCCACAGGAGACAGTCCTTTAACTTCTCCAACATGGGTCCTTCCCATGGGCTGCAATTCACAAGCTGCACCAGTGTGGGTCCCCTGTGGGGTCACAGGTCCTGCCAGCAAACCTGCTCTAACACAGGCTTCTTATGGGGTCACATCCTCCTTCAGGAATCCTGCTGCTCTGGCATGGGGTGCTCCACAGGCTGAAGGGAGATCTCTCCTCCATTGTGGACTCCTCCACAGGTCACAGTCCCTTCCACCCCAGTTCCCACTGGAGTTCCAGCCTGCCCAGTGCAGCAGCACAGACACAGCAGCGGCACCCTGGCCACCTGCCAGCCCAGGCCTGTCACTATGGCTGTCACCAAAGTGCTCCCAGGCACCCCACAGTGAGGTGATCAGCAGCACAGCAGCAGCGACCACCATTGAGCACCAGAATGTAATTTACAGGCAGGCAAGCGAGCCCCATGGCAGGCACAGCAGCCCGCTCATCACTAGCTAAACTGCAATAACAGCTACAAATTCAGCCTAGTACATCCCAGTGACAATCTGTGCCCTTTGTGCCCCACACTGGGCTGCCTCGTATTCAGAGAATCCCTTGTTCAGGGATTATTCTGCAAACATAGTAGCTAGTTTCATTCTTTGGGCTAGCACGAAGGCAGTGCTGAGGTGAGGGTTGTGTCTTTGCAGGTATGAGGGAACAACAAACCCAGCAATGAGGCAGCTGCTCTCGTGAGGTGCTCTGTGGCCCAAGATGGCAGTAGCAATGTGTTATTTAATCCTGGGGCAAATCCAGCTTGTTACTTCATGGCAGAAGCTTCCAGATACATTCTTTTATTTGGCCTTTAGAGACTTGTTCTGTCTGCACTCTTATACTGTTTTCAGTAAAGAATTACCTGCTAGCTAAATGAACACTGAACTGGTAAGAGCTGAAGGCTTGTCTGTTCATGACTTGTTTGTCTATTGTCTTTATGTTACGAATACTGAGCTGACCTATGTATACTCTGTATCAGCTTGAGAGAACTGGCTAACTGGCTGGAATTACTGTGTAAATTACGTATATCCATCACTTGTGTCATAGCAAGTTTACAGAGCTCTGTAACATCACAAGCTGCTGCTGGTACCTATGAATCTGTACTGCTGGTGCAGCACATTTGAGCTGAGTTCAGAGACTGCTTTCCATCCTGCCCTGACTTCCTCACCTCTGCGTCTTCTCTTCCCCCTTGATCATGCTCCCTGTTTAAATGTTGATCTGTAGCCAACACCAGCCCATTTTCAACTGTCTGTTCCTGAATCCAGGATCTCATCACTGTGGCATTTCAGCACTGTAAAGTTTGACCACGACAGATGAATCTATCCAGACTAGCCAGGAGTCCTGGTTCCCATCTTGTAAAGTGAAAGATTCAGGCGGTCCCAGGAAAGAATCATGGACTCGGGGCTATGACTAAGAGAAGGGACAGAAGAAATCTCACCTGGGACACCCACCAACAATAGATCAAGAGCAAGGAGCTGAGGCATTCTTTAAAGAAAGGCAGAAACACAGGGAACCATTTCTGACAGTTCTTGTTACTTCTTTCTCTTCCCATGTCCTTGTACGTCAGCTAACAGAGCCCTTAGGGACCAGATGAGTCTAAGAGGAACAGCTATGAAACATGGGAGTGTCTCAAGGAAGAGGCCAGATAAAGACTGGCAGGAGGTTTTCTGGAGTAAGAAAGATGCTCAGCCATGCTGGCATCACAATGGGATCTGGAAACTTCCTACTCTAAGTAATGAGCAGGTTGCTGAACTTGCAGACAGCAATGATTTCATATTTCTGACCTGGAGCTCACACAGTGATCCTTGCTGTTTGTCTTCTTCTTCCTATTCCAAACCATGTCCGTTTTGCTCCCACCAGTGATGCTCCGAGTATGTGTGTTCTGTGACCGAGTGGCTCCTGTTCCAGGCTATTCCACCTTATACTTCTTATGCTCCAGACAGCTTTCAAAGCTGAAGCCACCCAACAACATGTTGACAGCTGCGTCTCCAGGCCTCAACAAGCTTCCTGAAGGCTGTGGAAGGCAGGGCTCCTTCATCTGAGAGAGCCTGTTTAAAGGTGCTGGCCTCCAAGAGGGGAAGGACACAACAGCAGAAGAAAGATCTTGGGAAGTTTATGACTTCCTTGAGTAGAACAGCACTGCAGTTGCTTCCACTGTGCATCCCAATAAGCACTGCAGAAAACACCTCACAGCGCAAAGGACCCTGCTGGGGAGCATAGACAGTTCCTTGGTGCAGGAGCAGGGGTGGGGACTGCAGCTGGACACGTATCAGGGCTCATCTTACCATCAGCTATTTTCCAGCACAGTGCAAAGCAAGATAGCTGAGGCCTGAGATAATCTTGTCAACCCTGGAAAGTCGCTGGATTTTTGTCTGTGTTTTCAGTACATTGGGATAATGTTCACTAGCTCAAAATAGCACGTTCTTAATTTAGCTGTGGGGGAACAAATGGGATTTTAGTTTTTGAAAATACATACAGAACTTTTGAATCAGGTTTTCTATGAAGTGTAAACTGGAATCTTTGTTTCATTGCAGTTTACTTCCTCTGCCGAACCAGCACCACTTTCCATTTCAAAAGCTACTGCTTGAGCCTTCTCATATCCCTCCCTCCGGACAGCTGCAGTTGTTCAAAGTCAGCAAACAATGGTGATTTTGTGAAGCTGGCCTGTCTCATCCCCTCACTCTTGAAAACTGCCTCTTATTTAGAGAGGATTGCAGTGTTACCCTGCTGTGGTGCATTTATTATCTGTCCATCTTTTACTCTCAGAGTGTTTTTGCATGTATTTTAAGTCACTAGGATGTTTCTAGAAAAACTGCTGCTTCCATGTATTATTTTCTTCGGGATTGTCAGGCATTGTGCTAACAATCCAGATGAGTGACTCCAAACTGTGCTTTCACCTTGTATAAAAGAGAGGTCCCAGCTGACCAAGCTGTAAATGCCAAATTATTTGGGTTCAGTATTTGAAGTCTGGTTGTTACCTTGCTCCCATGCGTGTTGCTGGCTATGGAGGTCACCCTGACGTGTGGATGGGCCAGTTGAGCTTGAGAATCTTTGATCCCCTGCTCATTAGCTTTTGAGGGAGTGGTGGAGGAAGGCTGCTATTTAAGTGTTTGTTCTATTTGAAGCCACTGAATTGCAGTCTGGGGGTGCAGTGTGGTCACTCCCAAAGTGGCAGGCAGAACAAGCTGAGACATCACTTAGCGCTGTATTTTAGGATTTTATAGCCCAAGATGAGATGCATCCAAATGAAACTGGAAGGGCTAAGGCCTAGGAATGCAGCTGTAGGTAAGAACCAAAAGACAGGCAGTAGGTGCCAGCCATGGCAGCTGAGGAGAGCTGTAACAAGCCTTCCCCAGTCAGAACAGTCTTTTCCTTCTCCCCGGAAGAAGGATGTCCTTTCATCAACACCTTACACTACTGCGGGTTTTTCACAACAACAGCGTTCCCCCTCTTCCGTCTCAAGATAATCAGTCTTTGAAACAAAATAGCAGCAGTTACTTCCATTTCTTGTTGTATGTGAAGAGGGAAGGAAGTTCCTAAAGTCAGTTTCTAGTAGGAAAGAAGAGCCCCACTTTCTTTTAACTTAGAGTTGAGTTGTTCTCTAAAAGATTTTGCCAGTGTTACTCACAAAAAGGCTTTGTCATCAGCATCAGACTCCCTCTTGCTTCAGTTTATGTAACAAGATGCTCAGGTTACTTGTCTAGTGCTGTCTGCTCTGCCACCCATTAGAATTTATTAGCATCTTCACTGTATTATTAGCTACTGGCTGTTTATGCACAAATAATTCTTCCTCTAAGTAAATTATAACTTTGATCTCCATAATTGGACAGCAGAAACCAGGTCCATGCTAGAAGTAGAGGCCTGTTGTCCTCAGTGATATTTTGTTCTTGTATTCTTCATGCACCTTCATCTTCTGCTGCCACCAGGCTCTGGCATCCAGCACACAAGGTAAGGAACACAGCCTTGGCAAGAGTAACAGCGCTATAGCTCAGACACTTGTTCCACGGCTTAGCAAAACCTGACCAGCAAAGGAGCTCTTGAGGTGAAGGAGAGCTGTTCTGCTTGGCAGGAGCTGAGAAATGGAGGAAACTGCCAATGTAGTGAACTATGTGGAGGTCTGTGTTTTAGGGCCTGTTTGGTGTTAATGGGACACTGATTGGACTAAAACTTGAGTTCTTGAGTCTATTCATAGTACTTGCTGAGTGGTCCTGCAAAAAGCTCACAGTGTGACCCCAAACCATGGGAGATAAACCTCGTCTCTGATTGATGTCTAAAGCAACACTGGCTTCTATTTCTCATAAGGCTTGTCGATCTCAGCCAGTTCTGTGCACACATACCTAAATGATGAGTTCACCCTCTGAGTGATGCTCCAGAGCTGTGACCGAATTTTGCTTTGGTTTTTTGACTGTGTGAAGCTTAGAAATGCTGGCCCCAAAATCAGTGTGGTCCTTCCTTACCTTCCTTGTGGTGGGATTCTGCTAATTTTCAACACAGATCTCCTTCTTGGGTTGTAAAGCCTCTCAACCTCTGACTTGGGAAGACCACAAGCCGAGAAGCCAATGTGATGGTCTGTGTGCTGTGTATCCTCACCACTTGCTGACTCGCATCAGGCTGCTTTGTTTGCTTCCCTGCAGGACTCAGTCTACCAGACTAGGAAACCCATATGGACCCACAGCAAAAGAATGAAGTCCAGTCTAAACTTTCTGAAGCCAAATGAGATTTTTTTTCTGGAGATGGTGACAGGAGAAGGGAGCAGGACTCTTTGCAAGAGGGAGTGACACTCTGTGTGGCGCACACAGCAGACCACAGAGTCAGTCATTTCTTTTGACCATCATATGGTACAGTTTCCACTGCTGGCTGACATGGGGTCATTTACTAGCTTGTCTAATTATCGAAAAAATAAGGATGGCATTAGCAGTTATTGCTACTCTTGCAATATAAGTTTATCCCTGGAAGTTTATCCCTGGGATAAACTTATCCCAGAGTTTCTGTAATTAATCCTTGTGTTTCCTATTCTGACATAATGAAGGGGGGAACCAGTTGGTTCACTGACAGTTGACTGCTGAAAGCTGAGCCTTGCTTAGTCTAGGGGAAAGAAGCAAACTGGAAAGAAGCAGAAATCTACATGTTTTCAATTACTAAATACATAACTTTTGGTCAAAGTGCAATTTGACTTAATACATCCACACACAAGTGCTCTCATGTACAAAACCACTACCTACGTCCATCTGATTTCCCAGTTGACTCTTTTCATCCACAGCTACTGTTTTTAGCTCAAACCTGACATTTAAACTTGCAGTTTAATGGTGGGAAGAACAGTGAATGTCTGGTGAACCTGAATGTTAGTTTAAAAAAACGGACTATAGTCCTCAGTTAGTTCCACATCACTACAGCAACTGAAGGTTCATCAAGTTTTAAAATACTGTTAAAAAAATGGAACTTCTGCAGTTTTTCAGCAGGGTGTCTTAACTGTCTCTTTTTCAAGAAGTTTAAATTTGTGTGAAACTGGTCTTTAGGCAGGGTTGTTAGATAGTTTTTGAGAGAATTCAACATTACTTATAGAGGAAGGGTCTTTAATCTTAACTCTGTATGAATCATAGAATCATAGAACGGTTTGGGTTGGAAGGGACCTTAAAGACCATCTCATTCCAGCCCCCTGTCATGGGCAGAGACACTGTCCGCTAGAATAATATGGTGTGAGCCACGGAGCTTGGGGATGTGGATAAGCCCTGCTTCACAGCTTCCAGCTACGTGCAGCCTGTGGAAGAACTGAGTTGGCAGATTGTTAGCTAAGTAGCTGAGCAGGTGGGAAAATGTTTATCTGAGCAGAGATTATGCTGTAGAAATGTACATTTTGCTAATTATTACCAGCAGCAAAAACCGTTATTGCCTTTTACGTAAGTGAATTGTGAATGACCTAAAGTTAGAAACAGTGTGGGTCAGTTGGTACAATCCGTATGCAAACAAAGGTATTGCGTGAAGTGCAAAGATTTCAAATATAAAAAGAGGAAGTGCTGAAAAGCTTGTACTATTTCCTGTTGAGGAAGGGAATTTTCTGAATGTGCTTTAACTGCCTGTGTACCAAATTTGAAGGAGTTCTGCTGTTAGGAGCCTGTGCCTTTGCTAGTTTGGTTTTTAAGCTGATCAGAGTCATCTTAGCTCAACACGGCCGTAACTGCCTGCCTCTGAACACCAGGCTCCCAGCAGCAGTGGCCAGAAAAGCACATAGAGTTTCCAGAGCCTGTCCTCCTCCCGTGCAGTGCAGGCCAGGCAGGGCACGTGCCCAGGCTCCGCTCCCCGCAGGCTCCCAGGGAGGGAGCGCTGCCCAGCCTGGTCCCTTTGCATGCCCAGCCCCGCGCAGCTCCCGCTGACCGCCCTGCCGTGGGTGCCTGAGCGCGGCCCAAAGCTCCCCATGCGGGACTCGGGCCCGCTGCGGTGTCACCTTCAGCAGGGAGCCGAGGGGCCAGCGCTGCCCGTGCCACGCTGCCCGGGAGCTCTGGTTTTCCTCACGGGAGCGTGCAGGGAAGCTCCGGGAGCAGGGGGCGAGGTGTCCTTACAGGAGCCGCTGGGCTGCGGCTCTGCAGCGCTGACATACCCCGAGAGCCTCCAGAGCCAGTGCCGGCCTTGGCGCTGGCACAGCCGGGGGCCCGCCGAGGTGCTGTGAGGGCTCCTTGGGGACTGTCAGGGCTCTGCGATCCATCAGGGAAGCTGTCTGGAATGTAGGGCATTGGGACAGCCGCACCAGGCCGGGCGCGCAGCTCGGGAACACCGCAACGCCTCGAGTGTGGAAACTGTGACAGATCTTGTGCTGGCAGGGCCAGGAGGTGGAGCCCAGCTCGGAGCCGAGCGCTGCTGAGCATCAGGGAGGGAGCCCAAGTCCAGCTGACTGTGTGTGAAATTTTGGAGGTGACACTGGAGAAAGAGGAGACCAAAGCCATCTTAGACTGGAGAAAGCAGGGAACTTTTAAAAGTTTGCCACTTCCAGTTATAGAGTTTTAACTTCAGAAGTGCTACTGTAATTCTTCTGCCAATCAATATTGATTTAAGAAAAATTTAATTTTTCTCTTAAAATTTTCTCTTAAAAAGAGAATGGAGAACTTTAATATTCCAGTGCTATTTACATAATATCTGCCCTGGGGAAAGACAGAAGTTCTTCAGAACTTCACACTCTTATTAGTGTGTTTCTGAGTTAAAGGGCATTGTTAGGTTTATTTAATTTTAGAGGAAACATATGAACAATATAAATATAGCATACATTTAAAGAAATGAGACATGTATTTGCCTTGTATTGCTTCCTACTTATGGTAATGATTTGTTCCTCATTTCAGTCTCCTCCCCTTTCAAAATTACAAAATATTGTATCCTAGACACAAAAATGTTGATTAAAAAGTCCAAGAAAGAGTATCATACCATATGGAATATTTTACATAATCCATTTTTTCTTCAAGGTTCAGTGCCATGTTACTGTATGCCAGCATAGTCTAGCAGCTATCTGTGACGTGACAAGTCAATTTGTTTTTTATCAGAAGCTCACTGACAAACCAATCTTAGTTTTAGAATCATTTCTGTCTAATGATAGTGCTTATGAAAAGGTGGGTAGGGAAGGCTTAGGATCAAAGAGTAAACCACAGATTTCACAATGTTTCCTTGGCAAAGCAAGGTGTTGATTTAGCTGCTGCATTGGAATCTGCAAACTTTCATCACATGTGTTTTTCCTGGGATTACTTTGGCTAACATTTTCTTTCCTGTCTTCATGAGACAAATCTTTGTCCAAGACCAGTGATCTGAAGTTGCTTTAGTCTGGCTGAGCATTTTAATAGAGCTGAGAGCTTTGTTTAGAGAAGCACACAACTCTTTTCCATAGGATTATTCCAGGTCCAGAAACAGTCTCATTTTAGATCTCAGAGCAGGTGCTCAAAAGCTTGTTTACAAAGCGGGGGGTGACCAGAGTGTTGATCTGAGCTGGGATTTTCAGTGCTGCTCCAAAGCAGATGTATGGGCACAGCAGCTATTCCACATCCCTCCCCAGCTGTCCATGCCCGAGGCAGCCACCACTTTTAGACAAGGCAGCAGCTTTCAGGCTGGGAGTGCCGGGCTGGTGAGTCCAGCCAGCAATTTCTGGGTAGTAGGAGGCTTTTTACTGTGCTGCTGTCCTGGGCACAGGAAGCAGGAAGCATGGGATTTGAGGACAGAATTGTCAATTGTCTTTCTGGCATCCACTATTCCTCCATCCTTGGAGAGCTAAGTCAGCCCAGAGAGAGAGTGCTTTGCACCCCTGTGCCAGTAACAGAGGAGCAGCTCAGTGTGTATTAGAATGCAGGTGCTGAGCCGTTCAGCAGCTCTGGCTGCAAGCAGAGGAGGAAGAAATCACGGACCTCCTGGTAAACTAACTTCTGGATTAACTTTACTGATGAAGCTTTGTTGATGAACAACATGAAGGGGTAGACAAAAATATAAGACAGCAAAAGTCATCTAGATATTTGCCCAAGAACCACCCCAAAGGCACAGCAGCCCAGACCAGTGTGAGGACCTTGGCACATGGAATGGCTGGTCCTACAACTGGAAATGTGCTGTCCACTGTCACTGTTAGGGGTAGCAAGGGTATTAGTCCAAGCTATCCAATTTCTAAACTTTCTATTCCTCAGCCTATTGCCAGAGGGGCACCAGAAGCAGGTGGTGGCAGGGATCTGCAAGCCTGGAGGTCACTGATGGCTTTGAAAGTCTGAGATTCTCTATTCTGGGAGATAAGCATGCACACACCCATTCAAAATACTGTTTATTTGAAACCTGTCTGTTTTCTTCACTGTCAAACAAAGCTTTTCATGGTTACTTGGGTTGGAGAAAGGATTTATTTAACTTGTGGAATGCCCAAAGGTCTTGGAGGTGAAGAGGTGCAATGCTCCTGCCTATTAATTCGTCCTGGCATTGGCAAATGGTTTGAGGAGCTATTTAGTGTGGCTGAAGGGCAGAGCCGGAGTTCTGCCATAGGGTGTTCCATGACAGCATGGCATAAAGGAAGGCCTGTGGCATAGGGATGTGTGAAAAAGTACTGCTGTGAGAGAATATTTAATACAAACAATTGTGGGGTTGTGGTTGGGCTTGAGGTTATGGGACTGGGTGGGAACACAGCGATAACACCACATGGGCTCAGGGAACTGTTTTTGTAGGTACCTACTACTCTTTTGCTGCGTTAGTGATTGCATGTGTCTGTCTGCCCTTCCACAAGAACAACGCCCTTCAAGGCATCACCTGTGTGACAAACAAGAACTCAAAATTCTTTTATTTCTTTGTTTCTTACTTCTCCCCAAAGAGAGGAACCAGATAAACACCAGCACGACAGACTCTATCTCCCCAGCTAGGCATTGGTTTCATGGTGTCTCGATACTCTGTGCTGTACAAAAGAAATAGTTCAGTGTTTATGGCAGCAGTGATGCAATGTTCATTCTTCTCAGCTTTGCAATTACACTCCCATAGTCATGTCCCAAGCTTGGAGCATGGGAGATACCGGGTGGAAAAAATCAGACACATACTTTCTGCACAGGAGGACTGTTGGCATGGGCCTTGTTTTGAGGTGCTTACAGCAGTGAATGAGTGGGAATCACTGGGATGAGTTGGGAAGAGAGGGGATTTGCATGGGATAGGAACATGGGCTGGCCTAGGACCAGGGTGTACAGGGGGATAGGCAATACTGATTGCAGTGCTGAATGTGTAAACACGTTACTGATGTTTTACACGGTGGCTTTTGTGTGTACTGAAGTAACAGCCTCTAATCTCAGAGCCACCCTGGCCGAGCGGGAGTGAGCACTGAGCGTGCAGGCAGTGGGACAGCACCCAGCTGGGCACGGGGCATGCAGGGCCGAGCACAGCACCTGGCTCTGGAGAATATCCCATTCCTTCCCCATCCTCCTGCCTCACCACAGCAGAGACACCCAGGGAAGCACTGCCAGCCTGAGCAAAGGGCTAGGATGTGCAGCATAAGTGTCCAAAGGAAATGGAGATCTACAGAGTCAGCCAGGAGGCAGTGAAAATGGAAAAAATAACTGGGGAGGGTGGGGGAGGGGGAGGAGTATTTTTTTGCCAGGGCTCTTCCTATGCAAGTGCCAGCACAGCAACCCGTGTTGCAGATGACATTTCCTGGTGCAGGTGCCATTTCGAACAGGTGATGAGAACAGGAGAGGCTGAAAGGGACTGGTCCTGGAAAAATGCCTTCCAGCCTAAATGGGTGTACCTGCTGATTATCCCAGCAGACCAGCTCAAGTCAACGTGACCCACAGGACTTTTGGCAGGACAGTGAAAGAGTCTAGAGTCATGGCAAGGATTTTAAAAAATTTTGGTGTGTTCTCTCTGTTTCTGGGAGATGTCTTTTATCATAGAATAATAGAAACATGGAATCATAGAATGGTTTGTGGTGGAAGGGACCTTAAAGATCATCTCATTCCAACCCCCCTGCGCTAGGCTGGGACACCTTCCACTTGGCCAGGTTGCTCAGGGCCCCCTGGAACATTGCCAGGGATGGGGCAGCCACAGCTTCTCCGGGAAACCTGTTCCAGTGCCTCAGCCACCTCACAGTAACGAATTTCTTCTGTGTATGTAACCTAAATTTCCCCTCTTTCAGTTTGAACCCATTACTCCTTGTCCTGTCACCACAGTTCCTGACCAAGAGTTCCTCTCTGGCTTCCCAGTAGGCCCATTCAGGTACTGGAAAGCTGCCATGAGTTCTCCATGCAACCTTTTCTTCTCTGGGCTGAACAGCCCCAACTTTCTCAGCCTGTCTTCATAGGGAAGGTACTCTAGTCCCCTTATCAACTTTGTGGCCTCCTCTGGACTTCCTCCAACAGTTCCATATCCTTCTTGTGCTGGAGGCACCACAGCTGTGTTCAGTACTCCAGGTGGGGTCTCACGACAGCAGAGTAGAGGGGGAGAATCACTTTGCTGTACCTTCATCTTCATTTCATCCAGCCTTTTTTTTTAATGCTATTTCCATACACCTCTTCCCTTTTACTTACTGCACCTCAGTGCTTTTTTCTGGCATACTCAAAAAGCAGATTCTGCTATAGTTACTGAACTCATTCTTCTGCTTTTCCTCACAAATTCCTAGTAACGTTTCCTTTTGCTCAGCACTATTTGTAATCCTGCTGAATGGTTTCTGCCATTACATTTTGTGCATACTTGCATCAGGCTCTGCAGTGATGTCACTCAGCAACACCTCTTTTTTTTAAGCTTTCCGACCACTAAAACTTTTCATAGAAATGCCAGAATCTGTTCTCCCTCCTTGCACTGAAGGATTTGTTTCATCTCCACTCAATTTGTTGCACAGCTCTTTGTAACATTCCTTGTGTTCGTTATTAGCTGTCAGTCTGTACTCATCTTTGTCTTAACTCAAATGTCTAAATCCTCTCTTTTACCCAGTGATACCCTCCCCGTGTTGCATTCAGGGTTTTTTATGTTGTCCACAGTTTAATGTTGCTCTCTTCTCTCTAATCAGTGACCAGGGTAAGAGATGTGGTGCTTACAGTGTCCTCTCCCTTCCTATTCTTCTTCAGCCTCCTCATCTGGCTGCTGTGGCTCACCTTCACCTCTTCCCTCATTCAGATCTGAGCCCTTCCCCAGACTGTTTTGCATAGGTGTCCATGAGCAGTACTCATGAACTTTCTTTGGGTTGTTCTCTGTGTATGAACTACTTGAAAACCTTTGGGTTTTCCTTAATTTTAGAAAAAAGCTACCATGCTCCCCACAGCAGAGGAAAGTTCCCAGGCACAAACTTCCCAAAATAGCTAATACCTTTACCTGGAGGAATGCACGGACCATTTAGGTGGCCCAGTGCATCGGTGAAACGTATCTGAATGCAGTGGTATTCAAACCCAACACCACCAGAAAAACACATGAACTTTGGTGGATGCATGCCAAAACCTTCACACAGGCTTCTAATTTTAGGCTTTAACCTTTCCAGTGCCCTGAAGAAGCCTTCAAAATCTCCAAAATCACCGACCTGTTTGGAAAACATTGGCCTAAATGCTTTACAAGTACTTTACATTGTTAAAAAAGTATTAACAAAGCTTTATAGAAATGAGTAATCTTTAATAATTGGTTTCAGCTTCTCAGGCAGCGTGCAACTGCTTATTTTGATAGAAATGCTTGGCGCAGCTTGAGAAAGAACAGCCAATGCCCCTGCTAGCAGAGGAATGAAGAGCAATAGGATGTAGTGGCAACTCAAGTATCCTTAATTTCAGACATCCTTGGTGACGTTGGCTTTCAGAACTGGAAGTGCCTGGATGTGACCACATGCATACACGAGCACATTATGAAATGATTGATTGCTCAATGAGTATTTTTAATTAGTATTTTCTTTTTAAATGCTCCATTTACCCTCTTCACGCAAGATATATTTGCCACGTGCAGTTTTTATTGGAGTAAACATAGTCCCTTCAGATAGCTCCTTCAAGCCAGTTCAGAGGTATCTTGATCCTGTTCTGATTTTTTCCTTCCTCTGACTCATTCCTTTAATCCCAGTTCTGTTTTCTCAACTGAACTCTCCATACTCGTATTGACCCCCAAGAGTTACAGAGTCAAAGAACTGGGGCAGACAAGAGGAAATACAGGATAAGAAATCTATTTTAAGCAAAACATTTTTCTTAGGTCATATACTTTTAGATTTAATGTCTTTGTAACAAGCAAGACTTCAGGTTATTAATATTTCCTATATTCAGTGAATGAAATATTGCAACAGACCTGTATTCTACAAGGTGAACTTGCTGCTGATTTTCTCTTTGCTGTTTATGTTGTTTGCGGTCCTTCTTGCTTTTCCAGGCAGAGGATGAGAAATGGACTGAACGTTCTCACTTCTAATGAAGTCTGTTAAGCAGTTCTGAGTTTTAGCTCACAGGAAAACAGTTGAAAGTTTAAGATCTATGTGAAAACAATTTACTTACCAAAATCAATTGACATTTTCAGTCTATTTTCAGAATTTAGCCTTTTAAATTTTAATTAATAATTCTAACTGTTTTGCAAAGCTGCAATTAACCTGACCCCAGGAGAAAGCAGAGCTCATTTAGCCTATGAAAATCTGAGCCTGGTTTGCTCCGGAGGGGGTCAGTCCTGGAGTCCTGATCACACACTGCTCCTCTTCAAGTTTCAGTGACAGAGCACAGTCAGCTACTGCCAAGAGCACACGGCTGGGTACGCTCCCCGGGAAGGGCTCAAGGGGGAATATCCTGGGGTCAGAAGAGTGCGGAGGTTCACCAAAAGGTAAAGGTATATATATTAGGACACCAAAGCAGCGGGGAGCTAATAGAAGAACTTATATTTCTTCCTTTCCATTGGCAGTAAGGGGCCAGAGGGGGAGGTCATCTTTCTAGGAAGGAGAACACAGCCAGTTACCTGCCTGTATCAGCTCCACGACATTGCATAAGGCCTCATTTAGTACCAGGTAATGATCTTAGTTTAAGCATGCATGTCCCTGCCCTTGCCTCGCTACTCTGCATTATGGGCTTGCAAGTTTGCTTATGCTAAAGGGTAGAACAAAAAAAAATTTCCATACTCCCAGGCATGTTCCATCAGCCTGTGTTGGAGCATGGGCCAGTGTCCAAATACTTTGGATATGAAGTGAATTTGGGCTCCAGGACAGGCTCAGACCTGCTCATGAAATTGCAGGGCGATGACACCAGGGTCCTGCTTTTGTATGTGCTGTTGACTGGCTGCCACCACTGCGACCCCCAGCTGTGACAGCAGAGCTCTCCGTGTCCCAGCTAAAAGATGACCTTGGCTTTCCGTGGTCAGCAGGGACCGGGACACTCTGTTTTGTGTTACTGTTGAAGAGGAACTGGAAATTCTGAATTAACTGGGTGGAGCTGTAGCTCAGGTAGACAAAGATTCTATCTTGGTTAATTTTTTTCATGTAATAGATTTTGTTTTGGTCATGTAGGCTGAACACCGACTCCAAGACAAGGTGTTGTTTTCAGTCTGGGAGACGGCTCTTGCTGGAGGGCTTCGGTAGGGCTCCCCAGGGCTGGCACAAGGGACTGTCCCGGTGCAAGGTGCCATCCCGATGCACCGCTTGCTTCGATGCACCTGCAGCTTCTGCTCACGGGACGGGGTGGGTCGGGTATACTCGGGGGGTATGCGGGGTGTGCTCCCCCGGACCCCAGCACCCCGGGGGTGTGTTCTCCCGGCCCCTGCAAAGGGACGGCGATGGCAAGACCTCGCAGCGACGGAAGCCGCCGCCGTCCATCGCTGCTGCCACCGATGCTCTCCCGTTCCCGCCGTTTGTCCCCGGCTCCTCCCGGGACGCTGACGGCCGCCCGGCAGCGGGGCCGTCTCCGGGCGGGGCGGCAGAACTACAGCTCCCAGGGCCGCGCGGAGCCGGTGACATCATGTGCGGTTGCCGCAGGTCACATGCCCCGCCAGCCCCTTTGTTTTGAGCGGTGCTGGCAGCGCGACCGGCGGTGGCGGAGAGGCCCGAGCGCGCTGCACCGCTCCGGATCGCACCGCTCAGCTCCGCGCCCACCCACCAGACACGACCTGACCGCGACCCCGGCGGCGGCGGCGGCTCCCGCGGGGCGCAGCGCGGCAGGGCGCGCTCCCGGCTGTGAGTGCGGGGCGGAGGGGTGCGCTCCCGGCTGTGAGGGCGCGGGGCGAGGGGTGCGGTGCACCGCGGCGGGCCGGGAACCCCCGGGGAGGGTGCGGAGGCCACTGCGGGACAGCCAGGGCGCGGGGCCGAGACACTGGGTAGGCCGGCACCGTTAGTCGCTGCGGCGGGGAGAGCGCGTCTGCGGGCAGCGCGCAGCGGCGGTGCCACGTTGGGGGAGGGTTGTTGGCAGCGCCGGAGCCCCGGGACCCGCGGAGGTGTGTGTCCTGTGGTGTGCGGCGGGGGTGGTGGTGCTGTTGTTGTTGTTGTTGTTGTT
>VXBT01003634.1:836833-860295 GCA_013400235.1 Oriolus oriolus
GGATTGGCCGGGGCGCGGGGGGGGCCGCGGCGGGCGGCCCGGGGTGAAGGTGAGCTGGAGGGCGGGACGGGAGGAGCCATTTTGTGCCGCCGCCTCCGGCCGCGTTTTCTTTGCTTTTGCTCGGTTTCGGTGCCGCGCTGTTCCCTGCGGGAGCGGCTGCAACGCCCTGGGATGGAGCCGCGGCAGCTCCCGCGGGCTCCCTGCCCGGCTGTGCCGGGGCTGGGCACGGGCGGGTCTGTTCTGCAGCTTTCCCTGCTGCGTTCCCGGACGCACGGGTGGCCGGGCCGTGCTCCAGCCCGACGGGTACTGCCCGGTGTCGGATGTGCTGGCATCTGGCTGAACCCCGGGAGCCCTGGGGACACTGTGGCCGGGGCTCAGGCTCTGGTTTGGTTTGGTTTAGCAAAATCTGAATTACTTCTGAATCCTTCCCAAAGGGGAAGGATTGTGACTTTTTCACGGTTTCTTCCCCGTACATGAATAATACTACGCAGTGTGCTTTTTTTTCCCCACTTCAGTGGATGTGGGCCCTTCTGAGGGACCTTTTCGCTTACGAAACGGCACATAAAGGGTTCTGCAGTTTTAAAGTGTCCCTTTTCGGTGCTTGTTTTTGTTTTGTTTACTTAATAATAGTGACTCTCATGTCCAAATCAGTTCCTGTTTTTTGCTGGCTGACTTTTGAGGGCGCTTAAGGCATTTTTGTGTGTGTGTCATTGGCTTGGATTACTACTGAATTTTGACATTCTTTGTTTTTTAAAAATCAAAATAGTGTCTTACATTAGTATAAAAAGCTTCTGCAGTTCAACTAAGTCTTACCCTGTCAGTCAGTTTGATCACTGTGAATTCTTGTTTACTAGTTAATCGGTATTCTTAAAGACTTCATCTTAGACATTCAGCTCTTCGATATCTGTTGTAAAACAAGGATTTTTGTTCTTTAAAAATTTCTTTAAAACAAACAACCTTTTGGTCTTTTTCATAAATCACAATGAAAGATGACAGAAAATAAATGCTGTGTTTGTTTTTTGTTAGAGGGAAAGGTTATGCTTCTTTTTCCCACCCCCGTCTTCCTTTCAAAACAAAAAGAGCACGTGCTGTGGTTCCGCCAGGCTGCTGCAGTGGGGAGTTTGTTCTCTCTGACCCTGTGGTAACCGCACACCTGGGGTGAAGCGAGCCTGCCGACCGCCTTATCTCCAATCGCAAAACACCCGGAACTGGCCAGACCTGAGCTGCAGTTCCCAGGCCCCGCAATGAAAACACCGTTCCCATAGTTGGGTTTCGTTTCTCAGGGGTGCTCGGCTTACTCGTTATCTACCGGGGGTGCTGCTGCTCACATCGCACCAGGTGACAGCGGACAGGACCCGTCTTGTGCTGGTGGCTCTGCCCTTCCCGGCCCCTTCCCAGCGCCTCCTTTTCTCCCCTCACAGGCGGTCAGCGGTCCGACCACGCCAGGCGAGCTTCGGTGCTGGCAGCGGTGGGCACGGGCCGGACGTCACCTCCACTGGCAGCCGCAGAAGCCCAGCGCAGCCTCAGGTACTCGGAAACTGCACCCCGAGGGCGAGCTCTGGAGGCGGAGCTCAGGCACAGCTGGTGACAAGGTGTCGCTGAAGGGCCTCGCCCCGGGAGCTCAGTGACACGCAGGTCACAGGAACCCAGCTGCTGGCAGAGCTGTGGGTGAAGGGAGAGTGGGTAACACTCGGGAGGGTGTTGCAGTAGAGGAAGGAGGAGTTTAGTGCAAAGTAAAAGTATTTTGCATAAGAGGATTTAGTGATAGAAGGTGTCAGGGCAAATGTTTTATAGACCTCTTCTACCAGCTTCTGAATTGGGCTCGTAGGGTATTTCTGAGGAACAGCTTGTGTAGACAAGCCTACAGACAGTGTAGGTGAAGGAAATAGAGGAACCTGAACTCGTGGTGAACCCAGCTTAGCTCACAAATACGTGTGTGTGAGGTAACATCCATGTCAGAGCCATGTCTGTGTTTGTAAAGCATTTTTAAAACCTATTGATTGCAAGTGTGATTTGTTTTTCTTTTCCAATTTTTCAAATGGGCAGACTCTGAATGCTTAAGATCCATCCTTGTTGACCCTTGCTCAGACAAGCAATGCAGTTGATTTTGTATTATTTTTTTGTCTTTGATCGAATAATTCCCAGTACTTGTCTTTGGGGAAAAAAAAGTATTTTTGTTTTGCTTTGTTTAAACTTACTGAAGAGATCTGAGTGTTAAATTCTCTAAATGACTGGTGTTTTACAGTGCAGGGTCTGTAGGTAGGTAAGGCATATAAGTACCTCTGCATACAGGAAAGGTGCAGACAGGTCTATCCTGCCGTGTTTCCCCCCTTTGCACGCTATCCAGCTCAGCCTCAGGCACAGGTTCTCCTCTGCCTTTCCCACTTTGGGGCAGGCAGCTGGAAGGTGACATTTTGAAACTGCCAGAGCAAGATTTGCAGGAAGGCAACACGTATATGTGATAGAGCTGAACATGTGGTACTGTTACTGATAGGCTTGTGAAATTGTTTTGCTGAAGCAAACCTGCAGAAGTAATTAACTGGACAGAAATTGAAGGAAAGTACATTCAAGAGCAGTAAGTTCAGCAATAAAATGGAGTTATTTCTCCTTTTTAGTATCTTATTTGTGAATTTACGGTATTTATCCCCCTGATTAGTTTTTACTCTGGATTTTTTTTATTCTCCAATTTCTTTAAACCATTAGGACGTTAAAAAAAATCATTTGCTGACCACTAATTCTGTGACATTCCAAGCATAAAGAAGACATTGCTTCCTTCAGCGCGCAGTTGTAACCCAGAGCCCTTGTTTCTAGCTGTTAGTGATTGCATAATATAGTGCTGTCTTAACTTCTCACATAATGAGAAAGATACTATCTTGAAGACTTTTTACTTAGTTGCTGTGCTTTGCCCTTTCATGCAATGTGTCAGGGTCTTGCTTCTCATTTCAGGCTAACTTTCTTTGGAAAAGGTCCATTAGCTTTTGTGAAATTCGTCTGATTTAAATCTGTGATGCTGGAATTCAGCCTTTAGTGTTTATATTTTTATTTGCATTGTTGTATTTCCCTTTGCTGCTGCTTTGTTTCTGCCCACTTACGCTAGGAGTATGTAGTTTCAGATGAAATGCAGGGTAGGGGGTAGGAGTTTAGCAGCAGAGCTGGTGAGGTGCTGGGGGTGGTTGTTGGTGTTGTTTTGTATCCTGCCTGTGTCGTTACCAGGCTGAAGTGATTGTGCAATACATTGGATAGAATGTCAGCTACAGATCAGATTGTCCGTTTGTGCCTCGTTAGCCTCTCTGAGGCAATCAGTTATTAGATAGGCTCATTGCAACACTGTTTTTCAGGCATCAAAGTGACAACTGGTCCTATTTTAAGTCAAATTAAAACTAGGTATTTTGTAGGATAAATGAGCCCCATACCAAGAATCTACGTGTTAAATTTGTGTAAAAAATTTTGTTGGGAACATGATAGTTTTAGAACCTCTTTTCTCAATGAATAAAGTGCAGCACACATTCTTTCCTTGCTCTTTGTTCAGATGGTGCCTTTTAAAGGTGCTGTGTAAAAAGGCTGCTTAAAAAAAGCACGTTCATTGTGTTCTATATTAAGTGATGACGTGGCCAGTCTGGGACTGGGTAATTGCAGCTCTGAGGATGGGAGCTCATCAGGAAATGGAAGTTGCCGTGAGGAGTTGGTGTTTCCTGACCATGAATTCAGGGAAACTGAATAAAACCTTTGGGAGCCATGAAAAAAATTGCCATAAACTTTAAAATAATTCAGTTTATGGCGTTTTAGACATACAGATAAATATTACAAGCACTTGGAATTGTATCAATGCCAGGCTCAAGAGGGTGCTTTGCCAGCCTTTTGCTGCCTCAGTATGTTTTGGTGTACATTCATCTCGGTCATTTTTAAGCTCAGGAAAGGCAAAAAGCCCTGTTGTGGTAGATTGGTTGCTCTCACTACCTCTAACATGCGCTGTTTGCAAAGTCAGCTGCATTTTCTTCACCTACGGGCTTTAACATTGGCATATGCAAACATCTTGAGTATTTGATTTTTGCAACTTCAGTGCTCTAATAATGTGTGTGTTTGCACGCTGGGAGGAAGCTTTACACTTGTACTTGAAACTGGAAGGTGTTCAAGCAAAAACTTCTGCTAATAATTATTTGCCAATAGTGCTTTGGAAACAGAAAATCTCCCTGTCCTAAGCAAGTTGCCCTTTGTTCATATTTCCAGTAGTTTTACACAAACAAATGTTGTTCATCTTTCATTCTGTTTTGTGTGCTAGTAGTTTACATTAATTTTTAATCGAATCATAGATCATCAGTGAACTAATTTTTAGATGTTAGGAGTGACCAGGTAAAAACTTACAGTCAAGGTTATTTGTTGAGATCACAGATTGTTATTTAACCCTAGTGTTAAAAGACTTCATTATGATAGACTTTATAATGAAAATGGGGTGATTACTCAATTAAATTTTTGCTTTTAGAATTTCAGTCTTCCCCCCCACCCCCCTTTTTGACTGGTGCTGTTATATTAGTACTTTGGAGGCTCCAGCTGAAGTTAGGATCACACTGAAAAAAGGGAAAAGTTCAAGCTCTGAATCATTATCCAGGAAATCTTTGGCTTCTGTCAGCCAGGTGATTTGCTGGAGCTGAGATTTTGAGGTTTTTTATCTTGCGCACTAATGCAGTACCAGTGATGCTGGGACATTCAGAAATTGCCATCCAGGACAGCTGTTTTGTGGGTATATTTTGCATTTAACGTGTGGCAGATAGTGCTGCACTGCCCTGGGCAAGGTGCACGTTAATTTGCCCTGTGCCACCTCCAAGAAAGGTCAGCAATTTCACCAATTCTTAGAGCGAGCAAACAAGTATCTTGTCTAATTCCTGTGATGAAGCTAAGAGTGTGCCAGACTGAATACTGAAGTGTTTTAATTTTTCAGACCGTTGCACTGAGAAGGAGAGCCTCTGCAAATTTTTCTCAATGACTCTATAGCCAACTGATGTAACAATGGTACTAATATTGGGACGCAGACTGAATAGAGAGGATAGTGGGATACGAGATTCCCCTGCAACCAAGCGGAAGGTTTTTGAAATGGACCCAAAATCGTTGTCAGGCCCTGAGTTTTTTGACTTCTCCTCGGGATCATCCCATGCAGAAAGCATTCTCCAGATCTTCAATGAATTCCGAGACAGCCGGCTGTTCACAGATGTCATCATCTGCGTGGAGGGCCGGGAGTTTCCCTGCCACCGTGCCGTCCTCTCGGCCTGCAGCAGCTACTTCAGAGCCATGTTCTGCAACGACCACAGGGAGAGCAGAGAGATGTTGGTGGAGATCAATGGCATTTTTGCCGAAGCCATGGATTGCTTTTTGCAGTACGTGTACACAGGCAAGGTGAAAATCACGACGGAGAACGTGCAGTATCTCTTCGAAACATCGAGTCTCTTCCAGATCAGCGTTCTGCGCGATGCCTGCGCCAAGTTCCTGGAGGAGCAGCTGGATCCTTGCAATTGCCTGGGCATCCAGCGCTTCGCGGATACGCACTCGCTCAAGACGCTGTTCACCAAGTGCAGGAATTTCGCGCTGCAGACGTTTGAGGACGTGTCCCAGCACGAAGAATTCCTGGAACTGGGGAAGGACGAGCTTATTGATTACATTTGCAGCGACGAGCTGGTGATCAGTAAGGAGGAGATGGTGTTCGAGGCCGTGATGCGCTGGGTGTACCGCGCGGTCGAGCTGCGCCGGCCGGTGCTCCACGAACTCCTGACGCACGTCAGGCTCCCACTCTTGCACCCCAACTACTTTGTTCAGACTGTGGAGGTGGACCAGCTGATTCAGAATTCCCCAGAGTGCTATCAGCTGCTGCATGAAGCCAGGCGATACCATATCCTTGGAAACGAGATGATGTCTCCCAGAACTAGGCCACGCAGGTGAGGAAATGTTTTTAACCTTTTTTTCTGCAGAAGGACATCATTTGATGTACAGATGTTTGATATACACGTGCCCGGAGAAAAATCTCTTGCAGGTTATTTTACTTTGCTAAATTCTGGAGCTGCTGCAGTTATGCTTCTGTACTTCCCCGCATGCGTGAAGCTCACGTGTCTCTTGAGAATGTGCATAAATGAATCTTTTTGCAGAGAGCACTTTATTGCTCTGAAAAAAGGTAAGTGAAGTTATATGACCTTGCAGGTAAAATACTTTCTTAAGGTTAATGTTTGCTAGGGGAGATCTTAAGGTACTTCATGTAATAGCAGTGTCTCAAAGAGAGCTTACTGTGCTGTGGCAGGTAAACCACTCCATTTCTCCATCTTTCTTTTTGTAACGAAGTCGTGTAAATGTACAGCACACCACAAAGGATGTGTATGGGGATATTATGTATTCAGAGCATTTCCTTGCTACATCACAAATATTTTACAGATGGAGTAGCACGTGTATTTGTATTAGACAGCAGAACAACAGGTTCTTAACTGCAAAGAAACCAAATATTGTATTTTTAAAGAACCATGAAACAGTTCCTGAAGTATTTCGTGCTCATTCGGTGACATTTGAATAATTCAGAATTGCTGTCACTTAATAATATGTTACACAAATAGGTGACTGAGGTTGCAAGAAGAAATGAGGAAGAATCCATTAGTGGCATTTATGAGCAATGGCTATTATGATTCTTTTTTTCCTGAAAAATATTTTCCCAGCCTCATGTCAACAATAGACACAATAGTTTATAGCTAACTCCAGCTGATTTAAACTGTTTTTATAAAATCATATGTTACATTCAGGTGATGCAATGATGGTCTAGACAAACAGATTGTGTTAGGAGTTACTCCTCTTTGTTTACTCTTACTCATATGTGGTTGCTGTACAGTGACTGTGCAGGGAACCTTTATTTTTTTGGCAGGTGTTAAAGGCTTGCTTAAGGGGGAAAAAAAATACTTGGCAGTGTTTGCCCCATTTGTGGCTTTCCAGTCTTCAGTTTTGCCATGAGAGAGGAAATTCTTCTTAAAGTCCTTGCAGCCCTGCTCCCAGGCTTTCTAAGCTGTGCACTGCCGTGGGGGGTCTTCGCAAGCGTTTGGATCCCGGCAGTTTGGAAATTGCTGCAGTGACTGTTTCTGAGTCTGGGCCTGAGGGAGGGACCACGGGAGTTCAGACAGCTGGAGAGGGCTGCAAGCTGCAGGATTTGGTTTGGTGTTTGTTCTGCTTTTCTTGTTCAGCTGGCTGAGGAAGGCAAATACACTCAGAAGTTTTGTCAGTGTGTGCGGTGTATGTGCTTGAGAATCTGAGCATCCCCAGAGTGGCGCTCCAGTTTGCAAATTAAGTACCTTGCCTAATACAGGTGATTTCTGAAGCAAGGGGGATTGTTGGTTTTACTGCTGACTTTATTAAACTGCAGTGGGAGTTTGAGCAGGCAGGAACAAGAGAAGTAATTTACAAAGAGAAAAACTGGCTGGCATCCCAGCAGGAATTTTTTCCCCTTTTCTATATTACATTCATGGAATAGTTCTTTGTCACTTGTTTCTGTTGTCTATTTGTTTCTGTTGCCTATAGCAAAAAGAGATCATGTTTTAAAATAGTTGCCAGGTCTCCCTTCTCCCAGATTTTCATCACACCTTTTCTGGGCATTTTGGGGGGCTTTGGGGAGGGAAGGGGAGGGCGATGGAGAGCTCTTTTCCTTTTTTCTTGCCTTCCTGCAATGTCTTTTCTATATAAACTGTTTCTAAAAGGAGACCAGCTACAGGATAAAAAATTCCCACACTAGTGCTTTTACTGAAACTTTGGGAAATAAATTGTGATTGGTTGTATGGATATGGATGCACCTATGGGTAAAGTGGGTTCTACTTGTTTTTTCAAAGAACAGACTATATTGCAATTCACAAGTTGATTTTTTTTTTTTTTCTTTTTGAAGCCAGTGAAGAGTTACCTGAAGTAAATAAAGGTTTAAAGTGTGGCATAACTGTTCTCTTTGCCACTAAGGCATCGCTGGCGAATGCAGGTCTTTGTGAGAGAGCTTTCAGTTATGGACTTGCAACGACACAGTGACATCTTGAGGCTGTCCCTCCTGCTCCCTGTAAGCCTGTCCTGTCCCTCCTGGTTGTATTGCACACCAAATCTCCAAGCTGAGACCAAGCAGTGAGCAGTAACACATTTCCTACCCAAAACAGCAGGGGCTCTTCCTGCTGTGTGCTTTGGGTTATCTTCAGACTTTCATCAAAGCTTCTGTTAAGGTGTCTGTTAACACTCCATGAGTGTCCTCTTTAACTAGAAGTTATGATGTGTATACATTTTAACGTGTCCTTTTCGATTGCCTTTGGAAAGCTTTAATGTAGTCCCTTATTTTTCCCACTCAGAGATGGGTATCTATTTCCCTTTACATTTTGTCTGCTACCTCATTTACTACCCAAAATTGATTTAACAGTGAGGAAGAAAAAAGTAGTGATTTACCAGAATTTCTGTAATTTGTTTTCTGAACTTACCGTGGTTTTGATTGTAATCTGTTTGAACTACCAAAAGTTCTTCTGTCCAGCTCATGCTGTGCTGGTTGGTGTTCTCACCTCATCAGGAAGTGTGTGTAGCTCAGGAGCCCTGGAAAGCCTGCTCTTGGGAATGCACGGAACTGTATGACACTGTTGATTGTCTTCCACTCCCTCTTTTTTTTAATGCACCTGTTCTTGGTGGGATAGTGTCTCCTGGAATCTTTAGAGCCTGCTTTAGCACCTCTGTTACTTTGCTCACACTCCTTCTTCTGAGGGCTACAAGAAGGACTTCCTGTACCACTGGTTGAGGTCACAGCTTTTTCTAACTTTCATTTAAATATATCCTTAGTTCTTCTCTGGAATTAGCCTGTGCCTGGATGTTCTTTTTGTGTATTCCTACCACAGTTTACTTTTTTAAAAAATGGATGTGCCCTCTGTCATTTGGAAGAAAAAAATTTGGAACTAACCGTAAAACCTGCACAGTGCAAGACTCGTTCAAGAAAATATAATGGAAAAAATTTTTCTTAATGGAAGAAATAGTATGGTCATATAGGTACTAAAAGGTTAGGAAATTTTTTTGTTCTCTTTGGATTTGAAATACTGTGCTACATGAATGTTTTCTTGAAAAACTCCATCACAGCAATTCATAAAGAGCTCACTCCAAGCAAAGATTTTGGGTTTATTTAGTTTTAAACCAAAGATTGATAATCTGGCACAGTAATCTTTTCAGTGACTGAATGGAGGCCTTAATTCTAATCTAGAAAGTAATCCACAGACAAAGCTTTGTGCACAGTTAGCTAGTGTCTTTGCGCTTGCTTCTAAGGCAAATTATGAGATGAGTGTCTTGCTTTTATGGAAGTTCTTTTCCTGGGTAATGCTTTGTTGGCACAGGAACTTCCTCTCTCTTACCCTTTGAGAGATTCTTTTCAGAGCTGTTCCTCAAAAAAGCACAAACCAGTAAACAGTAAATACATAGAAACCAGGAAGGAGCCTGACTTCGAAGCTGAGCAGCTGACAAGAGTTTCTTCTGACAGGTTCAGGTGTGTAAGTGCCATTCCTCAGACACATCTCATTTATATCATCCTATAGGATGTTACCATTTAGCATTGCCTTTGCCTGTTTACAATATTCTGAGTGGAAACTTATATGGAATATTTCAATATGGTGTATGGTGACAAGGAGATAGAAGGGCTTACTAGTTTTATTCATGATGTTTCAAAACAGGGAAAGCCTCATCCGGATTTGTAGGTGAATATGTGATAAGTTCACATTAGGAACTTTAGGGACAGATTATGCAACTTTTACCTCAAATCCACTCATAACTCTTTTTTTTCTTTATTTTTGAGAGAAGACTGCAGTACTCAGCATATGAATGTCTGTTCTGTGAGATACCTGTTCACAGTGGGATCATAGTACAAAGCACAACACAACAAAAAGGCTCATCAAAAATAAAATCAGTCTTGCATTCAGTTTTGCTTAACTGACAGCAGTCCTTGAAATAACAATGTCAGTGCAAAGTGCTTTAATTTAAAAATGCCCTGAAAACAAAGGAGTTTTACAGATGCTGACAAGAAATTATAAGTCTGAGAGGAGGAATAAAGGTGGTCACAGTTTGATTTGCACATCAAAGATAGCTGGTTGATTGTCTACATTCAAATGTGCATTAATTTTTGTTAGATAAGTTTTGTTACTGCTGTGAATATAGAATCTGTATAATGCAGAAGCATCTGGTTAGTAGACAGAGAATGAGTGTGTGGAATAGAACTTAAAAGGTCTGTTTGGTTATATTGCAGACTGTCTAATGCCTAATTTATTCCCACTGAATTTTAGTTTTTGGTTTTAGGTTTGAATTTTTATTTCAGTATTCCTTAATGTTTCCTCCTGTCACTGCTGTTTTCCGTTTTACTGTGCATTAGCTCTAAGGTCTTTTTGGTTTTCCTTATTTTGGTGGCTACATTCCTTCAGCTTTTAAACACCTGGAATATTAAGGTGATGTAAGGTATTACTATTTTTGTAAAGCATGGGAGAGGGATGAAGACTGATTTAGTTGTGAAACAGATTGCTCATCTCATTGTCTCTGGCCTTGCTTGAACTTTGTTTCGGATCTAGGTGTACAGTCAAAGGAAAAATATTATTAGAGTAAGGGCTTTCTGTGTTATTTAATTACGTGGTTTTTACACAGAACATTGTGCGGTGCAACTCCACCACTTACACAGGACACCTGTCAGTGTGGTAACCTGCTGTGTAATGAGACAGCTGGAAATGGTGAAAGCCTATTTGCTAAATGACTCTTTCTTCTATTTTCTTTTTTCATTGTTGTGGAAGTTAAAGCTAAATAGTTTTTTTTCTGATTTTCACACAGTTTTGAAGACAATGTTGTTTGGCCTCCATGTACTAATAAATATCTCCTACATCTTAATTTTCTGTGTTCACTTTTTTAGATCAACTGGTTATTCTGAGGTGATAGTTGTTGTTGGAGGCTGTGAACGAGTTGGAGGGTTTAATTTGCCGTACACGGAGTGCTATGATCCCGTGACAGGAGAGTGGAAGTCACTGGCTAAACTTCCAGAGTTTACCAAGTCTGAGTATGCCGTGTGTGCTCTGCGGAATGATATTCTTGTTTCAGGTGAATAACCATAAAAAATTTAAGAGTTCTTTCTTTGCTTGGTTGGTTGGTTTTCATTGTGTCCTGTTTGTGGGGTGTGTTTTGTTTGGGTTTGCTTTTTAAGTAGTGTGGCAGATCTTTGTACTGTGAACTTCCAGAAGCTCAGCTGAAAGTCACTTTCCGCTGTGAACACCAGCCCCAGCACAATCTTACTGTAAACAAAAGCATTTTCTGGAGTTTTTGTTTGGCATGAGTCCGCAGTTTTTTTATAGCTGATTCCAGGACATCAATTGTATTTAAAGAGACCGGCTTACGGCTGCTTTAAAATACAGCAGGAGCCTGTGTGCAGCAACAGCTGGGAAAACTACAGACAAAAAATCCCAAGCAGGCTTTTCCCAGCAGCATATTCAGTCCTTCAGCAAGGGAAAATTACAGGGTGCAGCTGATGGTTTAGACACCAGTGTGTGTTGGTTTAACCAAAGAAGCTGTCTCCTCAGGTGTGTGTAGCTGTGTCATTTGAACAAAGGGTGAAATGAAGGAGGTGCTCACAGAGCGGGCAGAGGAGCAGCAGGTGGGAGGGATTTGCCGCGAGCATGGGGTTTCGAGGGTCTCAGCTGGGTAGTGACACTACAGGAAATCTGAAGAGCTTGGGCAAAAGCCATTAGAACACATTCCATCTTCAATAAATAATCTAGCATGATCTCAGCGGTATGGGAAAGGAAGGCATGAGGAAAACAACTTACTGTGTGATTTCATCTTTGAAATCCACTGCAAATTACTTTTTCAGTGTAATGTATAAATACTGGTAGATCTAGGGACATCCCAAAAGGGGATATAAAGTTTTCGTTGCCCATTCTAGAGGGGCATGTTAATAGTTAGCATTACCTATTCAGTAATTATTCAAATTGGCATATGTTTCCTTTTAAAGGTGGAAGAATCAATAGCCGGGATGTCTGGATTTATAACTCTCAACTTAACATTTGGATCAGAGTTGCCTCCTTAAATAAAGGCAGATGGAGACATAAAATGGCTGTTCTTCTGGGTAAAGTAAGAGAAGTATATTTTCATTTTTTTGTAGTGGGAACGTTTGCTGTATATAAGAAAACAGTGGAGAAAACACTTAAGTATTACTTCGTATTTAATATAAAATAATTTTTAAAATATGTATTTTCAAATAATTACTTTAAGCAATTAGCCTCTTCATCAGTCAGACACTACCCATGGACATGAAAATTATCTTACTGCTAAGTCATTTATATTTTGTTGGGTTTTTTTTCATTACTGAAGTGGCTTATTTCCCAGAAGCAGTTTTTTGGGAAGCAAAGAAGCATCTGGATTTGCCTGTGCATCAAAAATGCTGTCTAACAGTTTATGTAGTTACTAACAGAAACTGATACTACTCTGAATGTCAGCAGTTTTATTTAATGTTTTGTACTGAAATTAAGCAAGCACACGGAGTGTGGAAATGGGAGGTTTTGCTGTATTTTGAAGACATATATGCCTGAACATAAAACCACTAGTTGGGACTCCCTTAGTGAAAGTTAGAAAAGATGTGCATGTGGTGTCACTTGATCTTCGTGGACGTGAAATGTGCAGCTAAGCAAGCAGAGGGAGGAAGGTAGACACAAATAGTAAGGAGCTCTGCTTCCTAAATATGAAAGGAGACAAGAAAGTAGAGTTTATAAACTGAGAGGAGGAAATACTTCTGTAAGCAAGTAGGGAGAAAGCAAAATGCCAAAAAGCAAAGGTAAACTCAGATGGGCGGTTGCTGCTGCTGCTGTTGTTGAATGTTATCTAAAAAAAGAGAAATACAGAGAAGTGCCTTTTCTAACAAATGCTATTCAAATAGGAAGCTTCTATTGCAGTATTAATAATACTATGCTTTGGCATGTGTTTGCAGTGTCATTCCACATGTGACTGAATGGAACTCTCCAGGGAGTCTTTACCTGTTATTTTTAGACTATATTCTTCTCCTCCTGTGTATAAATTAAAAATTTGAGGAATGCATCCCTTGACAAACCTAGCAAATCAGCTTTCAGTTAATTTAATTTCATATTTAAATGTAATACCTGCTGTAAACACAACATGATGGTAGTTTCCACCACTTTGTGCAGGTGTATGTGGTTGGAGGATACGATGGGCAGAACCGGCTGAGCAGTGTGGAGTGCTACGACTCGTTCTCCAATCGCTGGACCGAGGTGGCTCCCCTAAAGGAGGCTGTGAGCTCCCCAGCTGTCACCAGCTGTGTTGGCAAACTCTTTGTCATCGGGGGTGGCCCTGATGACAACACCTGTTCTGACAAGGTCAGTTAGCTGTGTTGGGTTGCATCTTCTATCCACAGCGAACAGCATTGCTGGTTTAAAACCAGATCCTACAGGAGATCTGCTTGAACTGTTTTTTGCTGGGTGGAGTGTGTAATTGTTCTAATACAAAAATACAGAGTAGAAAATGTTAATTGAGTGATACACTGTTAACCATGGTCTTTTCTCATGGATACATTGCTAATGTCATTGGTTTCACAGGTTCTGTGACTTCTTAATTGTGAGTGTTCAGAAAAAAATGTCAAATATTGTGCATATGTATAAATTACTGATATATGGATCTGCATTTACGTTGAGTCTGTTTTTTTGGGGAGGTACTGCTGCTTTGTCTCTCCTTGTGTAACCTGTTTGGGCATGCCAGGCTGTTACTTCAGTTGGGCTTTCAGTCTGAAAGGCATGTCCTTGTTTCCAGGTTCAGTCGTATGATCCTGATACCAATTCCTGGTTGCTCCGTGCAACCATCCCCATTGCCAAGAGATGTATCACGGCCGTGTCCCTGAACAACCTGATCTACGTTGCTGGTGGGCTCACCAAAGCCATTTACTGCTATGACCCGATCGAGGACTACTGGATGCATGTACAGAATACATTCAGCAGACAGGTAATTACCAATCAAAAACCCCCAGACACCTGAAAGGTAATTTTTGACATTGTTGTTGTGGCGTTAAATAAGTATACATTTGCTTAACCCTGATGAAATTGCATCTCTGATTCCATTCTTGCTTTACCTCTTCATCTGTGTAACTCAAAACCTCACAGAAGAGGAAGTTTCTAAATCTGTAGCTTTTCAGCTGGGTGTCACTGTTAGCCAGTCCAGACTTTGCCTGAGAGCTGGTACTGTTGAAGAACAGTATAGTGGATGATGATTTCATTGTATAGAAGTCACCTTCTGTTGCATGTTTTCATTTAGACTGAAGGAATTTCCTTATAATTGATTAAAGCCTTTCGATGTAACAGGAAATACTGAAGGCTGTTTTTACAGTGTGAAAAAGCCCCACTGTATAGCACAGAAAGCATCTGACTTCAGCAGTGAGAGCTCTATCCCTTCCACACATGGGACACTGAGCAGGATTTGAACATGTGTCCCCTCAGTAGTGAAGTGCGTGTGTAGCAGTTACATTTCCCCATGTTTTGAAAACACCAATCACATACTCTATGGTATTACCTTAAGAGAAATTTGTTCTTTTTTCCCAGCCTTCCCTCTGTTCCTCTGTTTTAATCTATGTTCTGTATTTCACTGAGTATTTTTTCCATGCCTGCTTTTAAGGAAGAAATAAAATCCTATCTCTGTTTCAAGTAAGACATAGCACTGTCTTTTCTTGTGCACTCTTTTTAGTCATGCCTTTTTTCCTCTCTCCATTTACATCCCTCTTCATTATCTGTTACTCCTCTAAGTTGCTTCTCCTTGTTCCCATTCTTTGCATTAATAGCACCTACTGTGGTCCCTCTTCTGAAAACCTTTGTTCTCTCTTCCTTTCCCTATCTCAGATCTTTAAATGGTAAGTACAGTGTTCGGTTGTATTCCATCGTTTCCTTTGTCTGAGCTACATGTAGTAAAGGCTTAGACCTGAAATAGTCTTTTCTGTAGGCTTGTGCTGCTGCTTTCCCTAATTTTTGTCCTTTCTGCACTGGCCCTTTCAGGAGGGAATAGTATAGACCAGGCTGTTTACAAAAGGCAGTCAGAGTGCTGCCCTCCTGCACTGAGGCAGATGTGCATTAATCAAGGCTTGCTTTTTAAATAACCGTGTATTCCCTTGTGTTTTCTTGAAACAGGAGAATTGTGGCATGTCTGTGTGTAATGGAAAAATCTATATCCTTGGTGGAAGACGGGAAAATGGTGAAGCCACAGACACTATTCTTTGTTATGACCCTGCAACGGGCATTATCACAGGAGTAGCAGCCATGCCCAGGCCAGTATCGTATCATGGCTGTGTGACCATTCATAGATATAATGAAAAAGGCTTTAAACTGTAATTTTTTTTTCTTGAAAAAAGAAGAAGAATGAATCCAGTGGTCTGCTGCAAGACAGGCTTTTTAAAGATTCCTGAAGTGGGAATTCCCTGCCTAAGTGTCGTATGAAAATTATATCCTGTGCCTTTAGAAAAAGGGTTAATTTAACTCACCAAACAAGTCTACAAGCCTATCCAGTCACCAGAGTTCAGTTATATCTGCTGTGGGCTCTGATATGAGAGCAGTACGTTGTACTAGTGGTCGGAAAGTTTGCCCTGTGTGTGATTAGTAATTAAAATCTTGAAAGCTTTTTGGGGAAAGTGCCTTCAGCATTTGTGCCTGTGTCTTTAAAAGCAATGTCTGCAAGGTGTTTCCAGTTCTGCTAATGGGAAAAATACATAGGCAAGTAAATCCCAAAGAATCATCTAGGATAATTATCTGCAATTTTAAAAGCTCAATTCTAATTCATATGCATCATTCTTACAAGCAGATTACTTGGCTTAACCAAGTAGATTTTTTGTCAGATCGTGCATGGGTTGGAATTTTTTTAAAAAAACGCCAAAAGAACCCAAAACAAAACACCAACAAAACAAACTACACTGGACAAATACGAGAATCTTTGAGGAATGCTTTCTTCTGAGGGACAAACTGGTTAGTGGGTGAGCCACTACAACGCACTGCAGTGATGATAGTATGCCTTAACCCTGTGGAACTTATTCACAGTGCAAAGAAGTACAAGGCTACGTGACATGGAAAACCAGTGGGTTCAGGCATGCATCTGTGAGGCAAAGTTTGAATCCCAGTTTTTATCTTTTTGAATAGTATAGGTGAAGGCTGAAAATTACTGGGTTTATTCTTTGCTCACTGCAATGTCTATTTAAGAAATAAAGGATGTTGAACTCTGGATTCTCCCAGTTTTCTGAATCACATTATAAATTACCCAATGATAGAGATGGAGACTTGAGTTTGTGCCCTACAGCTCATAAATTGGTCTTTTGGATGTCTCATCTGCAGAGATGGCGGAGTATCCACCAAGTATTTCTTGGCCTTTCTTCAGACAATCACTTATTGTAGCACAGTTAAATTACTGTATAAGCTGCTTGGCCACAGATAAAGAAGTTCTGGAAAGGTCCCTCCTTTCACCAGAAAACTATCTGTGGACCTGTCCATGTAGCCATATGATGTGTTTTGGACAATTTTGAAGCCTAGGAAGCACCTGTATTTTGATGCACCAGCATTATTGGGTTGGGGTTTTTTTCAGTAAAGGTATTTTTTTAAGTCCTCCCTAGACTTCTGTACTAGGACTCCTTATTTCCAGTATACAGTTGTACAGTTGAGGCACAAAGTTCATAAAAACTGAAATAGCACTTGAGAGTTGGAAAATGAATAGGATTGTCTGTGTACCAATTTCCTGTAAATCACCAAAAACCTCAGGAACTGCCTTTCAAAGGAATTCTGAGGACAGCAGCCAGTAGGGAAGTTGGTCAGTGCCACGGCAGAAAAACCCCATAAAACCTCTGCAGAGCCAGCCCTGGCCTCGGGGTTCTGGTCTCTGTGCTTGCTCAGGAGGGTGAAAACAAGCACCATCTCTGGAACGTTGTTTGTTCCACTGGACTTTCCTCATCTGTTTCCCAGAGTATTTCTTCATGAGATGGAAATTCTGACCCTTAGTGAAGCTATGCCAAACTGGGAGTCACCATTTTCAGTAACATGGTCATGACTTTTAAAGAGCACTGGGAGCTGCACTTTGGGATGCATTAACTTGTAACCTCAGGAAAGGACATAAATTTCAGTTTCTGGCTGAATACCAAACACTGCTTTGGATATGGTAAGAATACTGATAAAATACAAATCATTGCATATCAGTGATGTAATCAGGAGGTCAATCCCTGAGCATGTACATTCACATTGCCCTAAAAAAGAAAAACCCTTGGTAATGTAAGACAAATGAATCAGATAAATTAATCCTTTTTTAAGTTTCATCTGCTTCTGCTCACCAAGTTTTACTTTGAAATGGCAATTTCAGTACCTGTGAATAAGGTCTGTTGACTGCAATGGTAATTGCCTTGTAACAGATTTTATGTACTAACAGTGTATATAGCTTGTGCCATCATTGTAAATGAAAATGTCAAAGACTATAGGAGCACTTAATTAGAGATGCAATTTGAAAAATATCCCCCTTTCCTTTGATTTCCTCTTGTTTGTATTCAAACTTGTAATGTTGTCATGCTATACTGTTTTTAAACAGTCCTTATTCTGTAGGTGTAGAACAGTGTCATTTAATCTGTGTTTATAATACTGCACTACTCTGTAAATAACAACATACTGCTTTCCATGGTTTTGAAGATTCATTTTATAGTTTAGTTGTCTTTTCTTAACAATTTATGTACTGTTACTGTTACCTATTTTTGAAAGTGGTAGTGTTTAATGAACCAGTAAATGCAGAAATGTAGATGCAGAAAACCTCTGCTTACAGTTCTTGAGAACCTGTATCAAAGCTTAACAGTTGCAGGTGTGGAGCACTGCTAAACAGCAGTTTATGCAATGGTTTCTTTAAAATAGGCAGTGAGTTTTTCTTCTTGCTTGTTAACTGTAAATAATTTGCACTTACGGCCTGCTCTGTAACAACAATTATTTTTAGATGTACTAGAAAGTACAATTTGACCTTGATTTAATGACAATATACCATTTTTCTAGAAGGATGCATTAATTTGGAAGTCGCATTCCTGAGCCACTTGTTCTCCAATGCATTTCACTTAGGTATACATGAATTCCAAGATTTAAACTCTCACTCTTATGCATATCTAGATGCTTGCAGTTTATGGGCTTGAGCAGCAAGTTGGTTTTTTTTCCCTTTGTCTCAGCTAGGAGAGAAAATTATTAATGTCATCTATTATAATCAAAATATTTCCATCACAAATGGTAGTAGGTTTGGTAGCTCTAGAGCACCTGCACAAAGATGTAACTTCAGTCCAACCATACCTATGAGGGCTCAAGCATCTCCAAGTCACACCTAAAAAATCAATTCTAAGAATTGTGTTCACTCCACTAAACAGAAATGAGTAAATACTTTTCTTCTCTGTTTTGATGTCCACTTCTGTTCTTAGCAGTGTGATGTTAATTGAAAAGACAGTTGATGCTTTCTTGCAGCCAGGCTTCTGGAAGGTTCTGAATCACTTACTGATCACTGTACCACATGCAGCCAGTAGCCCTTGGCTTCTGGCTGAAGCATTCCCCTTTTACACACATCAGCCACAGCACAGGAACACTGCCTGGTAATCATGTACCTGTACCTGTAGGCTCCTTCCCTGGTGATGGTTAAGTAGGCATAATTGGTGGAATCTCTTCCATGTGTACCGTCAGAACTTTTATACTGTGTGTCTGGTATGCATTTGGGAGATTGGTCACTGTGCTTTCCCCTCCAGCACCAAGGGGTCCAGATTTTACTGTTATTTTTTTCTTTTGATTGGCACCAATGCAGTTCTCATCAAAGATTGCTTTGTTTGTACTCTCTTGAAGCCAAGATACTAATGCAGATTATGTTGATATGGACCCTTATCATAATTTACTGAAGCTTTTAAGATAGTATTTTTAACATTGCAAAGTTTTGAGAGAGGCTGATGATGGAGGAAAAGGAAATGCTCACCTCTAGAGATTCAGAGGAAGGTTTGGTCACCTGTGCTTGAGAGCAAGGGTGCTACTGCCTGTTCAGTTTCTTCCTCAAAATAGTTGAGTTCACCTCATTATCTTAGGTAAACACTTTGTTTATCCTGTTTTTCTTTGACTTGCTGCAAGGACGGAACAAGAAGCAGGCCCACTCACTGCCTGTGACGTGATGTTCCCCCCTGCCCGAGGCACAGTGGGGTGCTGGTCAGCAGAGCCCAAGCTTAGTTCAGCTCTGAAGAGCAGAGACAGGAGAAGCGCATTGGAGCGGGCTCAGAGATGGCAGGAGGAGACCCAGTGTATTTGGGGGTTGTAGTTTGGCTGGGCTGGCTGAAACCAAGGTGTTCTGGATGCTCATAAGTTTGCAGTTCCAGATGCTGAAACTCCAGTGGTAAAAATGTTTCATATTTGTCAGTTCACTGAACTCAGCTGGAGCAATAAAGATGCAGATATGCTTATGGTCTGCTAGTGGCAATGCTCAGGAAAGCCAGGGGTTCATTTTTCTGAATTGCCCAACTAGGCAGGTACATGTGTGGTTCTTTTTTACCACTGAAGATGGCAAAAACCAATTCAAGAGCATTAAGAAACTCACAAGGCTTGATCGCTGTGAGGCACAATGAGTATTTTCATCTGAATGTAGTCTCATGTACACAAGAAATTACAAATGAAACAACTTGTTGTGCCTGGTTAAAAAAAATCTGAGCACCATATACTTAGAAAAGAAACAACTTGTTGTGCCTGGTTAAAAAAAATCTGAGCACCATATACTTAGAAAAGGAGCCTACAGGGTAAGATGAAATTTCTAAGCAGAAACCTATCTGGTTGGGGGCCAAGCAGTGTTTTAGGTTTTGTAAAATACGGTTAGCACACAAGTTTCCTCAGTATGGAATTATTTCAGATGGCATTAATTAAAATGGATCATGACTGTGTCAGTGCTGTGAGCATTGCCACAAACCAGCAGCCTCCCACCAAGCCCAAACCAGCTGTGACTCCGTGTTCTCTGCACGCTGCCTCTGTGTCAGCTGTCTTCTCCAAGCAGTGTTACACACAGGTTCGTGATAACATTACTGTCTAAGAACTGTAAGCTATTTACAGGAACATTTCTTCTACTGTAGAGATCCAGTCTATGCTCATATGTTTATGTGCACATCTGTATGTGAATAATATTGTGATCATTTTCTGATAGTGCTGTTACAAGTAATGCACATAAAGGCCCTATGTACAGCTTGTTAATAATGTAATTAGGGCTTAGTTTGTATGATTAGCTCCAAAGAAAATAATGTGTGTTTATTTTGAAAATAATCCGTGCCTTGAATTCACCTATATTTCTATCTATTGTGAAAAAGAGCTTGGATTACTCCTCCCAGTTTACCTTTATTATGATTAGTCTTACTGTCTAGACTGTTAATGTCCTCCTAGGAGACATAAATCTTGCCATTAGAACAGTTAAACTTCTTGTTTAGAATATGCCTAGAATGCTTCCATTATTGCAGTACTATGGCAGATATAATCTAGGGAAATCAGTATTTGTTTTTTTCTATTTTTTCTTTCCAGCACGCCTCACTGACAAAGGACTGAGTTTAGTCTTTGACTTCCTGTCCTTAACATGTACAGTTTCTTGTATTAGTCAGTAGCCTCTGTGATATTTCTGAACTCTCTGAAGTCATCAACCTCTTGTTCAAGATACAAAATATGAAGCAATAATGTGGTGCAGCATGGCAATAAGCAAATCAAGAGACTTGAATGTAATGTACTGTTACTAATTTCATCTGTGTAAATGCTGGACCTATGAGTTGTTCTCCTTTTGGTGCACCTGTAGCACTTTGGAGTCGGATTAATAGGAACTACTTGGCCATGGAAAGAGAGTTTACCTCCTGAACTGTTACTCATATGATATTTTTGCCTGAAATCATATTTTGATTTTCCTTTTTTTTTTGCTGAGGAAAACAGCAGTTCTTGTTATTCCTTGCCAGTTCCTTTATTTACTGAAACATAAAAGCTGTAGTTCCACAGAGAGCTGATTTTGCCCTCAAGAACAGCCTGGTGCAGCACAAATGACATTTGAACAGGAAAGCTCAGACCACTTACTGTGTGCCAGAGTCAATGTAACGGATCTCACATCTAACATTAAGGTCTTCAGATTGTGCTGACAGTAGAAAAGTGATTTTGTAATGTAGCACAATTGCAATAACACCTGTTATATTTAAATATCCTTCTTGCATAATTCTTTGAAAGTTTTTTAAAGTTCTGTGTATCTAATAAACATTTGCCTTTTGAATAGTTCACTGTGGTTTATTTAGTTTAGGAGAAGTTCCAGGGGGGGCTTGATGGTACAGGGAGGAAAACTCCCTCCTGGTTTTTTTGGATCATTTAACTTGTTGGATTCTGCCTGTTGTGCAGTCTCTCTGCATTGATCTGTGCTCCTGCCTCCCAGTCTAGGTGTTTTCCCTGCTCATCTTTCTGTCCTCAACATGGAACTTGCTACCAAGGGGAATAAAGGCAAGCTGGAGGCTGCACAGAAGAATAAACTTGAAAGAAAACTGGAAAAAGTAAAAATCAAGGAGTGGGATGTTGAAATACTGGCTAGTCCTGGGTATTGTGATGAGAAAAAAATGTGAATGGACTTAGAAGGCAAAACCAGCATGGGAAATTGGGAAAAGGTAACAGAACATTGGGAAGGTGACTGGCAAAGCATGGGTTGGAAAGAATCCTGTAGAAGGTTTATTCTCCTAAAATTAGAGGCTTGGCCATCTCAAGATCCCACACACACATGGCAGAACTGGGGGCAAGACTGTGGTAGAGCACTACTGAAAACATGGCAGGCCAGCAGTGCCTGCTGCAGTTCTGCAGTGTGGCCGGGCTCCGGTACAGCCACAGAGTGGCTCTTGGCTGGAGTGCCAGAAGCAGCTTCCAATCAAGTTCAATGCTTGCAGAAGCTCAGCTTACTTCAGAAAGAAGTAATCTGCGGAAAAAAAAAGGAAGGGGAGTCCACAGACTGCAAAGAAATGGAAATATTTCTGAGAGCTGGAAAACCCACTTTAAGCTATTTTAAGTCTTAAACATAGTCAGCTAGTGGCAATATTCTAACAGCTTCTTCCTCTTTCCATTAAGCAGAAATAAGGAAGAAAATAAAATTGAGCTACATTACAGTCATTCCTGGTGAGCAGGATACTAATTTGAGTGTGAGAACCGTCTCCATCAATCTGCCATACTTACATTTGCTTGGTAGAAAGGCTGGTAGTGTCAAAAAGGATAGTAGTGATCCTGAAATCAGAAGAAAAGTGGACTTTAGGGGCTAAGCTTTGAACATTCAGCATAAACTTGCTAATCAGTGGCCACATAAATAAGTTTGCAAATCCATGAGTGAACAAGATGTTAATTTATGCTGGTTCAGGGCTCATTGCATGAAGCATGAGAGTGCCACAGACCGTAGCATTAATGCCTTTAGCTGCCCCTGACAGAGGTATTGCAGCCTGGCCAGAACCAAGCACATAACATGGCATTAACTGCACTCATTTGTACTGGTTTAGCTCTGACCTGAGAGAATATGAAGTATGATGAGCACTAAGTATGGTATAAGGGTTTTTTGAAGCCGATCTAAGAGTGGGCCAGGGCTCCCATCCTGTCCCATGCTGAGGGCTCCTGCTATCCTGCATCTCAGTCAGCCCAGGACTCCTTTCATGGGTCTTTTCTTTTGCTAATCACAGAATCGCAGAATCCATTAGGCTGAAAAGACCTCAGAGATCATCGAGCCCAACCTATGACTGAACATCACCTTGACAACTAGACCGAAGCACTAAGTGCCACATTCAGTCTTTCCTTAAATACCCTCAGGGCAGGTGACGCCACCAGCTCCCTGGGCAGCCCATTCCAATGTCTAATCACCCCTTCTGTGAAGAATTTCTTCCTTATGTCCAACCTGACCCTCCCCTGGCACAGCTTAAGCTTATGTCCTCTCATCCTGTCCCTTGTTCCCTGAGAGCAGGGCCGACCCCCACCTCCCTACAACCTCGTAGAGAGCGATCAGGTTCCCCCCTCACCGCCGTTTTCTCCAGGCTAAACACCCTCAGCTCCCTCAGCTGCTTCTCCTCAGACTTGGGCTCCAGCCCCTTCCCCAGCTCCGCTGCCATTCTCTGGACACACTGCAGCACCTCGATTTTCCTTTCGTGAAATATCCTCCACATTAAAAGTCTTCCTCAAATCTTTTTACACGTTAAAACACGGTTGTTCCAGGCAACAAGTCAGGATCAAGTCACTGCATTCGTCTCTCCACACAGGAACTCGACCGCGTCGCCCATGCGGCGCCCATGCGAGCGCCCGCCCGGCCCACAGCCTGTGCTCGCCCGCGGCGAGTGCTCCACAGCCCCCCGGGGCTCGGCCGCTCCGCCCCGAGAGAGTCCCCGCCCCGCGCGCTCGGCCCCTCCGGCCGGTGCGGACAGTGAGGCGGCACCTGCCCGCGGC
>VXBT01003634.1:860490-910062 GCA_013400235.1 Oriolus oriolus
ACCGGCACGGCCGGCACCGCCCCCCGCGGCGGCCTCCGCGCCACCTCACGCCTGCGGGTCCAGCCCCGCGGTGCTCCCGCCTCGAGGGGACACGCTGCCCCCTCACGGGAGGGGTCGTGGCTCGGGTTGAGCTGTTCTGGACGAGGGCAGCCGGTGTGTGACCCCGCAGCGGGGAGCCCCGGGCTGGTGCCAAGGTACCTGGGCCCGTCCGCCGGCCCTACGCACCTGAGGTGCCCAGCATTGCCCCTTCCGGGGCGGTGGTGCCTGTGTGGAGGGAGCCCCGCTCTCCTGGAGTCACCCTCCAGAGCACGGGTGGTATCCCGAGCATCACTCACGGGGCTCTCTGGCAGCCCTTTGCCAGGGGGCACGGGGGCTCTTTATCACTGCAGCCCCACTGGGGCTGTGGGCACCCAGGCTGTGGTGAGCCACAGGTGTCAAGAGGCATTTGAAGCTTCTGGGCTGTGCAGAACAGAACCAGCTCCCAGCTGTGAACCTGTGCGATGATCACTGGCCCCCACTAGAGAGGTGCCTGTGCTCTTTTGGGGGGTACACCACAGGCCTCCCCATCGTGAGAGGTTGAAGCCTGCCCAGAAGGTCACTGAAACGTTAATGCTTTTATTTTTCCTCTCAGTGGAGTAGAGAACATGTCTGGGATCAAGAGAGTGATCGCAGAGAAGGACCCTGATTATGAGGAGATCACCATCACACATCCCAACAAGCGGCACAAAGCAGCCGAACAGTCAGGTAGGAGCTGTGGAATTGGAAATTCTGTGGATGTGCGTGCTGTCTGTAAACTGGTCAGGAAAAGGCTGGGGTAGGAGTTAAGGGACAAAGGACAGGTCTTGAGCAAGGCAGGCAGTGATACCTCTTGTGTAGCCAAATGAAGATGTGTCATATATGGAGTCATCCCTGCCTGCTGTCTGGACCGTAAGTAAGGTGTGAGGATGCAGCCTTTGGTGCATGATAGGAGACAGAGCACAAGCTCTCTGCTGCTCCAGCACTTTGGTTCCTGTTGCTTCCTGAAGTATTTACAGTCCATCTTCCTGTGCTGAGTTGTGCTCCAGCCTGTGCATTTGTTCTGTGGCTGAAGTCTGCTCTGGGAAAGATTGGCAGGTGGTTTACATTTTGGGGGACAGAGGTCACTGTACAGCATGGGGAAGAGAAAAAAAATCCGTGACCCTGCAGGAGGGGTAAAGGAAACCCACGTCCCTGCAGTACATGCACTGGCTGCTGCAAGATGACAAATGTTTGCAAGAGCTGGCAGAGAAGCAGAAAGGAGCTTCTTTATGAAGTGTAGAAAGGATAATTTAGACAGAAGGAAGGGGCTTTGAAACATGCAAGAGAGGAGGAAGCGGAGCACGGCTGAAGGAAAGGTGGATAAAGAAGTGTAGTGGAGCAAGTAGCTGGATGAGTAGGTTTGCATTTGGCACGCTTGGATGTGCTTGCTTTGGGAACCAGCCTGTTGGCAGAGTGCCTGGGACAGGTTGCAGTCTCGCTGGGCAAATGAGAGTAGAGCTTCTTGCCCCGGGGGCAGGGAGTAGGCTAGTGATTTTTGGCATAGCACAGCGAGTGAGAGAGGATCGTGATGGGAAGAACTGACAAACAGGGAGGTGAGAAAACTGAGGCTGGCTGTGGGCTCTGAAGAAGATCCAGGAATAGAGCTGGAGCTGCCAGTTGGAGAGGGACAGAGGATGGCTTCGTGGGTGATGTTTTGGAGGATGGTGTACAGCTGGACAGGTCTGAGGAGGCTGAACTCTGGGTTGAGTGTGTCGCTGCTCAGGTCCTGTCTGCCACGTGGGGCAGGGGCCCTGCCAGTGGGGGCCCAGTGCAGCTGTGCTGGAGCTGACCATGTCACCACTCCCAGCTGCCTGCCCTGCCAGAAGTCACCACCCTCTGCTCTGGTGTGTCCCAGGGACTGCAGGCAGGTTTTTAATCTGCTCCTGAAACAACTTTTCAGAAGGTCTTGATGATGAGCAGGGTGAGTCTCAGGGCCTTGGAAAACTGTCCTTGCCAAAGTGAACTTTGCATTCAGGAGATTCCTCCAAACTGGCTTCTTTCTTCGTCTCATGGAAGATCTCCAGCTTCCAGTACTAGAATTCCTTAAGTACACAAATTTCGCTAATGTGATCCTATTGAGGGACTGTGGTTGACACTAAACTGGGCCAAAATGAATATAAAGTGTTCTTAAAAGCCTCTGTAATGTAACCACAAATCCTAAAGTGCTTAAATTGTCACGATGGTGGCGTGGCATGGCATCAGCATTGGGAGGAGATGTAGCTGTCCGTCTCTGAACCATACCTCTCATGCCTTAACCTGTTTAGGTTTATTTTAAGTGTAGCCTTACATGAGAATTTCCTTGTCATAGTGTTCATGGCTGGAGGTAAATTATATCCCTCTGGTTTTTAATTTTGCCTTACTCATACAGATTCAACCATAATTGTGGTTTGATGTAGGCTTGAACTATTTCTGATCCTAAAATAAATATTCACACACACACACACGCATATATATATATATATATATATGTATGTATATATATGCGTGTGTGTGTGTATATGTGTATGTGGAAAGAAGGAAGATTATTTAGGATACCCCTGTTGCATATAGAAGCATCAGTTGCCTCACTGCTGTTGTAGGTACCTGCTCAGACAGTAAAATTATGTGTGCTATCTGGAAATGCCAGCAAAGCTTTGACTTGCTTTTCTTTCCCCTCTCTATGGGGATATTAGAGACCTCTTCAAGCAGATACGTACTTTTTAGGAAGATACGTGCTTCCTCTGAAGCTCAAGCCAAAGTCTTGGTGCTGTTGCCTTCTATTTCATGTAGAAACAATGTGAGATTTTTCCAGAGAAAACCAGACACTTTTGCTGATCTGCTTTACAGTGTGGTCACTCTATTTCTGACACAGGCTGGAGCACATTTTCCAGGCTTTCTTCTAGAAGTGTAATTCCTGCTTTGCCAGGTTCTTGCTTAGAATTTGATAAAAACAGAAGTTGTTTGAAACCCCTTGACATAATGGAGGTGACTTAAATAAAGAGCAATATTGAAGTCTACCGTAGGTGTAGTGCAAAAAGAATAGTTCTTTCTATGTTTACACATGTCCTAGAAAAATACAATAATACGCCAGTTCCATTCTTGGCCACTAATTTGCTGTAAGGTATTTGCACAGTTTGAAATCCTAAACTGCATACATTCCACCAAGGTCACTAAACTCCTGCTGAAAGGCTAAATTTTTTTGACTGCTGTGCTGGAAGAGGATTTTGTAGGAGGTAGACCAGCGTTTGATAATGTAGTTTCCTCTGTGCTTAATAAACAGCTTGTAGGCACTCCAGAGCAAGGCTTCACTTCGTGCCAGGGCTGAACATATAAATATGAGTTTGCTTTATTCTTGCTGCGTGAGGTGGTGTAAATTTCCTGGATGTGAATGTGGCCAAGGAGAGCAGAAAAATGTCCGTAGTGTTCCAGCTCGCTCCGGCGCAATCGCAGCGGCGACTGCACTGGGCCAGCACCGTGGAGTTTTCCTTTTGCTGTTTACAGCTTTACCGAGGCAGAAGTAAACAAACCTTCCCGTTTTCTGTTATTTGCCATCTCAGACCTAAAAAGGAAAAAATAGCTCTCCACATAAGCAAGCTTTTAAAGATACATGTGGTTTTTGTTAAGAGGAAACTTTTTTTTGCAGGAAAATGATCCGTCCCTTTATGTGTGTGTGTGTTGAACTTATTATCCTTTCACTTCTCACTCTATAGTGATTTCTGATCTTTCTGTTTTCATATAGAGCCTCAAAAATAGAAAGGTAAATACTTCCTCCTTCTTTGTTTTTCCATGTGTGGCCTTGTACAGCTCGAGATGTTACTGTGCAGAAGATTGAGACTATTATAAAGGAACAGTTTGCTGTCGAAATGAAGAGTAAAGAACATGAAATTGAAGTTATAGATCAGGTATAAAGGTTTTGTTCTTATAAATACTTAAGACCCTGGTGTTTGGGGCCTGGGGGATTGCTGCAGTGCTTATCATTACTCTGTGTTTCCTTTTTGCAGCGCCTGATTGAAGCCAGAAGGATGATGGACAAGCTGCGTGCCTGTATTGTGGCTAACTATTATGCCTCTGCTGGTCTCCTCAAAGCTGGAGAGGTAAAAACTACTTTGGGAGTAGTAAGACTTCAGGGAATCTTTGAAAGGAAGGTGTGGAGTTCAGTGGCTGTTCAGCTGATGTTTGGTGTTGAGATGTGATTTAATGAAATAGTGGAATACAAGCTGCAAATGAGGTGGCAGTGGGAGAGGAGACTTTTGCATCACCTGCTGGGCCTTAGGTATTCGGCAAAGAGGAGTCTTCAAGAAGCAGTTGAGAAGCTGTTCAGCAGCCCCTGGTTCTGGTTTCTGAAATACTCTGCATTTTTTTTTTCATCCTCAGTTTTTCCCTGAGAGCACCTTGCTTCTCTCAAAGCACAGTTTTGAGACACTGCACAGTTTGTCCTTACAAAGCCCTCAAAAGTGTGGAATATGTTTTCCCATTTCACAGGAGGAGAGTGGCAAAAGATGTGTTTGGGGACCTTTCAGGAAAAAAGAAAAATAATAAAGATTGCAAGATTTCTTGAGTCTCAGGCAGTGCTGTGAAACCATCCTCCCTTTGCCCTGGCAGCCAGTCCATTAATGGGTTGATGAACAGACTGAAGGCAGCAGTAAAGCAGGAGATAAATCAAGGAGATATCACAGAGTGATTAAAAATTCACAAGATTAAAAAACCTCAAACCCTGTTAGTTAAAGCCCAGTTCTGAGCACTCTGCCCTTAATGACTGCTAATTGCAGGGTGTTCGTGACTCGTGCAGACTCCCAAGTGACATGTAGTTCATTACCAGTGTAGGCATTTTGTTACCATCTTTTCAATTCAAGTTGATCTGGTTTCCAGTGATTTTTGGAAGCTGTAGATGGGTGCTGCAAACACGGGTTTCACTCAAGTCCCATAAGAATTCCTCTTCCAAGCACTTGCTCGCAATGCTACTCCTGGTTTTCCTGTTGTGCTTTTCAGAGGACTTGGAGTGAGGTAAAAACAAAAAGGTTCAGCTTGTTTTTCCCTCTCTGAGCTTGAGTTGAGCAACTGGAGTTGGAAAAGGTTGTGGTAGCCTTGGGAGGCTTGGAGATCTCTCTGCCTCCTTTGATTTTTGTGTAGGCAGCTGAAGAATGTGACCTAAGTTCTAATCTTTGAAAGTGCCTTTATCCATTGTCATCATGTCTCTGCAGGAGCTGTACTGTTCCTTGTTCTTCTTGTTCTGCCATGGAGGGTGTTCGCTTTTTTCCCCTGATGATTTTCACACTTTCCAGAAATAATATATTTTGTAATTGTTTTGAGGTATTCACAAAACTTACTGGTGCCTCCTTGCTTTATTTGCTTTTCCAGTAGTTTTTATGAGCTTATGGCTAGTCTAGCTGTATCTTTGATTGCATTTTTAATCCTTTTCTAAAAGTCCTGAGTTGCACACAGGTTAAATCAGTTTTTCCTTTATTTTGAAATTGTTGCTAATTTTCAGTTTTCTTTGTTGTCTCTTTTTAACTGTGGCTCGTGTATGCTTGACCGGGCAGTGAAAGATTGTCTTGTTTCTGCTTCTGTTAGAATTGGAGTCTCTGTAGTTTAATTCAGAACTTCTGGGAAGATGATTTGCGAGTTCTTGACCTGTTCTCATAAATATAAACAGTTCTCGAACCCAATGCTGCTGAGTTTGAGGCTTGGGATTCCTCATGGTTGTGGTTTATGACATTTCCCCACAAATTATTTGACAAGTTGTTGGTCATTTTACTTGACTAGAGGTAAAACAAAAGAAGTTCTTGGTGTGGGTTTGGTTTGGGCTTTGGGTTTTTTTGGACAGGTTGTGTGTGTGTCCCTGCCTTCAGATATTTGGCTGTAGCTCTTCTAAGTTGGTAATTGAGAGTTGGTAATTGCTTGTGTGCGTAATGGACAACTGGAAAGGAAGTTCTGGAATGATCCTTGAAAGGCCGAGGTGGGACAATGTTGATAACTCCACTCTTGCTACCACCTCCCGAGGGCAGTTCTGCTGCTCTGCAGTGATGCTGGTGTCTGCCTCTCCCTCAATCATGTTGGCAGAATTCTGAATCAGGGAACTTAATGTGGATTAAAAATAAACCTGCAAAGGAAAACAAACGAACAAAAACAATAACAAAACAAACAAAGCAACAAATAAATCCCAAGTCTGTTACTTAATTCCATTTCCTTTGTGACATGCCCCATGAATAATTGTTCCGGCCTGGCTGATCTGAGTGGTTTGGGCAGGGAAGAAGCCTCTTTGAGCTGGTACTGCCTGTTAGAGAAGCTGCCAGTTCCACTCTGGTGTGAGTCTGTGGCTGCAGGAGCGGGAGGGAGGCTGTCAGTGCTCTGCTGCTGCACAGGGGTGTTCCTGCTGATTTGGTTCATCCTCAAACCGAGGTGACAGGGAGGTCTGGTGCCTGGGTGAAGAAGTGGCCAAGGGACACTTGTTTTGAGTTGATGGATGTTTTTCTTCTGAGATAAAAAGCAAATGCAAAAGAAAAAGAAGGGCCTTTGTCATGATAATGAAATAAGAGAGATTTAAACACTTGCCTGCCCTGTCCTCCCCCTTGCCGGTTTAGAAGGTTCTAAGATTAGTTCTAAGATGTCCGTTTTGGGGAAAGTTTGCAAGCATGCTTAAGCACATTATTACTTATGTGCCCTGTGAAGCTTTGGGGGCAGACAGGGTGTAGCTTGCCTCATAGGTGTTGACAAGACTGCCAGTGAGTATCAAAGCTAAAGAGCCTGATGCACTTACCTACCCTGCTTTTCTGCAGGAGCTGGGCAGCTGTGGCCTTCCTGTGTGAGGTGAGACTGGAGGTGTCTGCACAGGAAGAGAAGAGGTTATTTTCAAAGGGACATTCTAGATAGCTGAGTAGTCCTCCCTTCCAAAACCAGTTTGGGGTACTGTTTCTGTAGAACCATTTTAAGCTTTTATCTTCTGCAGCATATGTTTTTCTTGCAGGGCAGCTGATTAAATATTTGCTCTTTCTTCATTCATTGACTTTTTCTCTTCTGGCGCAGCTTTGTTTTTATCTGGGCTGTGGGGAAATAGTGACCAGATCTTCCTGACCTCTTTGTTGCAGGGGACCAGGTCTTGCGATGCAACAATTCTTAATCACCCTTCAATCAAGAAATTCTTGGAATCTCCCTCTAGATCATCATCTCCAGCTAACCAGGGCTCAGACACTCCCTCTGCCAACCACTCCGAGAGCGACTCGCTCTCTCAGCACAATGACTTTCTCCTGGACAAAGACAATGGCAACTTGGATGCAGATGAGCGGCTGACAAACAGCCTGGACCAGAGACAGAGCAGAAATGCTGGCCGGGTAAAGTAAAACTCGAGTGGTGATCAAGTTGTTGGAGATGTGTGCTCTGAGGACTCGGTGCTGGCACCAGGAGCTCTTCATGTTTTCACCCACCTTGCTGAAGATGTGTTTCTTACCCTCTCCAACCGCTTGCTCCCACTCCCTCAGCCTGGCTTTGCTGTAAGGCCAACTGAAGTGTCTGTAACGTGGGTACCTCCTCTTACCTCAGTGCTGCCCAAAGCGAGCTCAGCAGGCCGGGGAGAGCCGTGGGGTCAGCACAGCCCTGCCACACTCTCTGTCGTAGCCTCTGGGGAAGGAGGTGCTTCACAGCCTGAGCACAGGGCTTTGTTGTACAAATAGAGGTCAGGTCAGGAGGTAGAGCCTGCAGAGGAGAGCAGTGTGTGTTCCCAGCAGTGTTATCAAGAAGTAATGCTGCTGCCTGGCTCTGGGTGCCCATGGGGACTGCATTGTGTAGAATGGTTGATCCACCGGAGGGGTTTGGCCTCCTCTGCAGCCTGTAGTGCAAACAGTAACACCAGAGGATTAGCTCACCCTGGCAGCATGAGTTGGTAGAGCCTGGGTGCACAGCTTGGGACCAGACAGGAGAGAATTGTTTTCCTCTTGATGGTGCTGTTTGCTGTTGTGCATTATCACCATTTGCTTAACTGAACCAGTCTGACCCAAGTAAAAATAGGTTCTGTCAATGTTCCTTCATGCTTTTTTGGGGGTTATTTTTGACCTGGATCCAGTCCCTCCCTTTGTGGCTCACTGTGCAGCCACAGAAGTGCTTCATGTGTTGGCTGCAGGTAGCTCCACTGGGGAGGCTCACTCAGTGTCTGCAGGTGAAACGTGCCTTAGCAGATGAGGTGAAACTCTTCAGTTTCCTTTCAGTTCCTTTAAGTGGTCAGGCCTACCAGAGGAGCACAGCCAGGAGTGGGTGTATCTCAATGAATATGGTTGCATTCTGCAGCTGAAGAAGTTGCACTAATACATGGCAGAAAGAGCAGTGGTGCTGCCTCTGTTAAGCAGCGTGACACCCCTGAAAGCAGGGCTGCGGTTTGCCAGAGCTCTGCCTTGGGCCTGTAGCAGAAGGCAGATGAGCCATATAGAATGTGGACACACCTCCATTGTAAACCACTTGTTTCTGTGCTAGGGGCATTGATGGAGCAGATGTATTGCTTGGGGGTAGCACATGGGTACATCTTTGACCAGTGCAGAGGAGGCTGAGGGAGTGATGAGGAGCAAGAGCTGTCCCAGCCTTCCGTGAGTCCTTGCTCCACTTTGAGGCATCCCTGACTTAAGAGAGGAGGGGGAATGGTTCCTTAGGTGAATTCAGTGCTTCCCACGCTCGTCTGGAAAGTGCTCAGTGGAGTGCATCCAGTGGGCTGCTTCGTGGTCACTTGAGGACAGCAGTCCCTTTTTCTCCAGGCACTTCATCCAACAGGGTTGTAGAAAAGCCTCTCAGTCCCATGCAGACAACACCTCCACTTGTGCTGGCATAGTGTGTGGTCAGATCATTGTACTGGGAGTCTTGGCCACTGCTTAATAGCTGGGGTTGTGTTACAGGGTGGTTGGATTTTTTGTGCCTCGTGCTTTTGTGGGTTTACCTGGATGGCAGTGACAGGTTATGGCTGCTCTCCCTGCTGTGTTGGAGCTGAATTCCTGTCTCAAACCCAGCCTTGATTCTTCACCATGAGACAGCACCAGAGTCTCTCAGAGCAGCAGAGACTGCAAATGAGAAAGATTTAGGTTTTCAGCCCCTACTCATGGGCGATTGAGCTTCGTTCCTGATTAGTGACCAACATGATGCCCTTCTAGCTGTGCCAGGTTTTATTTCAGATAGTGCAGGGGCAGTGCTTTTGAAACCCAAGCTGAAGTCGTGGCTCAGCTCCATGGGATGTTGCACCATGTCCACTCAGTTAAGCCATGCAGTGTGTTCTTGGCTAGAGAGGAAAGCATTGTTACATGCCTGAGTTGCTTAAATGTGCCTAGAGAGCAATTTAAGTATTTTTAGGGATGATTCCTTGTTGGTCTTTCATTTATGCAGGGTTTTGGTTTTTTTTAACAACGCCTTACTTTTCTAGCACCAAACAAAATGATGTTTAAGAGGAATGTTTGGGTTTTTGTTTGCCTTTTTTTTCTTCCCCTACCCTCAGGACAGTTCGGGTGTTTCAAGCTCTCAAAAACCAGGACAACGAAATGCCGGACTGTCAAATGATGAAACTTCACGACTTTATGTGAAGAAAACGATTGTGGTTGGCAACGTCTCCAAGTTAGTATCCAGAGCCTGAGGGATGGTCCTTTATTTCAGGATTAAATTGAATAGAAAGTTACAATTGGGAGACAAATGAAATTGCTAGGCTGTCACAATATGAGCTGTTACTCTTGAATAATCACTGTACCCAAGGCAGCCCTCCTCTGGTCTCAGCATGATTTTTTTTGTGGAAGGAGCAGGTATTTTAGTAGTTATTTTATTTATAAATTTATATGTATACAGAGGTTTTAAGATCTGTTTCTCCCAAGGGAAGTCTTTCAGCCTTTTTTGATCAGGTAGAAGTCAGAAGTTTTCCCCTGAAAATTTGGAAAAGCGAGTTGTCCTGATTCAGTGTGTTGGCTAATTGAATTGGTTGTGGCTAATTCAGTGCAGCCATAGGTACAATGTGGGTTTTTCTTAAATAGAAGAAAAGCCCCAAGAGTACAATGTGCCACCAGCCACAATGAGGAAAATTGTGCAAGTTCAGAATAGTCTAAATAAATTAATTCATGCAGTTTTTATTTCTATTTAAAAGAAGAAGACAGGTAAATATATATATAACTTTTGATCTTCAAGGAAATTAGTGAAGAAAGGCATTAGTTTTAGGAAACTGGACAGTTCCAGGCTTTAACTCTCTATCTTTGCTCTACTGAAGTCAGTATTTTGCATAGAATATATCAGACATTTGCTGACAAAATAGAGTCAGAATTGCTTCTTGAAAATCTGGCTAGGGCTGGACCCAGAATTAAGTATTGACTGAAGCTGCTTAAAAATTTATAAGAACTGTGGTTTTTTGTATTTATGGTAGCTGAGTTGTTGATGTTGTGTTCTGGTGTGGTTTTGCTTCCTGATATCTCAGAATAGGACGGGATAAGGAATTTGACAGTGGTAGAATGTTAAAATTAAGTCTTCTTAATTAAGAGCCAAATGTTTAAATGGATGAATTTCATATGGCAGTTGTGCATTAAAATAGAGGAAATGTGTTAGAAACTTAGAGTAGATTTTGGGATCTGTGTCTGTTCCTGGATGAACTGTCAGAGTAAGGACAAATGAGCAGAACTGTACAGGGGGCGAGGTTCCCACAGGCATTTTAACGTCCCCAATTTTTTTGCCCAGTCTTTCCTGAAATACTTTTTGCAGTATTTGTCAATTTTATCTTGGGATTTTTATCGTCTTTGTTATTTACTTTCTTTGCCAGGTACATTCCCCCTGACAAGAGAGAAGAAAATGATCAGTCAACCCATAAATGGATGGTGTACGTCCGAGGCTCTCGGAGAGAACCCAGCATAAATCATTTTGTCAAGAAAGTTTGGTTCTTCCTCCATCCCAGTTACAAACCTAATGACCTGGTAGAAGTGAGGTAATAAGGAATTATTCCAGTCACCATTCCAGTCTTCATGCTTGCCAGGCTTACAGTGCCAAGTTGCTTAGAAAATTAACAACTTCTTTTCCTGGTTTAGTATTCCATGTCTGTATTTAACCTCTGGCTTAACTTGGCTTACTCCAAAATAGTAGTAAAAATAAATGAAGTTTTTTATGTAAATGTGCCAGAAATGTTTGTTGGCTTGGGGTTTTTGAAATTTCCTTCTGAGAAAAAGCATTCAGTTGTTGCATTTCATGCTGTTCATGTGGGTTGTAGCTCTCCTGTATGTGTTACATACACTGTCTGCTGCTCAGGTTAGACTTCTGATGCTAAACAAAGTGTTTTCTACCACCCACCTATTCCTGTGTGGAAAAGAAAGAGGGGATCTCAAAAAGCTGATTTGCCCGTATTTTTAATGCCACATGTGTGTTTGGGCATGAATATCCCACTCTAAAATATTTCTCCATGGTAGTGAGATCAGGGGCGTTGGCTTCGTGCTTTGAGGACTTTCGCATCAGTGTAATGGTGCTGGTGCTACGGAAACGGGGCAGCTTCCCAAACCTGTATTCCACACCTGTTTTGCCAGCTGTGACCCTGGTATGGGGTAGGTTCTCTCTTGACTGCTGCAGAGAAATGCCCTGTCAATCTTTCATCCTTCTTCCTTAGACAAGACTGAGGGAGGACACCTTCAAAACAGTTGGTGTCTTCCCAAAGAAGTTATTCTCCACAGGATGTTGTTCAGCTGCCTCCTGGAGGGAGGAGCGTGGGAAGGGCTGCTTGGGTACAGAATGGCAACTTAATTCTGGCAAAATTAGACTACTGAAAGGCAACTGCAGGAAGACCTACCTGAGATATGAAGTGTTGGTATGGCTCAGTAATGTTTCTGAGAAGACAACCGTGAGCAGGACAAAAGCAAACTCCTTTGTATTTCTTCTGTAACACATCAAATTACATTTGATTGCTGTCTTTTTGTGCCTTTCTCAGCTGTCGGTGCTGGTTCTCTTCTGTTGTAATCCCATCTGGTTAATTGATTTCTGGTGTCACAGTCCCATTTATCGTAGTGAACATTAATGTTCTGGACTAAAAATTGTCTTTAAACCTTTGGCATTTTTTTCTGTTGAAGAAACTACATTTGCATTTACAATAACAAGCTGAAATACAGAGTAACAGTAAATGTTACTGATCCTTCTTTTTCAGCTTGGAAAATGACAGTGATTAACTTTTCCTTGATGTCCGTATGTTGTTCTCTTGGTGTTATATGAAACGTGCCTTTTTGCTACTGGATGGGGAGCAGCAGGAAGTGATTGCAAAATGCTGCATTGGAAGCTCACCTTGCAGTGAGCTGGCTTGGGTTTTTTTTAACCAAGTGTTTTTCATTTGATGTAGCACAGCCCTTTTTTTGTCTTCTTTTTTTAAAAATATGACACTTGTTTCCCACATGTCTCATCCAACAGCATTTTGCCATTTTCTTCCCTGTCCCCTTGTGTAAAGTTAAAGTATGTTTTCAGCTGTCCAAAGCCATAAAATTCTCATTGCTGTGATTACACTCCCTCTGTGGTGAATAGCAGACCCGAAGATAGCTTTAGTTGTCAGCTAGAAAAACAGTCTTTGGCTTTCTGAAAAGGAGGAAGGTGAAAGCTATACCACTTCTGCATCAAAATGTAATCACCATTTGTTTCCAGAGAACCTCCGTTTCACCTGACCAGGAGAGGCTGGGGAGAATTTCCAGTGAGAGTGCAGATACACTTCAAGGATAGCCAGAACAAAAGGATTGATATCATACACAATTTGAAGGTATTTGAACAAAATACTTTAGAGAAAGGCATTTAAATGAGCTCTTTTGCATAATCTAGAAGAGGCTCTGCTTGTGTATGTGCTGTTGCCTCTCTGTGTTATGAGTGTCCTCCTGGTTATTTTCACCTGAATAGCTGAGCTGGAGAATCAAAATAGATCCAGGAAAGCCTCTTACCTTGGCTGTGTGGAGTTGATGCAGTGGCAGGGAACCCAGCCTTGGAGCAGCTGGAGCTGCTCAGAGCAGCAGTGTTTACCTGGTTTTTCCATACAATTTGAGATTTTTATCATGTTTGCACTGGCTTTACCCTAACAGGGTGCTTCAGGGCTGTCTTTCTCCTGGTAAAGTGGCTGCCATGTCTGTTCTGTTCCTTCAGCACAGGCACGTGTATGCTAACGATTATCTTTGTTAGAGTGGGCAGGGAGGGCTGAGATTCCCTCAGTTTGAAGGGAACTCCCTTTTCCAACTCATTCACCCCTGCAACACTCAGGGTTTATAGTATGCAGCAGTCCTGGAAAACTAGGCCATTGCTCATTTTCCTTTTAATTAGTAGTCCCTGGCATTAGTGGACTTAAGTCCTGAGCTGGGTTAGTCTCCTGTTTCTTTGAGCAGCATTAGTTTTATTTGAACTCTGCCTGCATTAATGAATTTCATGCTAAATAAGGTACCTCACTGCAACCCTAAATATAGACAGTAGAGGAGATTGAAAATATTCCCCTGCAACTTAGAGACATTTAATGCAGATGGTGAGTAAAATATATTTGGGGAGATCTGACTTGGGGAGAAATTGTTAACACTGTGATGGCCGGTGAAGGAGGCTCAGCCTACAGAAGAAAACTGAGCCAGTCCATGGCACACAGGAGCTCAAATCAGCAAGTCTTTGCTGTTCTTGTACTGAGCCTGTGGCTGCCGTGAGGGCGTACGAGTGAGCCGAGCCCTCCCCCACGGCTGGCACCCCGTGTGCCCCTGAGCTCTGGCACATTGTGCTCCTCTCAAACCCAGCTGCTTCTTTGGGTGTCTCAACAGATGCCCCTGGGATGTTATGCCTCTTTATCAGCTGATGGCTCAGTGTGAACACTTACTTAATCAAAAACTGTAGTGCAAACGTAGCCTTTGTGCTGGTCAGTTGAAAACTCAGAGTTTTTCTCATTATTGTTTCCTTATATTGACATCAGGAATAAAAAAAGGACACTGCTTGAGGACTCATCTTAGATGGAAATACTCCCTCAACAATCTCATTTCCTTCAGCTTTTTTGCTCCTTTCCACTTTAGTGTGGGCCTTGGATCATGGCTGAATTTTTTTTAGAAGAGAGGGAGGGCACTTATCAGAGCACACAGATTTCTGACCTTATGGCCTCAAAATATTGGATGCGCTACTGCTTAACTTACATAGTTTGAAATTTCTTTCAAACAATTTGTATTGTAAATTCTAGCTAATATGTTGCTTTGCCCTGGCTAATATATTGTATTGTCTTACCTAGCTGGACAGGACCTACACAGGCCTGCAGACACTCGGTGCAGAAACGGTGAGTCAGAGGGTTGTGGGATGGATGTTGTGCTTTGATTCTCTTAAAGATGTTTAAAAAGGAAAGATGCATGGGGCTAAGCACAGAGTCAGACCCATTTGATTTCACAATTTCTAGAATGTAGATTTTGCTCTCTTCTTTAATGAAAGGATTATGAGACCTTGTCACTATCCATGACAACAGTAATTTTTTCTCCTTCCTGGTTCAGGGGAGACTGTTTCCAGCTCTTCCTTCACAAACAACTTGGCTTGTACTGGAGCTTTAAACTTTATTGCTTTGTGAAGCTTTTGGTACGAAATGTTCTGATTTGCATTCTGATGTGCTGCAGAGCTTTCACATAAAGAATTTAAGTTCAAGGGATCACCCAACTATTCTGTTGAAATTTTGCAGTATATTAAGTACTTCTAAGTTTCTGTATCTGTCAAGATTCAGGACATTAATGGAAAACGAATTCTTAAAATAAATAAATAGTTTGCTATATTTCTGAAGTTTTCTTGATATTGTTTTGCCCTTGTTGTACTGTAGTGAATGGGAATTTTTATGGTGAAATCACATTACTTCAGCTTTTCAGTTTGTGGAGAAAACAATGTGAAATGTCTACTGTGATTAAAACGTGCTTTTGAAGAGTAGATCATGTGGTGTGTTTCTCAAGGCCTTAGCAGAAAAGGCAGGCTTCAGTTTTGTGCCTGTCCCTACAGGGGTATGCAGTCCTTTCTTTAGTGGGTTGCTTGGAGCTGGGCTCCATAATCCTTCCAGTGTTTACAGCTCAGATTTCCCCATGAACCGAGATGTGCTATTTTACTGTGGGGGTTCAGTGTTGCAAGATTTTTGTTGTAGTTCAAGTACTGCTGGACCTTTGGGAACTGTCCCTGAAATGAATGAAAATGTTATGTACAGTTGGAGGAAACAAAGGGAGATGTTTTTAGGCATTAAAACAAAAAGGCATAGTTGTTTTTTATTTTTATATCTTTACCTAGCTACCAAATACTAATGTCCTTTGTCCTGTTTTTGGAAGGTAGTGGATGTGGAGCTACACAGGCATTCCCTTGGTGAGGAGTATCTCTTCTCCCAGTCTTCAGAGTCTGACCTTTCTGATGTTCCTACATCTTTATCACTGCCACTGAGTATCCCAGCACCAGTCAAAGCTTCTTCACCAATTAAACAGTTGAGGGACTCCAGCCCAGATGCTTCTGTGGACAAAGGTAAAGCAAATGGGTGTTGGTGAAAGGCAAGTTCTTAGAACTTTGTCTCTGCTGGATACCTCCTCTTAATTGCCCTTATGCCTTAAAGGTTGCTGGTGCTACCTGCTTGTTGCTCACCCCAGATCATATTTTCCTTAATGTGCTCTGTAATTTCCTTAATGTAATTCAGAAATTGTTATAGATTATTTGGTTTTGGAGTTTGGTTTATCTGAAGTTTGTTGGGCAGACTCTGTTTTGCTAAAATGAAGAGAATAAGGAACAGCAGGTGCAGTTGGAAAAAAAGGTGGTTGAATAGCACTTGTAGTTTTGGCTTTGGCAGACTATTTTCAGAGGGGTTTTTAGGTTTCTGAATTTTTTGGGGATTGTGTATACATTTAAGGAATTGGTCTAGTGGTGTGTTCAATTAGACATGTTAGTGCCTAACATGAGCTGACTATGAGGGAACAAAAATCCCTAGGTAACTGTAGTTACTGTACTGTTGAGAATAGAGACTGAAAAAGTCACGTGCGTTTGTCTGAGGGGTGATGGCGTCTCTGCACGTCAGGATCTCATTCTCCCCTTCCCCTGTAAGATCAAGAGAGTCAGGGTCCATTGCAGTGGGGCAGCAGTTAAGGCCTTAGGATCACTTGGATTGCCTGGAACAGGCAGTGTTGGCCCCGTGGGCACGCTGCTAGGATGTGTAGCTTGTGTGAAGTAGCGAGAGCTGTGCCTCTGTTGGCATTCAGCTTTGTTTTCTGGAACACTCGGTGTCAAGGCTTGCACGACAGACCTTGGTTAACTGGGCTGAGGTACAAGGGTGTGTGTTACAGTTTGTTACAGTTTACACTCTTTAGTGTGAGAAACCTGGACACAACAACGTTGTATTTCAAAATAGGTGCAGCGTGGTCTGATGCTTTGCTTGATTTGTGCCGACACTCCAGTGTCCGAGGAGTGGCTGTCAGCCGGTGCCATGCATGGTTGTGCTTCCTGATAGGCACTGGGATCCCACTGGTGGTGTGCAGGCTCAGCAAGAAGAATGTCTGCTGTTTAAATGTGGTCTTTTCTTGTGGCCAAAAAAGTAAACACACAGGTTTTTTATTCAAACAGGAAGATTTGTCGCATCTTTAGGTGAGCAGTGCTACAGCCAACGGGAAGGAAGTAAACCTACCTCCTTTTTACACTGACAGGCAGTGGCTTCTCTCAGCAGCTCCAGGTTAATTGATCTCCTTCTACACCAAACAAAGTGGATTCCATAGCCCAGCTCAAAAGGCAGTCTCTGGTCTCCTTGAGCTCTTACTCCAAAAAATGCATTGTGAGATCCTCTGCGATGGAGATCCAGCCTTAGTCCTGTGGAGCCCTAACCAAGGACACTTGGAACTAGCAGCAGCTTTTGGTCAGTGGAAGGGCATTCCAAGAAAATGTGTAAGGAGTGGCTGATCACCTGCCACAGCTGGACAGGCTGTGCATGGCATCATTTTATTCTTCTTGACCAGCTGATCCAACAGGCCTGGGCAGGAGCAGTCCCCTACCTCACTTTCTCCCTGTTCAGCGCTTCCCACCAGTTGCTTTTCCTTCCTTCCTTCCTTCAAGAGCATGTTTGTCATACCTGAGTTATGCTTGTGTAGAGAAGCACAGTAAGGAATTAGATGTGTCAGCTTAAGAACTATTTCTGTTCTTTTCCCTGTTTTAATCAGGATTCTCTGGGAATGCTGAAAACGAAAGACATGCCGCGTTTTATTCCCTGCCATCCTCGATAGAACGGACTCCCACCAAGTTAGCCACACAGAAAGTTGCCTTTGGCTCTCATGGAAATTCAGCCTTTCAACCCATTGCAGCTAGCTGTAAAATAGTGCCTCAAGGTCAGAGTCCAAGCCCTGCAGAGTCACCAGGAAAGTCCTTCCAGCCTATCACCATGAGTTGCAAGATTGTATCAGGTGAATGTTAGTTTACTTACCCCAGTGCCTCCCCCTGGAAAACAAGAGTGAACCAGTTGGACTTGCTTTGTGTCCTTCCCTTCATTTTCTGCCAGTCTTTGAACATCAGGCAGTAGGAAACTCTAGAATAAGGAGCTAAGCACACTTCTTAACGTTCAATGAAAAACAAATACAAGTGTGAATGGTTCACAACAGATCAAAAGCAGGGTGAGAGCTGTTCTCTCCCTGTTCTTGAATGCTCTTAAGTATGAAATAGATAGTCTTGAAATGGACTGCTACCCACAGAAAGGCCCAGGAAAAAACACATCTTCCACGTGGAATATTTTTGTGTGGGAAGAAACCATTCTTCTCCCTCCTGCTTTCATGCAGCTGGGATGGATTAAGAATAATTTTTTTCTAGACTGCTGGGCAAATAATTAGTTTTAACCTTGTAGACTCAAATAGACCCTCTTGTGCTTGCCATATTGCATCAGATGGAGCAGCTTTGCTCTTTGTCTTCCAAAAGTCCACCTTGTGTTGGATTAAATTGCCCGCTGGCTGCAGTGAGCAATGTGACAGCTTCTGAACCAAACATGGCCAAGGTGCTGCTTTGCTCATTTCACTTGGGGTCCCTTCCCTGCCTGGGTGTGATGCCGATCACTGGATGATCAGAAAGTGTTCGTGTACAGCTCACTGTGGCACATGCTGTGAAGCTGCAAGGTGACCTGTTGCAGCTCTTCATTTTCTGGTGTTCAGGGTAGAGAGGATGAAGCACCAGCTATAAGTATGAGTGATTTCTGGTGATCTGCTCCCAGGTAATTTTCTTAAAGTGTGTCTAGTATGTTTTTTTGCTTTGGTTTTGTTGTTCTGGGGTTTTTTAAATTAAATTTCAGTATTGTTCCTTGACATCTTAAAACTGTACTCAGGTTGATTTACGCTTGAACCTGTGCCAAGTGCTTTATTCCTTCTTTATAAGCTCTTCTCTTGATCTTTTCCCAATGCTTCCTAGAAAGCAGGCATTACAGGGGCCATCCTGTCTTTCCTAAAGTCCTTGGACTATTCTTTGTTGATCTTTGCTATTTAAATGTTTCCCTGCTAAATATTTTTCCAAGGTTCTGCTGTCTGCTGAGAAGGGTTACCCCTTTCAGATTTCAAAGCAGTTTATAAGACATGGGGATTTATTTGATGAGCATTTATGTTCTGTTTTAATTGTCAGTAACTGCCAAGAAGGTAGATTAACAGGCAGGTGAAGCTTGGTGTTTGCTGCTGTCTCTTTTCTCTGATCACTTCCTTACCTGTCCTTTTCTCTGACTTTCTTGTTTACCTCTTCATGCAGCTTTTTTCTTCTCTAGTTTCTCTCTCTCCTGGCCATGTTACCCAGAAGTTGCACATTTTGCAGATTGTTTTCAAGAGTTTCTGCTGTAGTGAGAGCAGTGAAGGGACCAGAGCAGTGAATGGACCCAGGTGTTCCTGCTGCCTGAGGCTGTTCCACACAGCCTTTTTAAGGGAACTCCTTGGTTCCCACTCTGAGTGCCTGTACCATGGGCTGCACAAGGCCAAGAGAGCTCATCTCTCTTTCTTCATCTCCTTGGGTGCACTGGTCTTGACAGTGAGAATGATGGAGGTAATATCCCTCAGGGTTCAGGAGTGGACCAGATGGCTTCTCAAGTTCCCTTTGAGCCCTGCTTGTCCTGGTAGGCAGAGCATGTCCAGGGTAGGTATGAGCCATAGTGCTTTATATGCCTTTTCCTTTCCTTCTGTCTCCTCTTTCCTTCTCCAAGTCCTGTGACCTCACTCAGGCTGGGAAATGCATCCTCAAAAAATGTTCCTTCTCTAAGCCATTTTCAAAAGTGCTACTATTGCCGTGTTTTTATGTTCTGACAACATTTACAAGCTAGAAGCATTGGACTTTTTTTCTTAAGGTTCTCCAATATCGACCCCTAGTCCATCTCCGCTACCTCGTACCCCAACGTCCACTCCGGTGCACATGAAGCAAGGCTCTGCTAGCTCAGTCCTTAATAACCCGTATATTATTGTGGACAAGCCTGGACAGACGGTTGGAGCAGCAGCCACAAGCTCAGGTGTGTAGTGTGACCACAGAAGGCAGTGGCTTAGTCTTGCCCGTTCAAGTTTGTTCTCCCTTTAAAACGATCAGTGTAACGGCAGCATTTCGGCTCGTGAAGATGGAAAAGTACCCAGCAGAGAAAGAGGAAGGTGCTGGTTTGCACAGCTGGCCTGAGTGTGTGGCTGAGGGTATCTCAGACTTGAGCGTAGCTTCCTTTAGGAAACAGCACAGTGTAAAGCCAAACTGAATTCACAGATACCTCTTCAAAGGTACATCCCTATTCTCTTCAGGTGAAAAGGGAAGGGGAGAAAGTGATGTAGGCCATGTTGTACAGATGTGGACAGAAGCAGTGCAGAGGTGGTTGGGTGACAGTGGTGGCGTGGATGTGGCAAAGAGCATGGAGAGGTCACAGTGAGTGGCAGATCAGTCCCAGTGTGGGGCACAGATGTGTTGAAATGCGGAGACCTTGGTTACCAGGAGAACAGCCATGCTGGTTTTTGTTACTGCTCTCAGCTTCTACCTGGTCCAATTCCAGCTGGTTTGGATTCCTCTTAACTGGATTTCTTCAGTGGTGACAAAAGCCTGGGGTCACAGGGAGGGCTGAACTGCAAGACGCAGGAGATGGGTAGAGGAGTCAGTCAGTAATCTTTGTGTTGGGGCTGGAGGAAAGGTCCCTCAGAAGTCATTTATTTGTTGTGATATATGGCCAAGACCTGCTGTCTGTTTTAAAACACACTTGTTTGCGTATGTGTGTGCTTCCCAGCATCTCAGCAGGGTGCCCAGGGCCAAGTGAGGGAGTGCAGCATCCATGGAACACAAACCATTTGCTGGGTATGGTTGGAAATCACAAAAATTCTTTTTACTAATGCTTCTTCCCTGTATCTGAACACAGCTGTCATGTTCATTTTAACTTCATCACAGAGGGAATTGGTAGGGTAATTGGCAGGGTAGTTGGCAGGAAATGTGTAGCTGTATCTGAATTTTTTTAAGTATGTTTTGGGGATTTCTTGGTAACACTGATGCTGTTTCACCAATAGGGTTTGATTAATTGGAGTTCATTTTGATTGCTTGGGGAGTTTCTGCCTCTTATTTTCTATTTCTTCTTTACCTCCAGCCTGACTGTCTACTCTGCCTAAGTGGTTTATCATGGTTTGGGTAACATTTGGGTTCTTCTAATAGAGGTTTGTACATGGAGGACAGGATGTGTAGATGCACCAGATGGTTTGGACATACAAGTGTTAGTGCAGTTTTTGTTAAAGCTGCAGTTTCCCACCACAGTCGAGATGTAAGTACAGTGGCCTGGCAGAGACTGCCCGCTGCCTGTCCCTCCCTGCACTCCTGTGCCTCCCCTGTATCCTGCACAAGTCAGATCAGATCAGTGGCAGAGCAGAAAATTTACACCCTCCCCAAACAGCTTTGTTGTGAGAGAGCCTCATCACCAGACCCTGTGTGAGAGAGCAGGAGGGTCTGTGGAACTGACTTTTTGGCAACAGCAGCCAGGCTGGATTGAGCAGAATGTGTATTACAGAAGAAGTCACTGGGGCACTTTTTGATAAGGCTGCAGATTGTATTTAAGAAAAGGGGTGAGATCTTCATACTCTGTGAAAGCCCAAAGCCCTCATTCTCAGAAATGGCTGCTCATTTACTTCTAAACTTAAGTGTGGATTATAGAACAACTGTATGAGAGACTGGTTTTTTGCTTTAGTGTGTGTAACCCATGGCTTTGGTGTCTCTTGAACAAACAAAACTGACAAACCAGCCCAAGAGCAGCAGTAACAAGACTGCTGAGGAGCAGTCTTGTGTACACATTGATTATGCAGGGTAAGTTTACCACTAGACCCCCATCCATCTTGGGGGCCAGGAGAGTGCTGTGGAACGTGTGTCAGTCTGTTAATTTTGCAAGAGCATCTGCCACAGAGGACCCTATGCCTTCATTCTTTGTTTCTGTTTCTTCCTTTACCCTCCTCACTCTGTCCTTGCTTTTGTTACTCCTCACTTTGTGTCTCTCCTCTTCTGGCCTTCCTTTTCCTTCCTTCTCCAAGCCTTCCTCCGTGCCAGTGTCCAAGGCTAGTGTGGGTTCACAGGGCTTCTGGGCAGTGGAAGACTTTGCATCTGCTGCAGCAAGTTCTGTCCGAATTTCACATATTTGCACCCGTAGCCGATATCCTCAGCCACCCAGGAAGGCTCCTGACCATCTGCTTGCAGCACACAGAGCAGTGGGTGGAGAGTACCTTCTCTGGGGCATGGTTTCTGCAGGTGGAAATTCGGTGGTGGATTTATTTTGTGCCCATGGCAGTTCCTGCTGATGTACCTCATGGAGAATGCAGATGAAATGAAATGCCTTATTCCTTGTTAGAAGAAGTTTCTTGTGTGCAGTGGCCCCGCTCCCAGCCCTCACCCAGCATCTGCTTTATTTCCTGCTGCGCAGGGAGCCCGACCAGCAAACTGAGCAGTGTCTGTCAGGCCTCTCACGGGACTGGATCTCCTGTGTCAAAGACCCATGGGAGCAGTTTTGTCACCTCAGCTGTCAAGGTAATGTTCTCATTAGGTGTGTACTTCCCATTTAAAGTTCAGCTTCCTATTAAATGGGGCTTTTTAGTGTTAAAAATTCTGCACTTCAGGCGAGTTCCTTAGATTGTCATTTTGTGTGAAGGTTTACTGTGTCTTAACAGATGGAGCCATAGGAGAACATGGTGGTTATACAAGATGATAGTGTCACTTCATGCAGCTCTAATTAGGCTTGCCTACACATCTGCTCTTTTACTTTTCTGCAAGGAAATCCGTGGAGGGCATAGCTCCCAAAACGTTGTGTCTTTCAAAAAAGCTCTTCTGTAGCTGACTTTGATCTTCTTCACTTTGTCAGTGACAGAGTATGATTAAACCAGAGGTGCCTACCTCAAAACCTTTACTCTGTTCATTATTTTTGTACAGCAGCTGTTCCTAGCAGCCTGAAAATAACTCATGTAGTGGTTTTACAACTGCCTGCATTTAGAAAAATGTTTATGTAAACAGTGGAGTAGCATTTGGATGTGTAAACAAACAGCAATAAATACAGTTCATGCTTCTGATCTGCAGAGCCCAAAAGGTACAGAGCTGAACTGTCTCACATAAAATCTCTCCCACATCTTGTGCTAGGAATGATATTTCTGGCAGGGAAATGGCGTCAGCGAGGCTCTGAAAGCAGCTGGTGGGTGTGCTGCTGGAAACAGGAGCGTCTCCAAGCCACAGTATTAATGCAGGATATGGTGGGGGAAAGCTTGCCAGTCAGCCTGCAGAGAGTGAATCACTTCACATTTGGAACTGAGATGCTTCCTATGTCTGCTGGGGAAAAAGTGTTGCAGATTATTGTCTGAAGCAGTTCGTTTGGAATAGCATTGTAAGTGTCAGGTGTGCAGCTAGCTAGTCAGATTTTAAAAACTTGTATGCTCAGATGGATTTCACTTAACTCTGTTGAAAATCATTAATTGTTCTTTATGTTTCACTGATTTGGGACAGTTTTTTCTGGAAAGTTCTCAATGAGTCGAAGTAGGCACACATCATTAGTAACAGTTGAATTCTGTATTTCCAGGGCAAAGTTAAAAACTGAAAGTTAAAAACCCATTTTAAAAAAATCATACTTCTGTAAACAGAAATGTAATTTGATTTATGTCTTCTGGTTGATGGAAAAGCTGTAATTTTATAGTTTCTTTAAAGAGAAGAGTGTGTCTGATAGTTCACTGGGATATGACAGGTTGTGCATAACTCACCACTTTCATCTCTTCACTGTGTGCTAGTTTTCTGTATTTATTTTAATGACTGCAGGCTGTGTTTCTCCAGCCAGTCTCAAATGCAGCTGCTGTTGGGAGGACAGGTTCTGCCTCCAGCCTTGTCTTCACACCTCCCATTTGCTACCAGGTGTGCAGCTGTGTGATGAACCAGAGCAGACAGCCAACCTGCCTGAAAACTAATGTGTTTCCATGTGGGTCAGTCCAGGGAAGATGCCAGGAGTTGCAGGGCCTGATTTCTGGTCATGATCCAACCCAAGGATGGGTCAAGTGATTGTAAAACCACGGCTTTGGGGTTCACATTGATTGTAAAAGAGAGCAATTATACTGTAACAAACTCCACAAATGCACTTGGCTTCTCTGCTGGCCTCAGCAGAGTGAGGCACCCAAAGTGCCAGGTGCATGACTTTGCAGGTGTGGAAAAGTTTTTTACTCCATTTAGTTACATAGCTTCATTTGTTTGGTGAGTTCTGTCTGGAAGGATTGTGTGCCACTGCATTGTTCCACTTAGAGGAGAGCAGAAATTGCTCTGAGAGAAAAATTTTCCCCTCCATAACTTGTTTCTTTTTACACTGTCTTCTCTCTTTGAGATTGTGTATAGAATCACAAAATGACTGAGGTTGGCAGAGACCTTTGAAGATCAACCACTCCACCTCCATGCAGGGTCAAATAGAGTAGGTTCCTTGGGAATGTGTCCAATTGGGTTTTGAGTATCTTTGAGGCTGAAGAGTCCGCAGCCTCTCTGAGCAACCTGTTACTGTGTTTGATCATCATCAACAACAACAAGTTTTTCCTTATAATTTCCTGTATTTTAATTTGTGCCCATTGACTCTGTCCTTTCATGGGATACTGTTGAGTGGTGTCTGGCTTGACATTCATTGCACCTTCCTAGCAGGAATTTGTATGCATTAATAAGACACCCCCTCAGCCTATTTGAATATTAAGTGAAATACTTTTATATAAAAAATTGATCAGAGAACACGAGTCGATATTTTTGCCTGTGTATGACATGGTAAGAAACAGTTACTGCTGTTGGAGATGTAACTTTCCAAATAAAATTTGTTTTGTGGGTTATATTAACCAAGTTAAGACTCCTTTTACTCAAGTGTTGACTGATTTTTGGAATTGTCTTATTTGCACAGGTAATTTGGCCTGCCCGGATGGTCCATGCTGCCCTTTATTAGCAGTCACTTGTTTTATTTCTTTTATTGGACACTTCACTGATTTTTGCACCGTGTCTTCTTATTTTCAGCAGGAGGATTCTCTTTTTGCCACCATGCCACCCCTTTGTCCCATTGGGAGTCATTCCAAGGTGCAGAGCCCCAAATCGGTCACTGGAGGACTTGGAGCTTTTACAAAGGTATTCCTCCTGACTTTTGTGCTGGGACAGGCAGCCTGGTAGTGTCATTTCATGCTGACTCATGCCACAAACCATGGAACTCCAGTACCTGTAAAACTCTTACTGGAACCAGTGGATCTTGCTGCTAAGGGCTTTGTGGCATCTCTCAAAAATGTGTCTTGTTTTCTTCTTTTCTTTCCCTGTGGCTCTGCTGTACCTGTGATCTTTCCTTTTATCACCTCTTCCATACTTTCTGGGATTCTGTTTGAGTCACTGTTGTGTTCAGGCTGATATTTTGAAAGCTATTTTTAAGGGGATGCAGTAGAAGTAAACTGCAATAGATCTGTCAGGAGCTTCTTAAAAAATTATAACAGTGGTTTGTGAATCTCAGATGTTGCTGCTCCTGACTATGTTTCCTTAAATATTACCACATAGAATTTAAAATTGTTTCTGGCAATGTTAGGCAATCCAAGTAAAAGGTAGAAGAATCCTTCTTACCAGTTACAATCTAACATGAAAAAAAACCCCCAAAACAAGCTTTTTTGTGTCGCTGCCTTTAGGGATTTGATGTAGGGCTGTCCCAGGGGAGACATAAAACATTTACACAACAGAATGTGTATAGTCAGCTATAATCATTTACAGTGTCTATAGCTATAGGTTGTAATGTTGCAGGATAGAAATAAAAAACAGGTTCAGAACATGAATTTGAAACTTTAAGGTGCTGTGGCTCTGTGCCGAGATGCAGGGTCTGAAGAAGTCAGGTCTGCCCAAGTCGCTCATCAGGATGACTGGTACTTGTAACACTACCAGCAATTGCTGTGACCCTGTAATTTCCATGGCCACCTCTGAAACATGGTCTGCTCTGTCACTACAGACACCACCTCACACACTGTGTTGGGAGCAGCCCTCACCTGGAGCTGAGTTAAGAGTCCCTGTGGTGGTGGGCAGCACGTCTGAGTTCAGAGCGTGCCTGCCCTTCCCTGCAGCCAGGCTGCTCCACAAGCAATCTGCAGTGGTTTAAGGTGTTTGCATTTCTTACAGCTGTTTCCCCCTCTTGCCCAGGTGATAATCAAGCAGGAGCCCGGGGAGCTGCCGCAGCAGGCGGCGGTGCCGGCGGCGGGCGCGGCCGCACAGCCCTCGGTGCAGCAGTACGTCACCGTCAAGGGCAGCCACATGCTGGCCCTGTCCCCGCAGAAACCTGTCGTGAGCAGCGGCGAGGGGACGGTGCAGTCCAAGGTATGGGGCACGTGGGCATCTCTGCTGTGGTGGGAGCTGTCTCGTGGTGTTACTGCAACCCTTGGGGCTTCTCCCCAGGGAGCGGGGTCGCTTCTGCCTCACCCCCAGGTGGCAGCACCATGGTTAGCTGGGTTCCAGTATGCAGAGGGGCTCGTATCCTGCTTCCATGTAGTCCTTGGGAAGGGAGCAGGCTGAGCAGGCACTGTTGCATTTTATATTATGTACAGGGACATCTCCCGCTTCTGTCCAAGCCGTTGCCACAGCGGGGTGGAGGTGCTTTCGAACTGTCAGCCCAGAAAGCCGGCTGCCATCATCAGCTCTTGCTGAAACCCATCCAGGTCTTTCCATAAGAAAAGGTGAATTCTTTCCTAGGAATGCAAGCCTGCAGCACAAGAGAACAGTACAAATAGGGAGCGGGGTGGAGGCTGAGCCAGAACTAGCATTAGGTGAAAGCAGTCCTAGTTGAGTGGCAACTCAAGCATTTTACTGTAGGAGCCGTGCCAATGCAGTCCTGCTTTGACGGGAGTGACACAGCTTCTGAGAGGGCACAGTGCAGTGGCAAGATGATAGATGTGTCAGAAATTGTCTCCATTCTTGCCTCTTTCCATTGTGGACAGAGTCAAATGATGTGCCAAGCACTAGAGACTACATACAGAACTTTCACGTTTGCATAAGTAAATACTATTTTTGCATTTGCAACATTTCCTTGTTATTTTTGCTGCCTTTCTTGCCTATGTGAGCAGGTATGCAAAAACTCATGTTCCACTGCAGTTACCGTTAACACATAAAATGGAAGCACTTTGTGGGTTCTGCTTTGAGGCCGTAGTTTTCCCAGGGAATCTGTTCCCATGAATGCGTTGAAACTGAATTTCTGCCTCTCTTTAATTCACCAAGGCAAGCTTTATCTTCAGCTGGAATTAAGCCATTGCTTATAAATCAGAAAAAAAGGAATTGCCCTGTAATTTGAATGAACTTAATCTTTTGTGGGTGCGCTGAGATCCTGATTGTGTTTAACAGTTTATCGTTTTACTTGGGATTGGCCTCTTGCCAATTTAATTTTGTTCCTGAATGAAGAGCTGCTGTTCGTGACCGGGCACGTCCTGAAATATCTGGAGATGGGGGTCGTGTGCCAGCCAGGATTCCCACGATGGCTGTGGCCAGCAGTGCACCGTCCCATCCTTGTTTGTTGCAGGTTGTTGGCGTTCCGGTTGGTTCTGCGTTGCAGTCGACAGTGAAACAAGCGGTGGCAATAAGTGGTGGCCAGATCCTTGTGGCAAAGTCGAGCTCCTCAGTAGCAAAGGCTGTTGGTTCGAAGCAGGTTGTGACTCAAGGTGTAGCCAAAGCCATCGTGAGCGGAGGCGGAGGGACAATTGTTGCTCAGCCTGTGCAGACTATAACAAAGGCACAAGTCTCTTCCACAGGGGCTCAGAAAAGTACATCTCAAGGCTCAGGTAGAGTAATTTTACACCTTGTTAATAGCTGATGATGGGTCTATAATGATTTATTCAACCGCAAAATAGCGTGATTGAAAAACTTGAAAGTGAGAAGAGAGCTCTGTAGGAAAATTCAGGCTGAGATTAATAATAAAGAAATTGTTAATTCATTACCTGTGAGGGGGAAGAGGGAGCACAAGTGCTTTAAAACACCCAGTGTTCTGGAAGTGGAGACCGGATAGATGCACTGGGGAACGTGCAGGAGACCTAGCAGACTTTCATGGAGCCAGGTCTCACATTTTTGCCTGGCATTATGGTCTTTTCCCCATTAATCCAGCCAGCCAGAGCCAAAGTGTCCCTATTTCATCCCCACATCTTCCCCAGTGCTTACAGGTACAGGAGTATGGGCAGAAGCATCCTGTCTGCATCTGCACACAGCTGCTTTAGCTGAGCATGGGCTGGGGCTCTGGGCTGTTGGAAGGCTGCTGGGTGGTGCCTGGGGCTGGAGGAAGCCTGTAGAACTCATGGCTGCTTTGGCCTGCAGCCACAAGTGGAACTGCCCGCAGAGAGATTTGTCCAGACCTATTAAAAAAGTGTCTGTGCATCACTGGTGGAGTTAATCTGCGGTTGGAGCAGCTAAGGAGGGATTACTGAGGGCTAGTTGCATGTCACTGAGTACTTCCATCCTGTGCAGATTTCAGTGCATACTACTTTCTGCAAGCAGCTGTTTTATTCCTTTTTGTTCTCTCTTTCTAGTGATGGCTACACTGCAGTTACCAGCCACCAACCTGGCAAACTTGGCAAACTTACCACCGGGCACCAAGCTGTACCTCACCACCAACAGCAAGAACCCTTCTGGGAAAGGAAAACTGCTGCTGATACCCCAAGGAGCCATACTGCGAGCCACAAATAATGCTAGTTAGTCTTGCAGGGAAATCTAATGAGTTAAATAATGTAATCACTGCATAATTAATATGTTTGGCATTTTTGCTATAAAGCATCCTGGTGCTGTGGAAATCAGTAACGGGATAGGGTTTCTTTGTTCACAACAACCCATATGTGATGCTTTTTAAGGCTGAGATCTCACAAGTGGCTTTTGTTTTCAATGAAACTGCTTTTCATGCCGTGCTCTCAGTGCAGAAATACGGTTTTTGTTAATAGGCCTGTGAATGGAAGTCCCAGTGAAATACCTGCAGAACAACACAGCCTGCTGAGATAGTCCAGTGGGCAAGGCTTTGTTTGCAGTGTGCTGCTGCTGTAGGGAATGAGTACTGCAGGCTTTGGACTGTGTAGATGAAAGGATTTGTTGTAAGCCTTCTCCAGAATGCTATTCTTGAGACGGGGGTTGGGATGGGGGATGGATTGGGTGTAAAATCTTTGCTTCCAATTCTGATTTGGCCTGCCTGAGGTATTACTGAGTTCAATATAAGGCTGTAAATACCCAGCAACACAGCAGTAGAGTACATGTCACTGAAAAAGTAGATACTCTTGCTGAAGGTATTTTTGGGATGTAGAACTTGTCATGGGAGCCCCATTGCTTCAGATTTAGAGAGGCAGCTGGGGCAGTCCAACTTTGATAATCTCGTTGGCAGCAAGGAAGAGCAAATATTTGTGATGTTTATGACGGAGCCATGAGTATTTTTGACCTTGTTTCTTACTAAGAGTCTGTAAGAACGTCACTGTTCAGGCTGTTCCTTCTGGCGACAGAGCAATACCAAAGTGTCACTGCAAATTACCACTGCTTGATATCCATGATCTATTATTCTGTTAACAAAATTGCATTGACAGCCAATGAAAGTAAAATTAAGAAGCCAGTGAGATTCAGAATGATTCCAGAGCTTTTGCTGCGGATCCATAACCTGCAAAAGAGTGATGAAAAGATTCTTCATCTGTTGGACAGCATTTTCATTTGATAGAAAGTTCAAAACAGCCTGAAAGGAGCTTTGCTTGCCCACCAGCCCTCCTTATTTCCCCAGTAGCTCCTCTTGTTCCTGGCATTAGGTGAGCTGTAAGAGAGCACAGCAGCACAGCTGAACTGTTCTTTACTGAATAATGTTACTTGGCTGCAAAACACATAGCACCAGATGTCTTGCAAAGTCTTTTCGAGTACTTGTATATATAGGGGTGCTTTAGCAGCTAGCACTGTCTGATTACCAAAGGGTCAAGTCTTTTCCTCTGGTTACAGGTCTTCAGTCTGGTTCTTCTACGAATAGTGGAGGAGGAGGAGGAGGAGGAGGAACCCAAAGCACAAGCAGTAACTTGTCCCAGCACCTCACCTATACATCCTACATCCTAAAGCAGACACCCCAGGTCAGTGGCAGCACAGTTAAAGCACACTGACATTTCAGGCTGCAGTGGTGATAGGTGGATGTCTTGTGGTTCTGTAGTGTGTGAAATATTCTTGGATTCTGGTGTTTGGGTGTTATTTGACTTTTCTCCTGATCTGCTTCCATCAGAAAGTGTTCTGCAGCAAGAAGGCTGTATCCAGCTCTTAGTGCAGGAGCATCCAGTGTAATCAGCAGTGCCTTGTTTCAGAGGATGAAATGTTGTGGCTATTAGCTACAAGCTTTTGTCTGTTATTGACACTCCTAGATTTCTGTTGACTCTTAACTGTGTTTCGAAATGCTGACCTCCCTGATTTATTTCTGGAGCAGGGCACCTTTCTGGTTGGCCAGCCTTCGCCTCAGAGCTCTGGGAAGCAGCTGACTCCAGCATCAGTTGTTCAGGGCAGTGTAGCAGTTGGAGCGTCTTCCACACAAGGACAAGCCCTAAAAGTGATAACCGGACAGAAAACAGCTCTGTTTACACAGGTAATGTGCAGGTGATGTGTTTCTCTCTTAATAGTTTTGTCAGATAACATATGGGAACCACGGCCACACATTATTGAGAGCATTTCCTTCCGTAGTTGTTTGGTTTGATGTAGGTTTTTGTACAATTGTGGTGCTGGCTGTACCACAATGAGTAAAGCACACAAAGGCTTACTTTCATCAGACTACAGATTTCCAGCTTTCTCTTCTCAGAGGGGGTCAGCCTGCAATCTGTGTGAGCTTGGGGTTGCTGCTTTGTAGCTGGGCTCTGGGATTTCTTAGTGAAATGGAATTGGAAAAGTGAATAGTCAGGTGCAGAAATGTGCTTAAATACTTGAAGTTTAGAAATGGGTCACCTGCTAAAGCTCTTAAAAATCTTTGGGTTTGGTAGCCCTCAAAGGTCCTTCTTTTACAAACTACCAAGTATTCCCTATGAAAGTCAAATTCCTCAAGAGTACTTGCAATTGATTTTCCAAAATTCAAGATGGATAGACATATATTTGCAAAGTCAACACTGATAAAGTTGATTTCTGAGGTGGTAATTTTGTTCCAGCAATTATTGCCAGAACTTGATTTTTTCAAAAGCCTTTTGAAAATATTTCCTAGTAATATAAAAAGCATTTATCTTGTTTGTTTTCGTATTGTTGTTTTGTTTTGATTTGGTCTTTTAAAACCCAAACTAATAGACTGTTTTCCTTATGCTGCATTCTTTCTCAAAGGCTGCATCCAGTGGACAGACATCACTGGTGAAAATATCAGATGGGTCTATAAAATCAGTGCCTGCCTCATCCCAGCTCTCCAAACCTGGCACCACTGTGCTGAGAGTATCAGGAGGTGTCATCACCACGGCTGCTGCTCCTGCCATGGCCCTCCCCACAAATGGGGTGGCCCAGGTGAGAAACAGCACTGCTAGTATTGTGTAATGCCGTGTGTGCACTCTTGCCACGGCAGTCTCAGGAAAGGACTTGTACTGCTTTTTCCCTCTGGTGGTATTCTTCCCAGTCAGCTTGCTGCTGGATCTGCTCTTCCTTGTCTCAAGCAGCAGGAAGCAGACTGTGGGTGCTTCTGAGACCACAGGCCCTGCACAGTGCTCGGTGCCCAAGCTGCTGCCAGCAGCTGTTGGAGGCTGGCGGCGGCTGCTGGGTCCTGGCTGTGTGCCGAGGGTGTCATTGCTCTCCACCCCAGGGCAGCTGTGACAGGGCAGCCTGGGAAGGAGCTGGTTTGCCATGGAGGGAGGCAGGACCCAAAACATTTGCGTTCCTAAAGTGAATGCTCTTGTGGGTGGATGCAGCCATGTACCCAATTGATGCAGGCTGTCCACCTGGAGTGGAGCTGCAGTTCATGGAGAGGGGAGGAGGCATCAAAATGAAGAGTGTGTAATTCACTCTGAGCCTGTTTCTTTCTGTTAGCCCCTAATCTGTGCCTCCCAAATGCCTGTGGAGAGTTGATGCCATGCTGCCACAGCCTCCATTCTATATGTGCCATCATTGTGTGTGGGCTTTTGGATATGAGCTTGAGAATCTCTTGCTTCCTAGCAATTGGTAGATAGATATTTGGGTTTGCTACTTTTATTACTTCTGTTATCTTGTTGTGTTTATTTTTTAATCACCTGTGACACGAAAAGGGATTTATTATCTCTCTCTGCCTCTTATGCAGCAAACAGATAATGCAGGTTCCAGTTCATCATCTTCTGGAACTCCTGCAGCAAAGACATCTGGACAGCAACACCAAATCTGTGTAAGCCAGAGCCAGTCTGCTTCATCAGTAGTGAATAAGACCGGGACTTCCAGTGTTGTAAGTGTTGCTTCCTTGATGACTACACCAACGCCTGTGACGGGAAAAGCTACAGTATCAGGTATTAAACTCCCTTCTCACCCTTCCTGGAGAAAGTTAGAATCCAGGTGTGAGTTGTGTAGATGTCTGCACTGTAAATGGAAGAATATAGAGTCACCTGCATTTGTGAGTGTGTAAAAGTCATGCTTTCTAAAACACCTTATTAGCATAACTTTCAGCTTAGCCAAGGAAATTTGTAATAATTTGGCATCCTTTTGGCACTGACTGCATCTGTTACAAATAACAGCACCAGTTGCCCTTTGGTATTGGAGAGGGATTTTAGTTTTCATGCCAGGTTCTCACTAGAAGATGCATTCTGCCTATCAGGAGCAGTGTGTCACTGAGTGGGGAAACTATCAAGATAGCAGCAGTACTACAGACTTGATTAATTTGTGAAAGTGAAACTCCACTGTACGCAGAGAAGTTGCAGGAGCAGAATTAGTCTCTGAGGCTTTGCATCTACTCTGTTGGGGTTGAAAAGGAGAGAGATGTTGATTAGAGGCAGCTGAAGCCTTTGAAGTCAAAATTCATTAAGTACAGTGAAGTAGGCTGAATGTGAATCATTCAAGTTAATAAAAATGAACTGCCCTTATGTGGAGGGGAGTTCTCCTTATTTAGTTTTATTGTATTCCAGAATCTTTCGTGTCACGGAGAGCAAATACAGCAGGTTTGAGAGTTACGACTTAAAATTGGAAATTTTTTAGATTAATTTACCTGCTGGCATGTTCTGTTCACTTGAAGTGGTTTCTTATGAAGTGAAAGCAGAGTAAAAATACAGAAAAGAGAAAGTAACTGACACTGAACTCATCTGACAGTGTCTTTTTGAAGCAGCTCTTCTTGTTTCCTCTCTACTCAGACTTTTAAACTTGTCCTTTCTCATGGGTATATTTTACCCAGAGCTTGAAAATAAACAGCATAGACTGCTAAGACTGACAGAATCCTGCAGGAAGCAGTTCAGTATTTTTCTCTGTGCAAGGAAAGCAGCCAGATGGGTTTTTTGTAGGAAATAAGCCATACTAAACAGCTTTCAGATTAAAACTCCCATTTATATGTGAGAATGCTGTCTAGATTTTGTTTGGAAGGGTTTTTGTAACCTGAGGCATTGACTTCATCATGGAAATCTTTCTTCAAGAATCTCAGAAGGAACAGTGGCTATAAAACATGCTAGTTCAATGTAATAACAAACAAAATCTCAAAACTGTTGAAAGTCTGAACATTTGTATTTTTAAAGACAACTTTTTTGAAAAGGATTTCAAATTTCCCCTTGTTTTGTATGAAGCAATGTCTCCCACCCACCAGGCTGACAGGGTGTGTTGAAAAGGTCCCTTCTTACCAGCCTTGCTGTTGGGTCCCTTCCTGTCCTACCATGACACATGAGTGTGTCCCACACAAAGGACACGCACTAGGTGAGCCTTCTTGCCTGGAGGTGAAAGCCTAACTGACCAGTGCTGGGCATCCCTAAAAGCCAAGACATCTTCACCAGACCTTGCGTGGCTAGTGCTTGGAAGGCCAGCTGTGTTTCAGTGCTACTACTAATATAAAGAAAATGGAAACTTTAAGTCAAAACAAATCATGATTACAAAATTGCCATGGTGAAACGAAGAAGTTTATTGTTGTCAATGTTTTAAAATAGAAGCCTGCTAAATTTCCACAATCTGAAGAAAAGTTAGCTACAGATTGAATACAATTACATGGAAAATAGCCAGTTTAGCAGTAGAAAGGATGGACATAGGCCCAAATCTCAGTGATAGAGTGCTGGCTGTGGTGGCTTGGAATCTCATCACAAGATGACATCTCCTTGTGGAGGAGAGAGCTGGCAGAAAAGTGATGAGTACTCCTCACGCATGGGACTATGGCACAGCTTGGAGTTGTGCTGATTTCTCCTGAAGTTACTGAGTGCTGCCATTGATAATGCTGTTAATATCTGAATGTTCTGCTTGTTCTTTTGGCCTTGACTAAGATCAGGGATTTAGTTCAGTCTCCAGTTTAATGAACTTCACAGCCTGATTAGCCATCCTTATGGGTGTGTTCAGTGCATGTTGCAGAAAGACACACGACACTCAGTTCAGGTATGTCCTTTGTCTCTGCCACAGCCTTGGGCTTGTCCCGTAGTTGGAACAGGGTTGATTGGGCTCTGCTGACTGCAGTGGATGCTGCTAAGCTGAACTGCAGAGGTGTGAGTGGCACTGGGATACCTCCCTGAGAGCAGCTGTGTGAGTACAACAGAGCTGTAGTTCACTGGCTTACCACAGCCTTGAACACAAGGTCTGATCCTGACAAGAGTGTTTTACTCTGCTGAGCCTGCTTCAGTTGAAAGGTTTGTTACATCAACTTTTGCTTAAGATTCCTTAGGTGATTAGAAGATTTGCTTTACAACTCTCAGAGTGCTGTGGAGCATGTAACAGTGTGCACACTGCAGTGCAGCACTACAGCGTTTGAGCCATCACTTGTGTCAGGGAAAACTCGTCCTGACAGCTCACCAAACTGTGGCTTGTTAAGAGGGTGGCAGTGCTAGGTTACATGCCATCCTGCTTCAAGCAGAAAGGGAGAGAAGTAGCTGGAGATAAACTAACTGGTGTGTTTTATTTAACATTTTGTCTTCCGTTCTTCTTGCAGGGTTGCTAAAAATCCACTCAAATCAGTCTAGTCCACAGCAGGCTGTTCTGACAGTTCCCAGCCAGCTTAAACAGCTCGGTGTAAACACAGCTTCTGGAGGTGTTCAGACAATACTCATGCCTATGAACAAAGGTAAAGGGCAGAGGAGGATGACAGATGGTGTTTGAAAATCTCCTTTGACACAGGGTAGCACTTGGTCACTGTTGGCATACATGGTCCGAAGTAGAGATAGAAGAAATTGTAGCAAGGAATTCATCCCTAAACTTTGTGCTGCAAAAAGAGTGTGTTGCTTCTGAAAATGTTAATTTGTCGAAGTGTATGAAATTTGATTTTTTTTTTCTTCTTTGTTGCCCCCTCCTTTTTCTTTCTTTTCACCTCCAGTGCTACAGTCACTTTCTACCAGCAAAGTTTCAGCAGTTTCAGCAGTCACAGCAGCAAGTACAGCTGTCCCAAGTCCCTCCACAGCATCCATTGCCAAAGGTAACAAGAGATTTCTTAGTAAGATAAGTAGTAAAAATAAGCTGGTGCTGCTTTATGGAAGTGGCCTGACTATGAAAGTAGACTCCATGACTTTGGGTTCCTTTATTTCCATTGTTAGTAGAGTTTAAATCAAGTTAAAATGACACCTGGGAACTAGGAATTTAACAACGACGTCCCCCTCAACAAATTCCACAGCATAGACAAGTATGGAGAAAAATGAGAATGTTCTAGAAAGCTACAAGGAATACCTTAAACACTCATTTTTTCAAGCCATATTTGCAGAATTGCACAGAGCAGCAAGTATTCAACCACAGACTGCTGTTCTCAGACAGATGTACTGGAGGCTGCTTTCCAGCAGCACTAGATGTAAACAGCACGTCCCTGTGCACACAGAGGGGAAGGAGGTGCACACAGTCCTGCCCAGAATAAAGCATGGGGCAGAGCTGACACACCTCAAGTCCAGTCCTGGCAGAACTGTCATGTCTCTCTCCATCCCAGCTGCATGCCCAGACTGCCTGGTTATGTGGGTTTGGCACATCTCTCACTGCTTCTGTCTCATCAGAGTTCTGTCCTAGACATGAGAAAGTGCAGATATCAGAATCAGTGGTGTCTTTAAAAAAGCTGTCACTTTGAAATGTCACTTCTTGTTAAAACTTGATAGTTTTCTATCCAGCTCTTTGTTTGCAGATTGGCCAGGCAGTTCAGTTCAGATCAGGCAGTCATATGCAAAACAGCAGCAATTGATTATGCAGGTTTTCTGACAAGGATGAGATGTGAGCATGGGGAGATTTGTGGGGGGAACGTGTTCTGGTAGGTCTCTTTCAGCAGAATTGAAGGTCAAATTTGTTCATGCTTAGCAATGAGCATGCAAACAATAAATGAAGGGATGTTATGTAAGACCTTTAGTCTTACTGGAGTCTCACAAGACTGTCTCATACTTTTATGAAGCTGGCTGTACTTTTTGTCTTAAAATGTGTTCTGTTTCTTTGAAGTTAAGATGGAGCCTGATTCAACAGGACAGAACTGCAGTTCTGTGGGTACCCAAGAAGGCCAAGCAGCAGTTAAAACAGAAGAGAGCTCTGAACTTGGGAATTATGTTATCAAGTAATTGTTCATTTCTCTATAAGGATTTCTGATCTTTGAAGTACTGGGGGAATGGAGATGGCTCTAGGGATGCTTGCAGTAATGTTACTTTGACCTAGAAATACGTTATAAAATCTTCTGTCCCATACACTGCTGTATCTGTACTAATCTTGTTGGGTGACATTTATTTCAGACAGTATTGCATTGTTTTATTTGTGAATGGATTTGTATGCAGGGTTCACGAAAGGGGGAAAATTATTTGAAGATTTGCAGTTGTTTTGGGCTTTTTTAAAATCACAAGCTGCTAAAATCTCTTTATCATCATCTGTATAAGTCCCATTGCCATTGCGTGTCCTCAGTCAGGTCACACTGCCCAGTGAAATGAAGCTCTGAAAAGGGGCATCTGAAATAAGTAGAACTGTCCACCTTCTGGCCTCTCGAGTCTTGTTAAGCTCATACACTTCTGTAATCAGTATGAGGGCTGCCTTGCTTCAGAATTAGAATTAAATAATAATGAGTATTTGATGACTGGATGCTGTGAAATCCAGTACCTTGTTTGTGACGCTTTTGCAAGTACTTGTTAGTGTTTTTCACCAGAACTCAAACTGCAGAATTTTCTCTGTGTATTTCTTGCAGTGTGTAGGATGTCTCTTCAGCTCTTGATTCCTCCAACTTTCCTGTCTCTGTGTTTTGAAAAGTTTTGTTATCTCAGCTATCCCTGCAGACACTACCCTGATGGAGGGAATGTGTAAGAGACAGGAATTAATCTTCAGTCACTACACACTGAAAATTATCTTAGTTATAAGATAACAAATGGAAAATACAGTTCCTGACAGTTAAATAGACTATGTCTGGTTAAGTAAAGTCCCATAAACACAAAGTTTCCCGTGCAGTGTCCCGTGTTTCCTGCTGGGACAACCTGCACTAGTTACCCCTCAGAGTAGTGTTGCAGCTTGCGAGATGATAATGCAGGGATTTTCTCCAAGCCTGTCTTCAGTTTCTTCAGCCTGACAAATGCAGCTTCAGATATGGACATTTTGGCAAGAGGAAGGGCTGTTTGAAATACCTTCTCTGGACTGGGGTATAACAGTTTATCCTCACACTGCTATTTGTAATGCCTTGGGGCTAAAGACTTTATACCATGCAGTGATTTTAAAACCTTTTACGTCTGATTCATTGCTTCCAACAGCAGTCTTCACTGTGATTCTTTTTATCCCTTGCAGCATAGAATATTTGGAGAACATCCAGCAGCTTTTAACAGCAATAGTGAAGAAGGTTCCATTAATTGCTGAAAAAAGTAAGCAGTAAATGAAAAGGCTTTGCTCTGTGTTGTCAGTGTATCAACAGAATGCCTTGCATGCTCTGTAGCCACAGAAGTTATTAAAAGGTGGAATGAAATGAAGCCATTCTCCTAGAGAGCTCACTCCAGGGGTTATTCTGAAGATGCTTAGAATTAGGTTCCAGTAAAGTCAAATATGTTGTTAGCGGTTAAAATCTTTCATGTGGTTTTTTTACTAGAAATAGATTGCATTTCTTCACTTAATGACTGCAAGTAAGTCTTCTTTTTCCTGGCTTGTCCTTAATGGATGTACTTTTTTTTCTTTTTTTTTTTTTTCTTTTTTAAAATTTAACACTGGAGTTTCAGCAAGCTGGCAAATACAGTAGCATAGCTCAACTGAAATATGTTTGTTATTGGGGTTTTTGCCTTCTTTTTTAAACAAAAGGGGATAGTTTGCAGAGAAGCATTTTAATCTTGTGTGGTACTTTATTATTTCATTCCTCTTACTCATGTACATAACTGAAAATGTTTCAGCTTTCTCTGGTAACTAATGCACTTTGAACAAGTGGTCCTGGAGACTGGGTAGAGCAGATCCTCTCAAGCAGAGGCAGCAAAGTAAGAGTGAGAGGCACAGTAAAGCTTTCATCACATATAGCTCTCGTACTTTTGCCAGGAAACCTTTTCACTGTTTCATTTTTATGTTGTAATTTGTTTGGAAAAAAAAACCAGTTTTCCAGGGGAAAAGACTTTGACTAGTAAGGCGGACTTACAGGTCTACATAGTAGAGTTTGAGGGGGGAAAAGAGGCTTAAAACAGCCCACAGCTACAGGTGTCTGTGTATATGACCAAGAGGGAGGCTGGTTTTGCATCCAAAAACCACAGTGTAAGTCTCTCTTGGAGAGAGCACAGCATGTGTAAGAGTTAGTTGCAGTCATTGAACCTATGAGCATGAAATGCATTTCCCTCTTCCTCTTTGCTAAATAACATCAAACCCAGAATTCATGTTACTTCACTTACTGAAAATTTAATAGAGTTTTTGATTTTGTGGTTTTTTAGGTGAGGATGTAAGCTCTTTTTGTGCCAGTTCAGTGGAACAGTATTACAGCTGGAACATTGGGAAGAGGAGGGCAGCTGAGGTAATTCTCTCATCCACCGTTTCATAAGCAGTCACTAGGAACACAAGAAGGATTTCTGAATTATGGAACCTTCCTTGTTGTTGTCTGATTTGTTTTCTGAATAAATCTGTTACTTTAAATGGCAGCATTCCTTACTGCAAGGTGCACTGACTTGTGTTCAGATGGTGATCCAGTTTATTGTTCACAGGCTTTCTCAAGCAGAAAGGAAGCTGAAGGTCATTTTTCAGTTTATTTATAGTAAGATGGTTTTTGAAGCATTTTAAAACTAAATTTTTTTCAAACTGGTAGCACTTAATCCTCATCTCTCCTCTGTGGCGTGTTACAGTCAAGGAAATGTTACCCAACATACTTTATCTATCTTTCTATGGGATTGTGTCTGCTTTCTGTAGGATGAGAATTGAGGGGTTTGACATAAGCAGTACTAATGCTGGAATAGATTGTCAGTTAACCAAAGATAAATATTTCAGTTAACCTGGACCTTTTGTATCGTGGTTTCCCTCTATTTCTTCATAACTTTGCCATCTTGCTGTGGAGTTTCACAGGGAAGATGTTAACACTGGATTAGATCTTCTGCTGTTGCCAGCTTAAATGATCAAAGAGTTTAACCAAATTTTAAGAACATATTTTGCTCTAGTGGATTTCTTGCACTATGCCATCTTTGCTGTTACCTGGGAGATGAGACATTTCAAGTCGAGGCAAATGTGACTAGGCCCCTGTAAATGTGTGTCCCTTTTCTTGAGATTTTTTTGGATGATAAAGCAAAGTTTAAATGACCTGTCAGATGTCACTCTGACTTCGGAGAAAATCGTGTTCCTTTTCTGTTCCCCTTGCAATCTGGATTATGATTCTGGGCTATAAGCTAACCATAAATGTTCCAGCCAGTGTAATGAGCTTTCTCTTTGGTTGGTCACAGTGGCAACGAGCAATGACAGTGAGAAAGATCCTACAAGAAATCATAGAGAAGCATCCCAGGTTTCACAGTATCACCCCCCTGAAAACAAAGCACGTGGTGCACTGGTGTCGATGCCATGGCTACACTCCCCCTGACCCCGAGGCCTTGCGGAACGATGAGGACTCCATTGAGGATGTGCTGACACAGATAGACAGTGAGCCAGGTGAGTGTGGAGGGACAGGAAGCTCCTTTCTGCCAAAGACTGTTTATTAAATGTCTGTGTACAAGCACATCTGGAGAAGGGGATTCTTACTTTCTTTGTTTTATCTTAATTCACTCTGAGGTAACAAAACTTGGAGATTGTAAGGGCAGGCCTGCAAGTGAGGCTGTCCCTTGTCCCTATCAGTCCTGATGTTTTTCTGGGGCTTCTCTTGGTCTTTATTGTGCTTTGGGGCTCTTGGAGGCTCAGTGTAGATAAATCTCATGAAAGATGGTTCTTGCTCCACAATGTAATCATTTATAAGTGGATACACAAAGTAAGCACAGGGAGTAATGACGTTTCTGCCCTTGAGTAGGCTTAGCCTCTGGTAAGACTTACCATGCAAACTGAATGAGTTCAGGTACAAAACAAGAAAAACCAAACCTGGCAGTGGCAGTGTGGAGCTCAGTGGGGGTTAATTTACCTCCAAAAGTGAAGTGAATTGGCTCGTGTGAAGCTTCATGCTTTGTATTACAGCTGCTACATTATTCCACTAGCCTAGCTGTAGGATCCCCACAGTTTGTTTTAGTATGTAAATCAAGTCTTTAATTTCATCCATTCTTCACAGTTAAGCTCTCTTGTTTCACCTTCGGATAATCTCTTTCCCAAAGCTGAATGTTTTTCTGTTCCGATCATACAGGGATTTAAGGTATTTCACAGAAGTGTATGGAATTGATTATATGCTGTGAAGTCTGGCCCTGCATTGCAGTTGTTGAAGGTGGAAAGGAAGCCTGCATCCACCTTGTAATATTTTTATCTAAATCACTGTATTGATATTTGTCTTTGAAGAGTAGAATCTGTTTACTGCATAGCTTTGCACTGAAGGTTTTACTGGCTTGTGTCGATCGTGCAGAGAAGAGGTTACCCTTCTGCCATTCCACTGTGAACCTGTCTTCTGATTTTTTCTGAAGAAGCATGATAATGCTCATCACAACGTAAAAGATGATTTAGCACTACATTGTGCCTACATAGTAAAAGCTCCACTTTTCTAAGCAAGTTAAAGAGCATCAGACTGATTTGCCAGTTGCCAAAGAGCTTAAAAAGCTTCTGTGAGAGTGTTTGGGAGACTGACATAAGCCTGGTTTTGTATGAAATGCAGCCTTCTTGATTGGTGTAGGAGCAGATGTGGGAGAGAACCATGAGTGTCATGAAGATATAATTAGAAGGCTCTCAATGACTGTTTGCATTTCTGTTCATCCTTACATTTGGTAGGCACTACAAAAATAACTTGCAATTACCTTAATTTCTTACCATACTTTGAGTGTGCATCTGTTTATAAACAGCTTTCCCTAACCTATCATGTGTTTAATTGATTGCTTCTATTTCAGAATGCCCTTCATCTTACAGCAGTGGTGAGGAGCTGTGCCGAAAGCTGGAGGAACTACAGCAATTTCTGAAACAAGAACCAGAACACGAAGAGGAAGTAGATATTCTCAACTTTAGCGAGCCATTAAAAATAAACATTAAGAAAGAACAGGAGGAGAAACAAGAAGAGATGAAGTTCTACATGGCTTCCTTGCCTGCATCAGAGTTTGTGAGGGACACTGCTGAGAAGGTAATGAGTGAATCATAAAGCTAATTAGAACTGTTGTTAAGCTAGTTGTGGTCTTACATTTATTTAGTTGCATTTCTTTCATCTATATGGGCCTCAGGACTTTTTAGTGAATTTTTTTATAAATTCCCTGGAAAAATTGGACCTTCTGACTCAAGACACACAGCTGCCGGTTCTGGCAGGGGAAAGGGAAGAGTACCAGCTGGGAGCTCACTTCAGAGTAGCTGCTTTGCAGGCCTTGGTACAGAAAAATGATCTTGAAAGGCTAAAAGCAAGGATAAATGAGGGATGAGGAGCACTAGCACTGAATTCTTCCTGTCCCATCATGCAAAAGATGTGGACTTGTTACTTGGACCAGTGCTGTAACAGCAGTTCCTGAAAAGGGATTGTGGTAAAACTTAGCAAACTTCTCTACTGCTTGGATACCTTCCTCCTATTCAGCTTAGGGCAAAAGAGAGGGAGGTCTTCTGTCACAGCAGCAGGAGAGAGACAGGAGACTGACTTGGCTTGTAGGAAAGAGTGCTTGCTGTTGTACCAGAGGAGACAGGAGCAGCAGGAGAGGTTTGCATGGAGCAATTGTTGGAGAAAGAAAGGATCTCTGTCCCTACCTCAGCTGCTGACACCAAGGGATGAAACTTTGGTTCTGCAGTGTGTCTGGTCTCTTGCTACATACGTGACAAAGGCACGGGCACAATGAGAGTGGAACTGAGGGATGAAACACTCTTTTGATGTGGAACTTCTGTGCCAGGAGTACTGTTTAAAGTGGTTTCAGTGGCCATAGTTGGGCGCAGGAAAGATGATGAGTAGATGGATTGAAGATATGTACAGTTTTAAAATGGAGCTTCCATTCTCAACCCAAAGATATCCAGTGCAGCTTGGGTTTTGTGTGGACTTTCTGAAACAAAAACTAAAACCTGCTTTTGTTTCTTCTGACTTTCAGAAGCATTTCTACAGGCTGTGCTAATTTTACCCAGACTTTTTTTAAATTAAGCCTGAGATTATACTGCTTGAAAGTTCTGTAGTGTCTACTTGCTTCTCTTTTAACTACACTTTGTAATAGGGTTTTTTTCTGTTAATCTTATTTAATTGTCGTACAATGTGAGTTGTGTTATTTGCTTTACTATTTTTTTTCTCTCTTGTATCTTATAGATAGGGATTTCTTTTCAACCTGCTGAGGTACAAAAGAATGTTTATGCATCCGTAATAGAAGATATGATTTTAAAGGTAAGAAATTACTTTGCAGGAAGGGCTTGTCTGTAATTGTATTAACTCAGCAATTAGAAAAAAAGATGGAATAGCTTTATTAATATGCATTTATCAAATCAAAGTCTTTCTTCATTAATAGATAGATACCTAGCTGCCCAAAGAGGGTCATACACTTTTGTGTGGGTTTTCAGTTTTCTAACTGATTTGTTGGCTTGGACACAGAATAGTGATTTGCAAATTCTCACCACCACTAAGATACTGACTCTTTCTGTAATTTTGAAAGTACCTCTTGCTTTGTCCTTCCCTTCAGAACTGGGGGGGAATCTTTCAGAGTGTATAAGACTTGATTATTTTATACAAGGTTAGCTATATTTTCCTAAATAACTGCTCAGTTACTTTGCCCAGGTTGTCTCTGCTGGGAGACTGCTGAATTCCTGCGGACAGTAACAATTCTGCCTTGTGTGAGAAACTGTTTCTCTATCGTAATCACTTCTGGAAAAACAGAGAAGTGGTTTTGCATCAAAATTTGAACAGCAGAGATCTGGAGTTCTTGGCTTTGGACTGAAGGCTAACACAGATTATTTCTAGCAGCACTCTGGTGTATTTCATGCCAAAGATGATTTTTGGGGTTGTTTATATAGACTTATCAGAAGATGAGTTTTACAAAAGCTCAGTGATTCCAGGTGGCACATGCACTCATGTGCATGCCTGTGCTGTGCTCTCTGTTACTTACCGCAGTTGAACTCTGATACAGATACATCCATTTGTAGACACAGATTGTAGCCATCAGGTTGCTCCATTATAATTGTAGAGTTATGCCAGCTTTCCTCACTGAACGTTCCAGAAACCTCTCCTCCGGTCTTGATACAGCACAGAAAGCCAAGAGCCTTAATTAGCTTTTGACTGAACCTTGGTTAAGCCAAGTGTTGGGCATATGGCTGCCCAGGCTGGAAGGTTTCTGTGAGGGTGTCTTGACACAAGCCTGGTGACCACAGGGAGGGCTGGGATGCAGGTACTGGCTCCCAGGAGAATATCTGCAGTCTGCCATATACAAAACCAGCTCTGGTGTGTGAGAGGAAGGGTCCTGAAATGCTCTTGGAAGCACAGGCTCTGGAACATTGGATCCACCCTGCTGGGCACGTACCACTCTGCAGATCTGGAGGGAAACCAGGCTGGGCAGTTGCAGCCTGAGCTCTGTGCATCTCTGGATCTCTTTCTGTTAAATATACTCATGTCTTAAGTAATAAAACTCACTTGGGTGTCTTAAACTGCCCTGTTGCTGATCGACTGAGGATTGAAGCAAGCCAAGATTTCAGCTGCTCTTACACTGATACTTGAGCAAATAGCAAGTTCCTTTGCTCTTTTTGTCATGCTGTCTCTTGTCTCAGGCCACAGAACAGCTGATGAGTGATATCCTACGGCAAGCACTCGCTGTGGCGTACCAGACAGCTCCTCACAACAGGTACAGCAGTGGGGCTCCTCTGCTGCCACTTACACCGGCACTAAGGGCTTCAGTGACTTCAGGAATTCAGTTGGGCTTTGTGTGGCTCAGACCATGAGAGGGAGGGAATTTATGGACTATACTCTGAGAAGACCCAAGCCTTAAGAGGGGGTTTGTCATTTCGTGGCTCCCTAGTGGGAAAGGATGGGAACATAAACATTAAAAACCAAGGCAGGATTCTCTGGTGTTGCCATGCCTCAGAGGCAGATGACCTGTTTCTACAGAGCCACACTGGAAGGACCTGCGCACTCTTGTCCATCTCAGGTTACTGTGTACACAACTTAGCCATGGCCTGCCAGAACTTAAACAACCTAAATAATCTCTTTATTTTACTGATACACACTTTTCTGCCTCAGATGCTGAATGTTTTTTATGGGATCATAAAATGATTTGGATTGGAAGGGACCTTAAAGATCATCTTGTTCCACCCCCTGCCATGTGCAGGACACCTTCCACTATCCCAGCTGCTCCAAGCCCCATCCAACCTGGCCTTAAACAGTTCCAGGCATGGGGCAGCCACAGCATCTCTGGGCAACCTGTCCAGTGCCTCACCACCCTCAACAGTAAATAATTTTTTTTAATATCTAATTATTACACCACATTTTGATTTCTGTTCAGCAGCATGATTTGGGATAGCTAAAATTGATTTAAAAAACCCAAACGCTATGAGAAAACGCTCAGTTTAAATATTCACTTGTATGCAATATATAAATATTTACATAATATATAAAAAGGTATGTATACTTGTTATATACAGAAGTACATACACAACAACTGTGCGATACAAGTTCAAGAATTCATACTTTAGTACTTGCTTTTCCTGTCCTGGTGCCCAAAAGGTTTCCCCCAGTCACTTAAATGGGGTTTTTTTGTGCTGTGATATTTTAATGCTTTCCCTGCATTGCTCTAACACATGCTCTTGTATCCTTTTTTTTGCTTTCATTGTTATTTTTTATTTCTCCCCCCCCCTTGGTAAATTTATTGACTTGCTGCTTTACGGACATGTGGTTTTTTGTGTATTATAATAGCATCTCTGATGCATTCCCTGCAGGACTCCAAGAGAGATCACAGTGATGAATATTCACAAAGCCATCTGTAATATTCCCTTTCTTGACTTCCTCACAAACAAACATATGAAGATACTAAATGAGGAGCAATGAAATAGAGCAGAGAAGATGCTACAGGAAAGGTGGATTTATGACTGAAGTTGGGTTGACAAATCCAGTATTTCTGTAGGACACTATTACATACATTTATAACATTGGGCTACTAGATTGTTACCTCCAATTAAAGATGCACCTTAATGCAACAAAATGATGCTCTGTTCCAAATCAAGTTGTTAAATGTCAGTGTTTACTTGGTAAGTGTGTGTTCAGTGGCTGAACAAACATTGTCAGTTTGCATCGAGTTGCTAGCTGTGAGAAACTCCACAGGCCTGATCCCTCTGAGACAGCTCTGCTGGTGAGACTGAAGTGGTTTCTAAGATGAGAAATGATGTTATTTAATGCAGTCTACATATGAGTTGGTGTCCCCATGCAGTGAGCAGGGCACTTGCTTTGGCACTCTCAATATGAGAAAAGTCAAAGGCAGCTCTTAAAGCTCATTTGAGTAGATGGGTGGATTAGATGTGGATTTGGGAGAGCAGAAGGCTGATGGCTGCAGCAAATTTGGCCATTCTTGCCTGAGAGCATGGTGTACATGACTGAGAACACAGCTGGGTAGGCTTGTCAGTAGCTTACTCAGCTAAGTGTCACCTACCCAAATTCCTTGCCTCTCTAGAGGAGGTGTCAGATGCCACCTTTCGTAGTCACCTTGGAAAGGGTAGACTGGCACTTCCTCAAGCAAGATGAACAAACCCCAATCAGGCTTGGTAAGATTTGACTGACCACTTGTCCTGCATGGGAAAGGAGAGGAACAAAGATGATACTCAGGGTTTGTGGGCTTGGGCTGGCTGAAATGATTCGCTTGCCCAGAGGGTGCCTCCCCAGGCTGCCAGAAGGTTTGAAGCGTGCTGGAGGGCAGATGACCAGCTGTATTGTACAAGTGTTAATGTTGTAGCAGTGTTCACCAAGTATCAGCCTAAACTGTGAAGTGCTGTGGGAACAGCACTGCTTTGGCTTAAGTTCTGTTCAACACAGAGAGGCCTGGTAGGATTGAAAAATCAAAGATTTGCTGCTTGCAGGGAGATCCTCTGATGTCTTGACTGCAGGAAGAAGTTCTGCTACTAACCCCAGCACTTACCTGTCTCAGGAACACCACTGGCGAGGGAGACGTGTCTGCAGCCTGGCTGTCAACACCTTGCTGAAGAAAGCTTCGTTGGCAACATCCTGACCACTCCACATCCACCACCCCTTTGTCCTGCCCCATGGGTGCTTGCTGGTAGTGTGAATAAGCCATTGTGAAGTTGGTGGCACTCCTGTGGGACTGTCATGCTTTCAGCATGCTTGTTTTGTCTGGCAGTGCTGTCATGGGTGGAGCATGGGCCAAACAGCCAGAACCTTCAGTGCGCTGATCTCAGCTGGGTCTCTGATCTGCTGCATGGCCTTTGATTTAATCACTCTGTGCCTCAGTTTCCCCATCTCTGAGCATGGGGAGCAGGATACCTACCTCATAGGGGTGTACTGAGGCCTCGCTCTTGTTGGTGCCGTGCTTTGACAATACAAAGCCTTTTATAAACATTAAACTACAGTTATCTTTCTTGGCCTGGGGTAGGAGCAGAATGTTATCTTTTGGTGCTTTTTTGGGGCTAGAAGACAGGTGATGGTAACTACAGTAGTGTGCAGGAACTGTGAAAAATGCTTCAGTTAAAGAGTAGTTTCAGACTTGGAAGGAGAGTAGCATAAGTTTGATGCAGCTGTTAAACTGAAGAAAGCACTATGTACCTCAGATGGGATGCCACCTGTCTTCTCCACCTTAAATAAAACTAGGGTCTGCAGAAAAGCCCCTCTCAGTTCATCACAGCTAACAGGGAGCTGCGGTTCTGTTTAATATAAGAGTGGCAGAACCTGACCCCTGAATCTAGGAAATGGGACCAATGGATGAAATCCAAACAGCATTCAGAGGAGGACTTAAATGCCCCCTAGGAAGGACATTACAGATGCTCTGGATTCAACAGCTAATCCTGGCTTGTTCGGGTGAGCTGAGTGCAGGATTGCCTGCAAAAGGAAAGGGCACAGCTTAGCTCTGACACTGTCAGCGGAGGTCAGTGTGACGGAGTTGAGCAGCAGTGATTATATTTCAGCTCAGTGTTGAGTTGGGAGGAATCCAGGTAGCTGGGGAACTGCACGCCCCATGCTTTGTAGGCTGTAGTGAACTTGGGGTCCGTACTGCTTTCGGGCATCCCTGTACACAGCTTTTATGAAAGAGAAGGGCATTTTCAAGATCCCTATCACTATCATGACAGCCTGGAGGTTGTGTGGGAACATTTGGGCAAACTCAGCCGTGCTGTTATCTGGAGTGATCTCGAGTACTGTGAGCAGTTTTGGGTGCCGCAATACAAAAAAAGGCATTAAGCTATTGGAGAGCATCCAAAGGAGGGCCACAAGGATGGGAAGGGTCTGGGGGGCAAGCCGCATGAGGAGCAGCTGAGGTCACTTGGTCTGTTCAGCCTGGAGGACACTGAGAGACCTCACTGTGGTCTTCACCATCCTCCTGAGGGGCAGGTACCAGTCTCCTCACTCTCATGACCAGTGACAGGACCGAAGGGAATGGCATGAAGCTGAGTTAGAGGAGGTTTAGGTTGAGTATCAGGAAAAAGTTCTTCACCCAGAGGGTGGTTGGGTACTGAAACAGGCTCCCCAGGGCAGTGGCCACAGCACCAACCCTGTCTGAGTTCAAGAAGCGTGTGGACAACGCTTTCAGACACATGGTGTGACTTGGGGTGACCTGTGCAGGGCCAGGAGTTGGACTCAGTGATCCTTGTGGGTCCCTTCCAACTCAGCATGTTCTGTGATTCTATACACATGCATTTCCAGCCCCTGTCTCTTGCAGGCTTTATTTCTGGGATTCTGTAACACCCAGAGCAGCTTTTGAGGATGCAGGAGTTTGTCTTTGGGCATCTGTTTGCAAATTGTGGCTTCTTTGCCTGTGTCCTGCTTTTCTGTGGGGAATGGAGTTTCAGAAAAAGTCCTGAACCTTGCCCTCAAGCAGGCAGGTACAGACCCCTCGTTCTTAATGGGGTTCTTGTAGTGGAGATCTATTGCTACATTTCTGAGCAACCACAGGTTATTCTCCTAGGAGATGCTATATTATTAGTATATAAAGTTTGCTGAAGAAAAATAAACTGTTAAAAGCAGATAGAAAATGACACATTTGCTTAGTTCTTCAGATGTAGGAAACGTTTGCAACAAGTTCTTTGCATTTTGAATAGTGGTGGGAGAAAAATTTGTTGGTGAGAAGTTCCTGTGGGAATTGCTTGGAGATAAGTTAGAGGTTGTGGAATTTCACACATCCGTTCAGGTGTTTGTGGAATGCTACAGGTGCGGTGTGTTGAATGTTACGGTGTATTTCTCTGGCTTTCTGAAGAGTTAAAGATCTCTTTACAAATATTGCCCCTATTTGTAATGCTGAGTGTTTAAATCCTTCATGTTATCTGTATTATACTGTATAATTGTGTAATATACGTATGTTTACAATAAATTCTTTTATTAGCTGTGCTAGGATTGCCTTGACTGTCACCTGTCACTCAAAGTTTCTCCAAATCCACAGATATTTTTGTGCTCTATGTATTCAGAATGTCGTAGTTAGTTCTGGATAAGAATTGGTAGTTGAGGAATTGATCTGAAGGAAAAGTTAGTTTTTCCCTTTTCTAGTTAAGAAGCTCTTGGATTTGGAAGCTGGGGGAAGGCAGGCCAGGAGCTGAGCTCCTCCAGCCTTTCATCTTCCAGAGCATCCTGTTTAAAGAGCAAGTCATGGATTTGTGTGGAAGACTTTTGCAAAGCAAGGTGGGTTGAGGCCAGACGCCCACCCAGCCATTCTCACTCCCCTTCAGAACTCGGGAGATAGTAACATGTCTCATGTGGGTCAGGATAATGTACCACAGAATCACTAAGTTTGGAAAACACCTCTAAGGTCATCAACTCCAGTAGTTATCCCAGCACTGCCAAGCCCACCGTTAACCACTTCCACAAGTGCCACATCTACATGTCTTTTAAATCCCGCCATGGACGGAGACGCCACCACTGCCCTGGGCACACCAAGGCAGTCTGTGGATAAAAAGAGACATCGCGTACTGGTTACTGCCGTAGGCAAAACAGGCTCGACTTGGGAAAATTAGTTGAACTCATAGCCAAATAGAAACTGGATGATGAGAGGCAAAGACAAAAAGAAACCCCCAACTCCCCCCCAACAAAAAACCGGAACAAAAGCCCAAAAAAAAAGCCCAAAATGCTTTCCTCGTCGACTTCTTTTCTTTCTCAGACTGATGTCTTCAATCCTTCACTGCTAACTGCTGCCTCCTCCCTCCCTCAGGCCTTCGGCGCCCTCCGCTGCCCGGGGGCGGCGGGAACCGGCTGTGTCCGGCACGGGGCAGCCCCTTCCCTCACAGAGACCCTACCACAGCTCCCTCCCCTTAGAGACCCCCTTGCAAAGACCTCCCCTCAGAGACTCCCTCACAGAGACCGCCTTGCAAAGACCTCCCCACAGCTCCCTCCCCTCACACAGAACCCCCAGCTACCCCTCCCCTCACAGAGGCCTCCCCACAGCTCTCTCCCCTCCGAGA
>VXBT01003634.1:910299-927194 GCA_013400235.1 Oriolus oriolus
CTCTGTCCCCCTCCCCTCAGAGAGACACCCCCCCTCCATGCTTTCCCTTCCCCTCACAGAGACAACTCCCATCTCCCTCCCCTCAAAGATCCCGCTGCCCCCTGCCGGTGCTGGGCACCAGCCTTTGACATGGACAGGAACCGAAAAAGTAAGCAAAGCCACCAAACTTTTGAGTTCTCCCCACCCTGTGGGGAGAAGCCATGGCTGTCTGTGAACAGACTAACACGCCGTTCTTCGGAAATGCTGCAGAACACCGTGTTAGTGCTAAATGCCACAGAAGTGCCTCCTGCCCTGGAAGCAAACACCGCCTCTCTGGGCTGCATGGCAGCAGTAATCCATTTGTGGCAAACCAGGTTGGTCCTTAGGATCAGACATTACCGCAGTGGCCAAGGTAGAGGAAATGGGTATGAGTAAGGTAGAGGTGGTAGGTTTGCATCTGATTGTTCACTCTCAAAGAAATCAGTGTGATGTAGAGAGAAATGTGCAGTTTATGAAAGCAAGCAAATCAGTAATGTGCTGCTTGTGAATTTTCCAAGTTCACAACAAGAACTCTCCTGAGCAATGGTGTATTTCCCACACCAAAGCTTAAACTGAGCATGTGGCAGTGCAGGTCTTCACCGCTCCCTGCCACAAAACTCACCTTCAGCATCCCAACAGGCCAGGTGTCAGCAGGATTAAACAAAACAAGCAGGTTCAGTGTCACCCTAGAGGTAGTAAATTCTAAAGTTACAGGTGTAAACCCTTCCTTTTTAAAGGACATTTCTTTATGTGTCAAATAACCCTTACTTGCAGTGTGATTCACAGTTGAAAATCCTTGATGGACTTGGACATGGGCCCAGAGCAATTGGGAAGACAAATACTAGTGTGAGAGCAGTGCTGGAAGCGATCCTGGCACCACAACCCGCTGGAACCTGCAAAACTCGTGTAGATTTGACTTCTTCAGAGGAACTTGGTGTGATACCTTTTAATTTGGCTGAGGCAGGAGTTTTTAATACAAAATCAGGTAAGTTGCAGACACTGACAGCCAGTGCCATCACTCTGGACCTTACAGTGGTAAGTACCTGCTCAGTTTTCCTTCTGTTCGTTGCTCACATACATTGAGCAGCAGCTTGTGAGCCTTTGGCTTTCTCCTAGAAGTCTTTCGAGGCGTAGCTAGGAGAGCTACTGCACTGTCTAGGGAAGCTGGTTGTGTCTTCAGCACTTTTACTGACTGAAATGTTCTTGGGAATAACTGTAAAGCAATGGTCACTTTTAACATTCAAAGCTATCACTTTTTCCTATGATTTATGTGACATGGCAGAGTGAAACTTAACAGGGCACAGTGTGGGTACTGCAGAAAGGGGCCCTCAGAGCATGGCTTCTACACCAATCTCTGTGCATTCAATAGGGAATGCAGCATGTTTGTGTCATTGGTTCACCCCTTTTTACCCTTCACGGTCATGGACAGCTTGCTAAATAGTTTGCTTTCACTTTGAAGAGGTCTGGGGAAAAGTCTTGTAAGTGATTATGGATTCTGCAGAGCAACAGCTTTCCTTTGGAAACCAGCTGCGCTCTCAGCTGGACCACAGCTCTGAGTGTGCCTTGGAAGCTGTCCTGGCTGGGGGCTGTGCCTGGGGGTAAGGTCCAGGAGTAAGGAATTGACTGCTGATGGCTTTGAATGCATCCCTGACACCTTCCAACTGTCGAGACAGACATGCAGTGACAAATTGCACTGCAAGGCTGAATACCTGAGGGTTGTATTTTACAACAACAAAAAAAATATGGGAGAGAACCAATAGCCAAAATACATTTTAATTTATTAAATTAAATCCAGTCCATTTGATAAAATACAAGCTTATTATATTACCAATTTGTTTAAACCTGGGTCATTTTTTTAAGAAATACAGTCAATTAAGAAGAGATAATAGACAATTTCCTTTTTTCTTTTTTTTCCTTGCTGTTAATAAAGTCCAGAATTGAAATGAACTTAAAATGTTTGAACAAAACTGTTAAAAACATTATAAAGAGATTAAACAAGCAGATTGAATTCTTAGAAACATCTAACATGCAAAACTTTTATCACAGTTTGAATGTTTCAAATGAATTTCCTGAAAAATGAATCTCCTGAAAAATTATTTTGGCAAGCACTGGGATTACTGTAGGTTTACCCAAGGATGAATGTGGGAGAGCCATCCCTTGTCCCAGCCTAATGCAGTTTACTGCAGGTGTTCCCTATTCTGGTGGTTGTGTTCAGTCCCAGTGTAGTGAACAGAGATGGCACCATAATTCTCACATAATGCAGCAGAAGGTGCTGTCTGCATGTATTCCAAGTACAATTCATATGCCAACAGCTGAAAAATTGTTCTTATGGGAGTTATCAGCAATGCATATGTTTTTGCAGAATCCCCAAAGTTCATTAAACTTGCCTTAGACTTCAGCTAGCAGGAAGGTTAAGAAAAAATCCTCCTGTTAAAAGTCTGTTTCATTACAGATGAATGAATATCTGATCACTGTTCAAGTCTATAGTTTCCCTTTGTTCTGGACAACACACATGTGCTGCAAACACGAAGCAAAAGTTTTTCAATTTTTTTTCCAAAATAATTAGTAAATCCATTAAATAAGCAGTAGACTAATTATATTGCATAAGTTATTGAAATAGAAATTGTAAAGTCTTGATGAACAAAGGCTAAAATAATGGTTTCTTAAAACACGTGTACCTCAGCAAAAGTTAAATGTGCAGCAGTCTAAAAAAATCAGCTTCAGAACAATGACACTTGAAACGGCCTATCTTAAAAATGGCAGATGGCTTACATTCTACATTACATTTTTCTTTAAGAAGAGTTTCTAAGTAACATTCGCTTGTGGTTGTTCCTAGCATTAGCATTACCAATATACAGGCAATAACTTAGGAATTCCAAGGCAATATTTTCCACCTTGCATATGCAAAGAGTTAACATTTATTAAAAGTATAAGCATATCCTTTTCATTAAAGGATCACAAATTGCTTTAGGTAAAATCCATGTACAATATTTACACTCACCCTAACAGCTATATAAATTACATAAGTATCTTAGATCCTCTGGAGGAGTGTGGTGGGTGCCTGGCTGTATCCATGCACTCCTCTCCAAACCAGTCTGGTGCACTGCTGTCTCCTGAAGTTCAGTCCCCTCTTGCTCCTGCATCAGCTCTCCAATTTTGGAAATATCCAGCTTCCCAGCCTTAAAGGCCCAAGACACTGCATGTGCCAGATTTATTTTGGAGTTGAATGACATTGGCTTCCTCCAGCTTCTAAAACAATTCTGGAAGTTCAGACCAGCCCCTTTGAAGCCGTGCTTTCTGGTGATGCCATTTGAGGTCCTACTCCCAAAACCCCTCAGGAAGCTCTGAAGTCAGCCAGACTACTCCCTGTCTTTCAGTGGCCTACTTAGAGGGTGTTGCTAAAGAAAACTGGTTTGGGTTTTAATTATCCATCCCGCTTGCAACTGTTTTCCCTCCTACCCTGTGTATTTCTGCGTAGGGATGTTGCCTGCAATCCTGCCTTTGCTGCCCAAAGTCAATCTCCTAATGTGACGCCAGCTGGCATAGTAATGAACCTGCTCCTGTGAAAAACTAGGTCACTCCTCACAGCATGTTTTGCCAGTTCTGAACCAAGCGCTTTGCAGTTTGTTATGTTAACAGAAAGTGTGTGTGCATATCATTAATCACTGGAGCTGCTTTTGATAACACCAGTTCTTTGATCTTAACACTCCTCATGAAAATTGCATAGTGATACATCTTAACAGAAACTCCACGTTTAAGCTGCCTGGGTGTGAGGAGGGTCCAGGTTCACACATTGAGGATCCGTGATGGCGCCTGGAAAACAGCAGAAGGGTTGGGGGAGAACCTGGTCTTCACCTCTGGGATCTAGTGGGGTGAGGAAGGGAGAAAACATTAGTGTGACACAGGATACAACTGTCTAGATCTAGAGTTTGAGGGGCCTGGGGTGTTGTGAGAATCTATCTGCTCTCCCTGTAACCACTACACAGGTGTTAGCCCTTGGCTGGGCATCACTGAGATTGGCCTTGCTGCACAGGTTGATTCAAGGGCAGGTATGATGCTGGGCCAGCAAGGAGGGGCTTAGTTGTAACCCAGGTCTTGGGATGCTGGGCAGGCCTTGGCAGGACCCAGCCCCTGCAAGATGAAGAGCTGCCTCTACACAAAGCCTGCTGGCAAACGCTCTACGAGCATCACAACGAATTCACTGCTGGACAGGTGCTGGATTTAAGTGAGAGGAATTACAGTGGTGTGTGTCTGATCCTTAGCCTTTTGGAGAATGCCATCCAGGTTCCATCAAAGTGTTCCATTGTAATGCTTTATGGGGCCATAGTCTATGTCTGCTGTGAATAGAGGTGCAGACCTGGAGGACCCAAAGGAGAAAAACTGGTTACTGGACATGCCAGGCTGTTAAACTGCAAGGACTTGGATAAGGATGTAAACTTTTCACACCTGGAGGAAAGGCAGAGATAACAATGGTTGCTTTCTCTGATGTCTGTGGAATCAGAATTTCATGCAATATGTAGCTGCTGTAGTTGTACTGAAGCATGAAGGACACCTGGATGCTTCTGTCATCCCTAATGCTGAAAACGGAAAGGATTTGAAATAGGACTGGCCATAGATGTGCATCCAGCCCAGGACTCAGGGTGAATCTGGCCATAAAACATGAAAGGGTAGAACACTCTGCTGGGTATGCTGATGGCACCATCCAAGCAGAGAAAGAGTTCAAAACTACAGGCAAATAGAGTACAGGGAAATAGGGAAAGCTATTGATCTCTGGTTGATGTTGTTTCATTGTTCTGATTTTTCCATTCCACTGGGGATGCATCTGACACACTAAGGAACAAGTGAGACATCACAAACAGCATATGCACAGCTCAGTGGCTGGGGAGAACCAGCAGCCTGAGTTCTATGTGTAGGCTGTCAGGACATATCATAAACCTGATTCCCACATGTCTGGCAAAGCCAGGGGCTTCATGTAAGAGGGAAAGTCCTAATGGCCAGGTGTGAACCAGAGAGAGTCTGACTTCTCTTTGAGCTGGTGGCTCCTTGGCACCATCTTCATTTCTGACTACACCTTTGCCATGCTGTCTGTTAGAGACAGCAGGACGTGGGACCTTTGCTTGCATGGTTCAGAGCGCAGTGTCCTTGGTAGCAGGTGTTTGTGTCTGGGATTCTAGTCTTCTCTTTCCCTTCCTTGAGAACTGGGGTAGGGACCCTCAGGGGTTTATCTAGGGCCCCCTTCTTTGCATCCTATCTAACAAATTGGAAAACATTGTATCTTGACCCCCTGGGTCAAAATGCAAAATTAAATTAACAAGGGTCAAATACAATGTTTAAGGGTTAAATGCAAGGTCTATCCTCATTGCTGCACCTCAGTAAACAGCCCAGACTATTCAGAGCAAGGAGGACGTTTTGGTGAGGTTTGCAAATTCTGTTTTGCCTGAGGTCACTGTCCCACTTTCAGAAGAGCTGGCTATACCCATCATGAGCCTTGTCGCAGCAGTGTGCCAGCAATCCTCTGCGGAGGAGGCACTTGACTGTCTGCTGATTAAACACTTCTTCCTTGTCTCCTCCAAGGCAAAGATTTACTTTTTACATGTGGCCCTGGAGTAGCTGCTATTACCTCTACTGGCACAGCACGCTGCAGCTGGGGAGTTCAGCCCTGGCCCTGGCTCTGCGTTCTGAGTCATTCAGTGCAGCCTGTGAACAACTCCCGTGGTTGGCTGGGAGGTGCTGTTCTCTTTGGTGGTCTAATGCAGAAAGCAGCTACAACAGAGCCTTGTCAGTGTGTACTTTCCTATCTTGTGGGGATGGGGAGTATGGGGAGGGTCCTCTCAGGGAAAATGCTGAGTACAGAATGTTTCTTCATGGGATTTTCAGTAGCACATGTATTTCACAATAAGAGAATTATCTTCGCTGGTATAGAGAAACTTACAGAAAAAATTTGAGAAACTCACAGGAAAATCCCAAGGAAGTCTCAGAGCTGTGCAGCTTGTCTGTTCATCACAGCTGTGTCCTCCTTGGCTTTCATAGTGGGGGCAGCTTCTGCCCACATCAGCAAGGGGGAGTTTTGTGCTGTCTGGGAAGGTGCTGTTCCTTAGGCAGTGATTTGCAAAGATTCCCAGGAAAACGCTTGTGCCCAGAGGTTGAATCTCACTCTGCAGCCCTAGTGCTACTGCACACTGACTGCTCCAAGTTAATGCAGAAGGTGTTAATGGCACCTTACACACAGAGGGGTGATGACACACACCTTTTATATGAGGTATCCAACTGAGGGAATCATGAATCTTGAACTTTCTGTCATGCAGTTTAAAAACTTGGTCTTGGGTTGAATTATGATCAGTTATAGTATGACATTGTCTAGCATGCCTTTCTGAAGGCAAGGGATGGCCACATTACCTAATGGGCAGTGACAAAACAGTAGTCAACGAGGATGTGGCTTCATCCTACATGCACCACAGCGATCAAATATGAGGAGTTCCTGATGTGTACTTTGGGCATTATTCACATTGACTTTAGGATTTTTAGAAACTGCTAATTACCTTAAAGTCTGCCTTGTAGCTTGTCTCTTGAACAAAATGGTCTTCTGGGATAATGAAGCCTTGTTTTGACTTTATAGGCTTGGATGGTTTTGCTCCAGTCCATGGGCGATACTCTTGTCTGAAACGAGATTGGCAAGACAGAAGAACTTGTAAAAGACAACATTTTCACAGGGTACTTCTGCTCGGAGTGGTTGCAAAGCCAGAAGGCAAGGTGGGATACAATCAGCTTGCCAGGTTGAACTTGTCTGAGGCATACTGAGAATAAAAGAATTGAGCCTAGCAGCCTGTCTCTCTCAGGAAGCCCAGAGTGAAAGATGGAACAGGGCATAGACTGGGCTAGCTGGATTCCCTGACTTAACTCTTCTTTCATTCCTAGAAAATGTGCTCTCTCCTGGAGGTCACTGACGCTTCCCTTTTGGATAAGAAGAAGTCAGGGTGACTTTTTGCATGATAGCCCATTGACCACTTACAATGTAAAACACTGTCTGGCACGCTGGCCACTTACAGTGTAAGACACCTTGGTCTGATGTGTGGCCCTCACATATGCAGAGAGCTTGCTGATGTTCCCATACTTGGCTATGGTTCTCTCAACAGCAGGCATGTCTGCCAGTGGGTGCTGTGCTGCACAGCTGTGGCAGCTCAGTCTGAAATGCATCCAAAGGGAGACACCGTCTCAGCTGGCAGATGCTTACGCCAATGATTTTCCTTCAGATGGGGGAAAGTGCTTTAAATCGGCATGATGATGTCTGAGAAGGCATTGCTGCTCCAAGAATAAGTCAGCCAAGGGTCATCTGAGAAATGGGTGCAGAGACTGCACTGAGAAAGGGGCAGCATGTTTCAAGAGCACCAAAGAACAGCATTGCAGGGTCTGCTTAGTTCAGCTGCCAGCTCCCTTCTGCAGCTTTCCCTCTGCTTCCCTGTACACCTTGTCACAAACAGGCCTCACTAATGCTCTTGCCATTAGGACTTTTTGGATGCTGCAGTAGCAGCCAACTGAGCTGTCTTGTTGCTCAGAGGAAGACAGAAGTCTGCTCTGTTTGTGTGTGTGTATCTCTGGCAACCAATTCAGGCAGCTTCTGTAGCAAAAGGAGAGGTGACTAACTGAGATGTGACAATCTTATTTTCATACCTTGGCATGGTTCAATAATTGCATTTTACTATCTGCTTATACACAGGATCGAGAGGTAAAACTGAGTCCTGGGCCGTGACCAGGCTAGGGAAATTGGCTTGCTTTGATGTGTCAAGCTTATCTTTGATCACAGCCTTTCTGAGTTTCATTTTTCCCAAGCATGCTATTTGCTATATTTATAATAGCTGCGAATTCCTCTTTTAAATATCTAATCAAAGTGTATAAGTGTTGAGTATTATTTTAGAATGCATAGTTTGGACTTGATCCTTTTAGTATATTATGGATAATATCCTATGGAAGAGCTTCCTGCTACTGGAAAGCAAAGCCAGGCCCTTGTCAGAGCTGTCTATGAGCATTGCAAATCTTGTTTATAAGCAGTTTGTTCTTGCTGTCCTGAGCTGCCACCTTCTGCCTTCTCTGCACCATGCTGTTTGGGCCTGCTCAGGCAGCAGGTGAGTGCCCATGCAGCTCCCCTGGTGTTGGTGGTGGTTCCTGCTCCCTTCCTGTAACACCTTGGGATAAGGCAGCACTTTTGGAGAAAGGTGATTTTGGCCAAGCAATGCCCCAAGAAGGCAACCTTTCAGCAGGGAACCCCAGATGTGCATGAATGCAGAGTTAAATCTGACCTCTGTTCTGCTGCACAGCCAGAGGGAGGACACAGCTACTGGGCAAAATACCAGGAAAATGGTACAAAACCATCAGTTACATCCCTGCAGTTTCTAGGAACTGGAACTTGCTGCTCCACATAAAGCCCGATTTCCTCAAGAATGCTGGTGGCACTGATTCCTAACCATTCATCCTCGTGCTGACTGGTCTCCCCGCTGCAGTGGAGTGTGCCTCCAGCTTTCAATGAATGACTGTGCTGCCTGTCTGTGCAGCCAACTCTGTCTCGATGCTTTATAGCAGATCATTTGCTGATTTGGCAGGCCCCCAAACACAGTCCTTTTGGATCACAAGACCCTCATTTTGGCTGGAAGTCAAACCATTCTCCTCTCAGCCTGGATAGTCAAAACCATTTTGGAGGCACCTACATGCACTGAGGAAATGCTCCCCACAGAATCAGAAACATAAGGGCAGATACAGTCATGGCCCACACCACAGCGGCGTTTCTGATTTGGAACTGGGATTTTGCTCTGGAGAACCCAGGACTCTGAACCAAAAGTGAAGGGCAGAGCAAAACAGAGACACCTTAGCTTAGCTCCTTTTGGAAGCTGAGGTATGTAAAAGAAGAAAGAAATATTTTAACCTTTGGTCGAGAAAGTGCAGCTAACTAAATTTGCTCTGCCTCTAACCTTGCAGGACACATGTTCCCATCTCCAGCTGCATAGCCGAGAGTCAGAAGGAACATGAGCCCAAATACCAACCTGGTGACTTGACTAGAAATCAGTCTTGGAGTCATGAGTGGAGTCAATCTAATCAAAGCCTAGGGAAGAGGAATGACCTGTTTTTAATGTTACTTAGTTTAAGGTGTCAAGCGACAAGATTAGTAGCTGTCTTCCTTGCCTCTGTACCCTTCATAGTGTGACATCCAGCTGCTGCTGGGGATGAACATGCAAGACTGACTGTTGCTGCTGGAGATAATCATTCTTCCTGCTGCACGCCTCTCCTCCTCCCCTTGTGCCTATACAGTAGCAGTTGTCAGGTTACTTTGGGACTGCAAGAATCTAGAGCGGAGGGAAAGTAGCCTCCAGGCATAACTCAGTGACCAGGCTCTCTTTAGGTTCTGTTTTGTCCTCCACTCCTACAACCTAGAGGTGAGATTTTTGATGTCCCCAAATAGAAATGACCTGGTGGTACTTGAAGTACTAAACCATTGGGATTGTGAAAGAGAAAGGCCTCCTGCGTAGCATGTAGGCTTTAAAACAGTCGGGATCAAAAGGGAAGGGCTGCTTTTTGTGTACTGCTGTTTCTTTTCTTCTAACTCACTCTAGGAAGAATTAAGAAACAGCTTTTAGCGTGTGGGTTGCCCCGGTGGTGCTTTGATCATATAAATCACTGCTTTTTCAACTGTTTCTTTGCTCTTTCTCAGAATTGGTTAATAGAGCCTGAGAAAAGGCATTTCTTTTGTAATGTGTGGGGATGTGTCTGCAGGGGAAGGTTTGAATCAGTGCAGTGTTGAGATGGAGGCTTGTGGCCTGCTGGGACATTTTAACCCCTGTGGTGATGAGAGATGGAGCAAGTGGGAGTACTACTAATGTATAGACTAGAAACAAAAAACAAAAAAAACTTTGGACTATTAATTACCAGGGTGTTGTGATGAAGCCCAGCTTTGATGTAAGCTGTTTCACTGAGCTGGTGTTTATGTGCCACCTCCCCCCTCCTTGGGTGAGCAGGGCTGCCTGTACCAGGCTGTCAAACAGCTGAGACAGGGGGCCAGGCAGGAGAGATGCCCCCACCATCATTCACTGTGTGGCCTTGCAGACTTCAAGCATGATTTGGGAATGATGCATTTGGGATTGGTCCTTCTGTTCCTTCCAAACACAGTGTGTGCTGCTGCTGCAGCTCAGGCTGCTGGATGCTGCGAACTACACGATGACCAGCCTATGTGCTGCCTCTAGCTCTTCCCCCGTTTCATGTGCTCCGCTTATGTTTTCTGGTTTGCAGAGAAAGCTGCCTGCAAAATCCTTTTTATTTCACTGACCTAGTGAAAATATAGCCTAGAAAGCTTTTTAATTTCACCAAGGTGGAGGGCACTTCTGTTAGGCACAGGGAGGCAGACAGCAGGAATCCCAACAGTGCTATTTGCAGTGCTGGGGCTGCTGTTTCCATACAGATTTGTCTTCAGCATTGACAGTCATACACCACCAATGCCAGAACAGTTGTCATTTTAGTGCTTCATCCTCATGTCACAGTTTGCTTCGCATGATTAATTATCAGTGGCGGTTCTGAGCCACTGCATAACATTTCTTATTTAAGAATTGGAGAAAAAGGCTCATTCTGTATAGCTGACCATAACTCAAAGCTATGCTGCCTGACCTAGTCTCTGTTCATTCTTCTGCCCTCTTTCTTCTCATACCCAGTACACCAGTGAGAATTAAACAGCATAATGAATATTCTTCCAAATTTCCCTTTGGAAGGAAACTTGTGTGCACAGCTTGGGGTGTCTGTTATTTTCTTTTCAAAGTTCGTACTACTCTAGATGTCCCCTGGGGAAGACAGACTGGTGTGTGAGAGGTTTCGGCAGAAGATGGGGGGTGTGAAATGTCTCCCCATTTGCAACACAGCTCTTCACAGGCTTCTGTCAGGGCCATGCATCTGGTTTGCCCAGGCAGAGCTGGGCAGCCAGCGGTGCTCTCCCAAGGGACAGGCTAAGTCCATTTGTTGGCAAAGATCTCCATAGGTCAGGGAGGGTGCTGTGACATCTCCTGGCAAATGGAGGATTGCGAATGTTACAAGTCATGGTCACAGTGAGAGCTCTGCATGACAAACAAAGTCAGGAGCCCTCCTGGATAATGGAGCCATTAAACTGCTTTTCCTCTGAGCTGTGTCAGACATCAGTGGGGTGCCCTTCCAGTCCTTGGACACAGGGGCAGATTGTGCCCATTCTTCTATCCAGCCAAAGAGCCCGGCATGAGGACAGAAATGGGGGAAAGGAAAGGCTGAAGGAGGGGAAAAAAATAGAGGGGTAGAGAAAAGACATAGCAGAAAGGCAGAGGGACCAGTGCACAGGAATTACAGAGGAGGAAAGCAGAAGCCACCCGGATGTTACCTGTCTCAACTCTCACCTCCAGTAAGGTCAGGCAGAACCTGGAGCTGTTCGTAAGTCACAAGAAGGAAGCAACAGCAAAAGACTTGAATGAAAGTACAAGACAAAAACCGTATTACTCAAACTCTTAGGGTGAGTTTTAGGGGCTTGCTTTGCTCACAGGCAGATGCCCAAGGGAGGAGCACTTATATTGGTGTGACAAAGCCAGGCAGCTGCTTCCCTTTTATCAGAGCTGTATGACTGGGATTGTGTGGGTAGGTTTGAGGGTCTTGACTTCTGCCATTAACCCACTTTTCATTCTTTCACTCTAACCTAAGGCTAAGAGGACTTTGAGTGGAGGAAATTCCTCCTACTTTAAGGAATGTCTCTGAATCCCACATTTCAGTTCTACAGCATAGTTTGCATAACAGACAGCTTCTCTTAAGCCCCTATTCCCAGCCCCGCTGTGCCCCTCCAAGCCCTCCCTGCCCCAGCCAGGCTATGCAGTGCACAGTGAGCCTCTCTGGATCCATCCCAATGCCTGCACCAAGCAAGCTTACTTCTTAAATAGCATAAAAATCAGGGGCTTGAGTATTAATTTCCCCAAGCAGCAAGATACTTAAGAATGTAAAGATAACTGTAAGCCTTGATTATAAAAGATTTACTGCTATTATTGAGGATAAGCATGCCTTTAAAGATCTTTCTGGATCAAGGATGGAGCTCCTCATACACAGTACTATTAACCCTGCCAGCTCAGGTGCGTGCCCTTATCCCATACATTGCTGAACACAAGTGCAGGTGTTTTCTCTGTTTTTTGCACAGCTGTAAATAGATGCTTTTCAACGTGAAGGAGTCACCACAGTTCACTTTGGTTTTCTACACAAGCACTGTTTGAAGGCAGATGAATGTACAGGCAGCCAAGTAACACACTCTGTGGGTGCATCCACAGTTATGGGGAAAAGCGTCATTCCCCTTCATTCTGTGGTACCCCTCCTAGTGGGGGGATGTCTGCTTCATGGTCATGGAATGGTATGTGCTGAGTATTTGTGCAAGAAGGTGGGAATTCAGTTTGCTGAGGTATCTTCCACCTACTATTCCCAAAAATCATGAGCAATGGCACAACAGGCACCTTTCCCCTTAATTACTCTAGTTCTTTATGAGGTTTCTTTTCATCAGAACAACATGGCTCCCTCTGGGTGAGCAGGAAACCCTCCTGATATCAGGGCCCCAGTTTGGTTTTCTTGCCTGCTCTGCCTCCCAACTGCAAACAAGTTGGGTGCTCTTGACTCTCACACCTGCTCAAAATACCTGTCATGGAAACCCCAGCTGCAGAGACTGGGCTCTGCTTGGGGCCTGCCCTGTGTGTGTGTGCGCAAAAATTTGCAGTCATCTCCCAGTTCCCCAAGTGCCAATACAAGTAAAGCTGATGGGTGGGGGGGAAAGAGGCAAAACAACTGCTCACAGCTCTGGTGCAACGTTTTCACTTGCATGTCCTCTGTTAAGGGAGCTAAGTAAAGCACTTCTCTATTTCTAGAATGTCTGCTAAACGCAATCAAGACCTAGTACTACAATTAATTGTGTGCAAAGCCAAAAGTACACAGCACCTGCAACTTACTGCTGAAGGGGGAAGTCACTTCCGTGACGCCAAAGGACAAACCCTTGGGAAGGTGCAGAGAGGCCACTCAGCACTTTCTCCTGCCTCCTCCAGCATCAGTAAGGTGTAATCTACTGCAGCCCTCTGCAGCAGTCCCCGGGATCCTTTCACAGTTGGACCACATCCCATTTTAGCCTTTCAAGTGCAGCTTGTATCGATTTGCCTTGGCCTGTGTGCCTGCCCCATGATGCAGCCCCATTGGGTTTGACTTCATTCAGACCCTGCAAAACTCCAGCCAGAATTCAGGGACTGGAGGGAGACAGAAGCTGCCCAAACATCTGGGGACACAGGGCAATAGTTTGTAGGGCAGGCAGTTGTGCTGTCCTTCCACCTTTTATTCAGTTATTATTTCAAAATACAAAATATCTTTGCTTCCTCAGGAGTACATACCCTTCCTCAGGGTATCCTTCCAACACCCCCTCCACCTTCATCTTTATTCTGGCCATAGACAGATTCCTCCAGTCTCGGTCACTGATCCCAGAGGTTTATTTTGTTCTGGGAAATGCCAGGTCATGCTGACCAGCTTCACTATGTACAGACAGTTTTGTGTGCAGCTGTGTTGCCTTCTGAGCTTAAAGCAGAGTGCAGAATGAAGTCTCACAGAAGCATTACACTGTTACAAAAGCACATCAAATGATGCTGAATGTTACGGGGGACTCAACACTACACTTGGGTGCTTCACAGGAACAAACTCAGTCGGCTATCAGAGTCAAAATTCCTGAATTTAAAAAACCCAAACTACAAAACCACCACCTTACACAGTTAAGCAAGAAAACCACTATTGCCATTGAAAGCATGGAGTGGACCATGTATCAATGCCAACTCTTCTGCACTGTCCTGTTCAAGACAGTCTTGATGTCTCTTTCACACTAAGCAAGCCCAGCCAGCTGCTGAGACCTGACACAGTCACAAAGTACAGGTGGAGGCTACTGACCAGCAGTGCCCACACTGCAGGAGCCAATCCTCCAGGAAGAGCCTCACGGTGTGTGCCTGACCCAGCTGTGCACAGAACCTGCTGAAGCACCTGGAGCACAAGGGACTCAAATGACGCATTTCTTGGGAGAGTGGACACGGCTCCCTATGCAGAGAACTTGGTCCTCAGGGCTGCTCCACCTCCTCACTGGGCTGACCCACAGGGAAGGGCTGATAGTCCTGCAAGCAGAAAAGGGGGAATCTCCCTAACAGTCTCTCTAGCAAGGCAGTGAGACTTTCTTACAAAAAACAGGTTTTCATACCTTTGGTACTCTCTACCACCTACTGTGGTGGTCTCTGCCTGCATGTCTCTGTAGGACACTCTCCCTTTGTCCAACCCTTCCAAAGACATCACGGGGTTCACCAACCTTCTCCTCAGGATACAATGGCCCTCAGTAAGAGAAACCCCCTTGCTCTGCCTGTACCACAGGTGATCTGACTTCCCTGCTGCCTTCTCATTTCTGGGGGAGTACAGTCTACAAGAACTGGGGCAGATCCTATTGCCAGAGCACAGTGGGACTGTGCATGGCCACCAAGGGACAGTTTAATAAACAAGGAGGGTGTTTATGGTCTTTCATACAGAGGAAGATGAAGAATATCAGTCCTTAATGGTGCTGTTTGGCTGCCACTTGCATATTGGACAAATATGGACTGCAGTGCTGCCTTTGGAAAATAAGGTGAGAGGAGTCAACTGTAGTGGTCTTCGTGGAAATGTCCTTGTGGGTTCTGAGTGCTCAGCTTGCCAAGGATGGGTGTGCTGTGATCACCCCTTTCCTGCTTCAGACTGCGGGAGTGGGCTTGGGCTTTACCATCACTGAAGCTACCAGATACAAACCCAGTACCTCAAGTGTAACTGAAAATTAGTGTAACTCTGCCAAGTACATGCTTAGTCTTTAAAAAAAAAAAAAGGAAAAAAATCTAGGTGAAACTAGACTCTTGCAGCCTGTGAAGCTATTGTGAACTTTTCTCCTGCTGCTTGTTGTGACTCCTGTGTGCTCAGTGGTACGGGGACTTAAATGCGATGTTGTACCAGGTGATAATCTAAAGAAACCATGGGAATTACTGGAATAAGGCAAAAGTGGTTTGATTAATATAGCTCTATCTGCATCAGTTGTTTACTGTGCCTTCAAACATCTTAAAGGTTTTACATGAGAACTTTTTTCTGGTGTGGCTGCCCTGGCTTGTGCCTCCATCCTTGTCATGCACTGCTCCTTCTTTCAGCTGTGAGTAGTTCTTCAGCTACCTTGAAGTCTTACTTTTTGTAAAATTTGTTTTGGTTTGCATGTTGGTATGTTGCCCTAGCCAGTACTTTGTCCTGTGATCTGTAAACTTCTTGTTCTTTGATGACAGTAGTCAAGAGCCCTATGTAAGAACAGACAAGCCAGAGGGCAGGAAGGTGAGAGAAGTGACTCTGAGCGTTTGAACAGCTATAGGAAAGCTGTGGCTCTAATGCAGTCTAAGGCATTAGACTTCCGCTGGAGTCAGGCTGAAAAGGCAGGGGAGGCTTCAACAATGAGGTGGAGATGGATGTGTTTCTGAAAGATGAACCTTGCTAGTCTTGTTCTACACAGGTTTCTCTGAAGTAATTCCTTGTTGCTTTGAAATTGAAAAGTGCTTTGCCTCAAAACCGGTAATTACTCTGATTGTCCTATGAGATGTGGCAAAGAACAAAATAGCACATGAATTCAAGCACTGCAGTTATCCTTTCAGAGTCTGCATGTTAACTGCACATAGAGCAGGACAGCTGCCTGTGCAGGAGGAGTGGGATAAGCAATACTGCTGTGCAGGCTGGTAATCCTCCCCGGGGCCCCCAGTTTGTCTTAAAAGCACTGTGATAAATAATCTAATGAATTGCAGTGATGCAGAGAAATGCCTCCTAGGTACATAATAGTAGGTAATAAGTGCTTAAATACTTCTGAATCAGTTAGAATAAAAATAATTACTCTATTACTATACCTCATAGGTATATTAAAACCTGCCAAACATCATTATGCGAGAGCATGTGGTAACAACATGAAACTGATGCAATATTCAACAACAGCATTGTAGGAGCTGAAATCCCTCTCCTCCCATGGGGGATGTCAATAAGAACAAAAGTTGGATTTAGGTGCATCCCACTTCACTGCTTGTTCCAGAAAATAAGCATCTGTAATAGGTCATACTGTTCAGAGGGAAAGGAAGACATCAATAACATAAGTCACTTAATTTTTAAAGGCTCTGAGACAATTTGTGGTTTGTGACAATTTTTTCCATTGCCCATTAGATGACATAGGGGATATATCCTGCAAATGTCTTCTTGTCTGACTAATCTTTTAAGACTGTAATTTGGCTCGCCTTGAATGTCGCATTCCAGGATCTTTAAAGGGAAAACGATGATGGTACTAAGGGATGCGGCTATTGGGCACGGACGGGACGCGGGCAGCTCCGGCTGTCGGAGGTGCCGTGTCTCCCGGCAGCGGGGTGGGTAAAGCGCCGCTGCGCCAGGGATGGCTTCATGGATCCCACCCCGGCGTGCTCCCTCCTCTCCCTGAGCTCGGGGAGGGCAGCGGCTCGCATTGAGGCCGGCTCCACTGCCCCGGCACGCAGAGGGGCTGCCGGGGCCAGGCACCCGCCCAGGGCATAAGAGACGCTTTTAAGGACCGCACTTCCAAAAGCGAAGGCGGCTTCGGCGAGAGGCTGAGCCTGCCGGCGAGCCGACAGCCCCCGTCCCCCCCCCCTCGGTGGCGGCCGCCCGCCGGCATCCCCGCCCCGCGCTGCGGAGGAGCGTCCCCCGCCCGCAGCAGGAGCAACCCCGGCTCGAGGCGGAGCGGGGCGGTCGCCGGGCCCGGTTACCTGTAGGAGGTGGTGTGGCCGCCGTCCGCCTGCGAGCGCGGCCGGAGCTGCTCGGGGCCGTCGACC
>VXBT01003634.1:927643-944846 GCA_013400235.1 Oriolus oriolus
GGGGTTGGCGGCGGTGTGGGGCGGGGGGAGCACGGCCGGGACCGGACCCTGCCGGGCTGCGCCCCCGTCTGCCTTCCGGGGCGACCGGCTCTGCCCGTGCTTCTTCGGGTCCTGATGTCTGTCGGTGCTTTAGGAGCTGCTCTGTGCCTGGTAGCGCGCCCAGTGACGGGCACCGGCTCGGCGAGGAACGCTGCTCCGCGCTAGCTGGGTGGTATTGCTCAGTTATACCTTCGAGGCAGCCGTAAACACATATGATTAGAGAAAGCGTTTGTATGCGAAAGCTAGCGCTTATAAAATAAGTGATCTGGGTGAGAAACAGCAGCCTTGCGATGCTGGTTTCCAAGAGCTGCGTACGAACCCATACCTCTCATAATCTCCCTCCATTTACACTAACAGTTCAACCAATTCACTTTTAAAATACTACCTATTGACCAAAATCCAAGCATTTATTATATATCTTAATATAGGGCCCACAGCCTTTACTGTTTGCCGGAGACTGCAAATTACGGCTTTCCTTTTGTACGTTCAGGTTCAAAATCAAACAGTCCTGGCACAAACCATTGAAAGTGACAGAAATATATTGGGAATAAAGTCAGGCTTTTGAAATTTGACATCTTATGGCCTGTAGCCACTTATTACATAATGCTCCTCCACAATTCCCTATTCAGAGGGTTATTACCAAAGCTGAATCTCCCAAGGGCTCACCAAACTGTGAAATGCAAGGCTGTAAAAGTGAAGAATGCAGATAAACTGATATGCCACCTATTAGAAAATCTATTGAAAGGCTAACAGAACAGGCATTTCATTTTAGAATGTAATAATCCACTTACAGGTGGTTATCTGATAAGAGAGGGGTAATGGCTTTACATTGAAAGAGGGCAGATTTAGATTAAACAGTGGGAATAAATTCTTCCTAATGAAGGTGGTGAGGCCCTGGCACAGGTTGCCCAGAGAAGCTGTGGCTGCCCCATCCCTGGAAGTGTCCAAGGCCAGGTTGGACAGGGCTTGGAGCAACCTCGGATAGTGGAAGGTGTCCCTGCCCATGGCAGTGGGGTGGAATGAAATTATCTTTAAGGTCCCTTCGAACCCAACCCCCACCATTCTATGAAGCTTTCACAAGAAATTAATTACGCAGTGGAACTTGGGAAGGTAAGATTTATTGCTTTGTTTCAGCTAAGCAGTTTCAATCCTAGTGTATTAGCACCTCACTTCAGTCCAGATTTGCACCTGGTCCTGAGGTTAAGGAGGACTAGAAATGTGGATATGGACTGGGGCAGAACCTCTCCTTGAGTGTTTGGCCTCTCTTTGAAACACAATAATGGGATAAAAAATTCCTTTGCAGATGATCCTATTGTCCCAAATAACTGATTTAGCATTTGCCCCTTCTGCTAACAGTTTTGATTTCACCACCCCTCCTCCTCACATGTCAGATGGGGCAAAGAGACTCAGAAATGTCAGGTAAAAACATTTTGATCCCAACACAGAACTCTTGTCACAATACTATATAGGCTGTTGGATGCTGTGTTTCATTTGTTTTCTGAAAACCACACAAACGTAATTTTACTTTTAGGAATACGCAGGGAGACATTTATTAATTTTCTGCTGCTCTTGGTTTTCTGGAACTGTTCTATTCTACGTTGTAATTTTTAAAAATAAATCATATCTGGTAAAGAGAAACAGACTTTACAAGCATGGGAGAAAAAAGAACATCTGTTTTATCACGTTATCACTGGCACAGTACAAATGACACTCTGATTCTTGTTCCTAGGCCTGACTTAGCAAAATACATTGGCGAATAAATTGGATGTCTCTGCTCATCCTGTGCCTGACGCTTCCTAGCACTGAGTTCAGCTCTGGCACTGCATGTCTCAGAGCCCACCTACAGCATCAGGGAGTGCTTTGAGCAGCTGCTCATCACAGCTTGTAGGATGAAATTGGCACAAAGGCTAACTCAGACAGGAAAACCAGAAGATGCTGGATGAGATTAAAAAGTTGTCTGCATTTAGAAGATTTGTCATGATTAAAAGCTTGGGAGGAGGAGGGGTGGAATACTGCAACAGTAAGACAAAAGCTATCAAATCAGAAAGCAAAACAGCTCTTGCTGCCAGGAATGGGGGCTGAAAGCTCAAACAGTTTTAACACTAAAATGAAATTACAGTAGAGCACATCACTGCAACAAATTATTCCTTAAACATGGCAAGGCCAAAGCAGACTTTAAAGCCACTGAAAAAGGATGAAGAATTGTGCTTCTACATGATTAACTATGACTTTATACTTATTGCTGTTTTCCTACATAAACACTAACTGTTGTCTCTGCCAAGTGTCCGCATAATCACCACATTGTATTTTTATTCACAATAATCTCTTTGAAAAGGGAGGGGAAAGTCTTTCCGTGTGGTTGGTTTTGTTTTAGGTGATTGGTTCTTTTTGTTGGTTTTTTTCTAGGGTTGGATTTTGGGCTTTTTTTGTCATTCTTCTAATTTGTCAGTCAAAGGTGTGACTAAATGTTGAGATATTGACATGTGCTGATGCCACATTTTGCAAGGGTATTTGCTTTCCAGAAAGTATCTTATGTACTCTAGTGAGCTGTTGTGACTTCAGGGCGTTCCTTGTCTGAGTGACTTGAGAATTGACTTTCCTATTGCAGTTTTAAAGCCATTTTGGACAGAAAAATATAGTTTGTCTTTCCCAGACAATGCTGCAGAAAGGCTCAGGCGCAAAATGACATGAAACCCACTGCTTGGCCACGTGAAGATTTTTGTACAACCTTACTACAGTACACACATCTAGGGTGTCTATAAATGAGGAAAATTGAGATACTGAACAGCCTTTAGAAGGGTCAATGCTCTTATGCCTAAAGTTAAGGTGAAGCTTAGGCATGAGACCCTCAAACCACAGCCACTGGCTGAAAAGCTGGTGACTTCCAAACCTCTGCGGCAGTTCCAGGATGTTTTTTTCAGGTGCTTTGAGTCCCTTCCTGCAAGCTGAAAGGGTGCAGCAACACCCTGCAGGGAGGTCTAACATGGCACAAGTGGGGCTTCACTCTCTGCAGACGATACAGGGGCAGGAGGTATTGGCTGCTATGTTGAAGAACTTAATCACCGCTTTGGCTTATTCTACTAGACCTGTAAAATATAATGTTCTTCAGGTTTTAGGCACTGTATTTCCTGCAGTATTAGTCCCTGCTGCTTTCAGCCAGGACCTCTGAAAAACTCTCAGCAAATACATAATTGTTGAAGAGACTAAGTAAGCTGTTGAGTGGACAAGAGGTAACACAAGGAAGAGAAAGGGGGAGAAAAAAGGAGTGGACAAACACAATAGATGCAAACCCAGCATATGAAGTAGTCTGAAGTACGGCTTTTGAGCTTCTCTGGCATGAAATACTCCCTTAGGACAAGCCTGTTCAGTGGCCATCATCTGCTGCTGCTGCTGGCTTCTCCCTGGCTGAGCTGGCAGCAGTGCTCTTGCTGCATGTTCGGCTGCCCTCTCTCTGCTGCAGGCAGGGCTGCACTGTGGCTGAAGCCTTGAGAACTGGCACGCTTGTCCAGAGTACCATAGCACAAAGCAGGAAAGGGGAGTAAGTCATAGGCTGGAAACTGAAAGCCAGAAAACTTCAGGAGCAGAGCAAAGGAATATTAGGTACTCCAGCTCCTTAATATTTTAAGTGTTTATGTCAACAGGCACAGGAAGTCACGAATCCTCAAGTGCCTCATTTTTCTAATGAAGAAAAAAATTTAAACAAGCACTGGCCTGGGACAGGGAGTTTACACCAACCAATTTTATACTCCATCATTTATTAAAACTGGTGCCACTTAGCATTATGTATTCTTTTTCCCCACAGAAAATGTATTTTATGTGAGGCACTGCTGTAAAATAAAAACACTCACAAATTGCTTCTTACAAATGCAACATGTTCTTTGGCAGGTCAGTCCATCTGGAAGGACTAACTCAGCTGACAGGAAAGAGTTAAGGGCTTGAACCCACCAGCTTCTGTCTGGGTAGATTCCTCAGCCTTTTGCCATCCTTGCAGGACAGGCACAGAGAAGCAGCATACCCCAAAATCCAATTTTTACTTGTAAAATAGGAGCATGGGTCAGGGCACTACCCTCTGGTTTACTTTAGTAGTTACTTCTGGTTACAGTGTTGCTGATCTCAGACACCTCATCTATTTTTGCTGAAGCTGCTTATTTTCTAAAACTGGCAGATTCTGAACCAAATGTTACAAGTTTAAAATTCTTAGAAAAACCTTAAAGGAAACTAACAATACAGCACATCTTAAAGAATACCCCTCCACCCCACCCCCAAATCAATGTAGTGAAAGAATATAGAAAGCAGTATAACTCATGGTAGAATATTAAAAAACCACAGTATGTCATTCTTCCCCTGCATGTGATTATGAAAAGGATATATCATAGTAGTAAAATCTAACAAGATCTGAAAGCTTGCTGGAACTTGACAGAAACTAAAACCACAAGTTGAATAAGCCACAGCTGACAAATAAAGCTGGACCATTAAACCAGTACATAAGCCTTGGCAAGCAATCCAGTATTGCTTCATGTGTTTCAAATCAAACAAGACCATTGCCTCACTTCATCCAATCTTTTCAACAATAAAAACCACTGAACTTCACCGTGTTAGCCTTATTTGAGTCCTGCTTTCCCTTCCAGGAAAGCACCTTGTATTGTCTGGCAGACATTAGGGGCCTGTGTGGTCCATTAACTTCCTCAGTTTTGAAAATGTTTATCTTCCTAAGTATTAACCAGTTGTACCCCATTTTATTTTTTTTTGACAGAGATTTAGCTCACTTAATTGAAAAACATGTTTTATTCCACATTTAAAAAGGTAATGCAGACTGTTACCTCAGAAAGCAATAGGATAAAAACCTTTATTGTTCCACTTTTGTCAGAGTTCATTTTCTGTGGATATGCATTTTTGTAACATAATTTTGTTACATTAGAAACTTCAGCTCCTTAGAGGCTTAATGTGGAGTAGCAAAAAAACCTTGAAAACCAATTCAATCCCATGTCTTCAAGTAAGATACCACTTGGGCACAAGGAATCCCTAGGATTGGAATCAGTTAGATCTTCCACCTCCTCCCCTTCCCGTGTTCTTTGTCCTCATTTCATGCCAAGCTTTCACCAGTGGTTCTCTGTTCTTCCATATGAGCTCATGGCCATAGGTCACATACCACCTGGGAAGGAAACAATAGTTAAAGGTAACTGTGACTTCTCTCTGCATCAGAGGGAAAACAGGCTGAGCACTAAAATCAAGTAAAGACTTAGTACAGAAGACAAGATAAACTAAGGCACAAAGAACAACATGCTTGGAAAACGGCAGATAAGCCACTTGTTCTCTTGACTCCAGTTAACTTTGTGTTCTTGTTTGTCTCAGTCCTGTGAATGAAGAGTTTTCATGCCTTTAAGTTCATGCTGTTGTGATTTCTACTTAGAAAGACATAAAAAATTATCTCCACTTAAAAGACCGTTAAGACAGTTCTGTTGCTTGTGCTAATCCTTACTGACAACACCAAGGAAAAGTGTTCTTTCTTCTCCTATATAAATACAACTGCCCCAGAAAGAACAATCATGTTCCATTCAAAATTAATTTTCTTCTATAAGCACCTAAAGATTAATCTATCAAAGTGTTCTAGCTTTGTTTATATTCACAGACAATTATGTATGCTAATACATGAATATCAACAGAAGTGATTATGCAATGGAGGTTATGGTGGAGAGGCTTGAGGGGAAGCAACCACATGCAAATAGGTTGAAGGTTCTCTCACAAGCCTAACTCCACACCTGAGTCCCAAGGAACAAAAGCACTTTTCTGTGAGCCAGCAGCCAGTGAATTGGCCATTCCTGTAAATCATACAGCTGCTTTCTAAAGTGGGAAGCAATGTATAGAAAATACTTTGGCCATTCAACACACATCCTAAATAAGGCTCTGTTTTAGGATGAAGTGACCAAAATCATCGCTGAGTAGAACAAACAGGTAAAACATATGTATGTGAGGAAAGGAAGAAACTTGCCAGCTCCAGGCCATTTTTACTGTAACTGCTATCCTCTTTCAATATGTGAATCTGCATTACCAATGCAGATTGTTCCTTCATTACAATGAACAAGCTGATACAGATACATCATGACAGAAAGCAGTTATGAATCTGCAAGACTACATCTGATGCATTTGTGATGCCAGAGAAGGGGAGAAAGGGAGACTGTACAGCACAGAGCTTATTGACACCAAAGCCAAGAAATAGGAAACAATTTGGTCTACAAACTGGCTGCCTTTAAGTCTGGCCTAGTGAAATCTCAGGTAGGCTTCTCAAATGCCAATATAAAATATTAAAAAAATGCACTCAGAATTGGGTAGAAGGGGAAAAACTCAATGTAGTTCAAACATAGAACAATACAAAACTGTTTCCTACAAACTTGTTTCTAGTAGTTCTTACTAATTAGGAAGGCTCCCCACAAAGGCAATACAGCAACACTGAGAAAACAATACTAGAGGCTGCTCAAAGGAATTTGGCCTGAGCTTGTATTAACTCTGTAGCTCTCTCTAAATTGGCAATTAGAGGAAAAACACTGAGACAAAGACATTTTTTTAGCTCTTTATAAAGTTGTTTTAATTTGTCCATTCTGTGCTTTGTGAGAATCTTTTCTGCCCTGAGACTCTCTTCAATGTGCTGGAAAGAGCAGGACAGAGACAGCCAGCCAAGGTTATGGTTACAGGACCACCCGACATCTAATCCATGATTTTAAGGCAGCTCAGCTCAATTCTTTCAGTTCTAAGCATCTGTTAACAGTGTTTTCCATAAAATTTTACAGCACTAGAAGGGTAACAGTGAGTTGTATTCATTGCTAGTTAAGACAACTTTACAAACCCCCCCCAACTTCAGCAATATAGGAAGGGGGAAAAATATGGTATTAATTTAAATAAAAAACAGAGTTAGTAAATACAGACTTACATTCCAAAGAGAGCTCCCCCAAGATGTGCAGCATGGTCAAAAAGTCTCCAGCCTAAAGCAAGCCCTGCAGTGTCAAATGCAATTATGGCTTTTAAAGCCTAGAAAGGAGAGAACATGGAATGGACAGGATCAGTCACAGCATAAAATGGCCAATGATAACAGTTTTCTATTCTAGCACAGAGCAAAAATTTGGAATCAAAAAACATCCTATACATTTTATATCAAAGCAATTACTGTAAAAAAAATTGTTTTAAAACAAGAGATTCAGTCTTCAGCTGTACTGTGCTGTCAAAATACAGATGTGAGCAGCCACAGAATAGTGCAAGGTGGGAATGTGTCCTTTTGGAGCACTCAGTCTCTTCCAGTCTTCATTTCTAAAGCTACAAATACATTCCAAACTTGGGTCAGTAGGAAATAGAAATTATTTGAAAGAGTATATGCTATAAAAGACACCACAAAATACATAATTGCAACATTCTCATTCTCGGATTCTGATGTAGCTTAGATTCATGTGCATCTGTGCTCCTGAACACAGCCCTCTAGTGGATGGAACATGTGGGGCAGCATCCCTGTTATCTTACCTGATACAAACATTTGTTGGAAGGCACAAAATCAGGATGACAGTAAACAACTCCACAGCCAGAGCAGCATAAGCAATGGTGTACCGTCTTCAGGAGACACATGGCACCATAACTCTCAATACACAAGATTTTACTAAATGCCTCATTTCATAAAGACTGACAGATTTAATGCTACAATGAAATGGTACTTTAGGCAGGATTTCTATCCTTAAGCATAGGTGTTAGAATAGAAGCTCTATTGCTACACTGGCTTGTTTAATTTAAAAGCCCTTTACAGTATAGGTAAGGTAGAATAAAGCAGTCTGTAAAGTTTAGATATACAATTATACAGTAGGGCTAAAATCATTCCACAGTATTGTTTATACTGCAACAGCTGATATTGCTCTTGTTTTTCTGTTGCAGTGAGCACTGCTCATGGCAATGCTCTCTGTGGCTCTGCCTATATTTCTACCCTGGCCACTTTTTTTAAGAAAGATGCAGTTATAGAGTAGCATACAAAAAGAACCCCCCAAAAATTCAGGTCAACTCAAGCAGAAGTGCAAGAAAAACATGAAGGCTACATCTAAGAACGTTTGTCCAAATCTGTAAGCTTCACTTACAAAAAGTATTAAATCTCATGATCTTGGAATGACCGGGCTTAACTGCTATAAGCAGTAAAACAACTTTAAGTAGAGGACCAAAGATGATTAACTTATTAAAGCAAGTTAAGATATGCATGAGAAGCTTTTCTTAAACGTGGCAGTGGATCTGCATAAAAGAACTTAATGAAACAAAAAAAAGGAGTCCTAATACTACACACGAAGAGAAGTCTCAGTAGCCTACTTCTAATTCCAACAGTGTTCCTGAAAGTACCAAAAGATGATATGCAAAAGAGGAGGCAAATATTCCTCCAGGGCCAGAATGTAATCTCCCATAAGAAGTGAAATTCTGTGTTTCTCATCTTGATAAATGTTTCTTTAAAGACCATGTACCAGTTTTACATCAGCCTGTTTCAAGTGCCGCCATAAAAAATATCACCCATCACAAAGAAGAGGATGTGTATGTAGGTTTCCTCAGACAGGTGAACCTGACTCCCTCCCAAATTCTTTTACCTCTTGAGATTAGATCTGAAACAGACCCATGGAGGATGGAATTCAGCATAATTCTGAATTCACCACACTCTCCTGTAATGACTGTGCTAGGCTGCAACAATTCGGAATCAGTCCCCAGGACTTCCATGACCCCTCTTCTCTTTCAAAATAAATTTAACAGCTTAGAAACACAGACAAAGAGGACACATGCTCAGATACTGACGAGGTATGGGGAAAATGTTTTGAGAGTAGCTTTTCTTTGAAGTTCAAAGGCACTTACACTTCCTGCTGTAAATGTGAACATTGGAAGAAGTATGATGGCCAGTTTTGCTTCTGGCATCTTCGTGCACACGGCTGCAAGGACAGTCATTATAGCTCCTGACTGGAAATACAGGAAAATACATCAAAGCAAGCTAAGATGTTACATAAGGGACAATATATTTTTCTGCATGTGAACCTGTTTTCCTTTTGGCTTTTATTTTCAAGCCCTATGGTAAACCTCAAAGTACAAAGCACCACAGAAAAGTTCAGAATAAAAATAAAACAAGACACCACTATTTAATTTCAATACCTGAAATTACAAATACTGGGGAAAAACATCCTTCAAATCCTCTTATATAATTAAGAAATAGCCACTCCCGAATTTAGGATAATGATTTATCCTAAATGTGCTTTTTCCCAAGTAAGCCCTAGAAATCTAACAAGTATTAATCTAGCACAGACACATCTGATGAAGGGAATCATTCTGAAGCTTGTACAAAACCAACAAAAATAACAGATGGACAGGGACAAAAATCTTTTGTCAATGAAACAAGTAATTCCCTGGACTGTACTAAATTGACTATGGGCTTTTGTATCCCTGAAATAATCTCAATGGAAAGCCTCTGAATGCAGTAAACTAATGCAATGTGTGGTAATTTCAGTAAGTTCAGAACACTAAGACTAAGGGAAAGTAACTTGCTCCAGATATAGTTTATTCATAAGACAAAGGGAGAATATACAGACAGCATTTCCAAAAATTCTAACCTCAGCACAGCTAAACAGTTTTTTCCATTCCAATAGAATAATGAGAATCTAACTTTGGGCTTTTATAAAAATTACTTAGTATAGTAAGTTAAGCCTTCATAACCAGGAAAATGTCTAGGTTAACATCAAACTTTAAAATGTTCTACTACTAAAAACACCTGGAAAGAACTTGCAGCTACAGGAGCTCCTCAGCCTGTCTCATATTGTTCATCAGGTGAGACTCTCGGCAGGAGTGCTGCCGTTCCTGCACAGCATGTCCTGCAACTTCCACTGGGATCACACGCTGAGTTTGATTGTCTGATTACATTATCTCTTTCTAAAGTATTCTATTTTTAATTAGAGAAGACTGCTACACAATTACGAAATATCATTTCTGCAATAAGTTATATAACTGATCTGCTCAGGGACAAGAGGTCCTGCTGTTCAGGAGTCATTTACAACCCTCAGCATTAAGTGGTGTTAGTTCTGGGCAGCTCCTGCAGCAGAGGTAACATATCTGAAGAACAGGCAAGTTGTTTCACAGGAGAGCCAGTTCGTACCTGATTACTTGATTTTGGTAAAGCTTTCTAGTTTTTATTACCCCACATATAGTCTTGGCTTTAAAGCAGGTTAAAGAATACAGAAGGCTTTCAAACTGGCTTCAAAGATCATTATCAGTTTCTCATATTCCAAGATACTTACAGCTCCAAGAGATGGCTCAAACCTTCCTGTGGCCATTTTAGCAACATAACTGACAAAGCTGGAGATAACCCCTGAAAAAGAGAAATTATTACTGGAAATGATGGCAGCAATGCAGACAGCCATCAGAAAGTACAAATTAACTGTCACCTTTTGTCACAAAAATCCCAAGAGACTGTATTAAGAGCTATTTTATTTTGGTAGTAAAGCAGGAATTAAAACCAGATATGGTTTTATCATCTCTCAAAGCCCAGTATCTTAAACCCACTAAAAATCTATATGACGGCAAAGTAGTACTGCATTTAGTATAAAGCAATGTGTAGGATTGAACAATGGCCATCTGTCATCATACATCTATTAACCAGGCACACAGTTTACTTGTATGAATACATATTTATAGTTTTCAAGTGTTATAAATATAGGTATTTAACATTACCAGCAGAAAGATACACTGCAATGAACTGCTCACACCCCAGAAGAGAGACAATGCTGCTGGAAAAACTCCATAAAACATACATATTTGCTGCCATGTGGAAGAGAGAGAAGTGACTAAATGTAGAGAGCAGCATGGGAGAACACAGGGCTCCTACAAAAGAGAAAAGCAATGCACATAAAGAAATCAGTATTTTAATTTGCTTCAACTTACACATCATACAGACTAGAAAATTATCAAGACACGCTATAAGCTAATTGTGCTTAGATTCTCAAATACAAGCTATGTAATAAACCCACTAACTTCAAATTCCAAGCAATGCCTTTTGGAAAGGTAGAACATACACCCCAAAGATATGCAAGCTGCAATAACAGTCTTAGTTACCTACTGGGGATTGTTTCATAGCAAACATTTATCTTATGATGTGTGTCTCATGCTTTGAAAAACGAAAGGTGTTTTATTTATCTATGTATATGGCAAAAGATTTTTAATATATGAACAGCCATATAAAATTAATTTGCAGGAAAGATGAACTCAGAGAAAAAATAAGTTTTCCTTTTTGAAACAGCTACTAGCTCTCCTCACTGAAACGGCAGCCTTAAATGCAAACAAGCCAATTAGCAGGTTTGAAGGTCAACATTATTTAAAATAGGAGTGTTTGGGGTGACATGCTCAGATCCGGGTAGCGGATATCTTTAGCTTTGGAGTGCGTGGGGGAACTGGTTGAGTTTCCACATTTTCAGCAGAAATTAAGAGGATAGCAGGAAGTATCTTCCAAACATGTTTTTGTTTCCTTGTCCTTTTAATTCTTTCCTCTGCTGCAGAAATGAAATCCCATTTTTCTGCCATTACTAATTTTTTTCCCTATGTTAATATCTTCAACACATTTCACACACAATGAAAGCCAAGTTGGTGCTTGGTTGGTTTGGGTTTTCTTAATGTGACCCAAAGCACAGCTTTGAAACAAGGACTCCGTACACAACCTACAGACTAATGCTTGTCTGTTGATGAAAGCACACATACATGTGACTGATGATGGTTCTATCTGCATCCCACAGAACATTAAAGGGTGGAAATAGTCACATTTGAGTCTAGTTTATGAATGGCATTACGTAGTACAGTTTATTTTCCTCCTTTGCTGAGCGGCTTGATTTGCACTCTGTCCAAGAAAGCAGCTCAAGCTGATGTCACTGGGAAGAGCACCTCTCACCTTTATTCAGGCAGGAGCTGCATCCCACTGCGTGCAGGAAAAGGCCAGATAGCAGGCAACAGTTTTGATGTTCCAATGTTTAGAAAAGCACCAGTTTTGTTTGTTTTAAAAAACGAGATTGATTACTCCTAACATTCTTCCCCTCAAGCCACTTCCTGCCTAGGTGGACTTATGTGTTTGGGCATGACTGAGATTGTTTGTGGGTGATGGAGCTCTAAGTAAGCCAGATGCCACCTGAAGCTTCTGCAGTATGAGCAGAGGTTCTATTACATCTCTGTGTAGGAAAGTCACCCAGATTATTGTTCACTTACTGGAGGATGGATTTGAGGTGAAATATGTAAACATAATCCGTCGCATGCCAGGCAGCCTCCACAAACAGAATACAAAGACATTTGCAGCTATAATACCTATTAAGAGGGGAAAAAAATGTTTAAAAGCAAATTAGGAATGTAATACACCATAATGCTTACTGAAAGCAAGTACTTAAAAAGGCAGCTTGTAGAATTGTACTTTTTCTTCACAATTCCATTAAAAGCAATATCCACTTCTTACTTTGTACACAGTTTTAAAAAAGCAATCAAAAATACTGAAAGCCACATTTATATAGTGGAAGTCTTTCAGAAATATGACATTTAATTGCAACTGTTCTAACATACAGTGTAATGAACCCAGCAGTCCAGAAAGATCTGTGCTGAGAAGGTTCAAGCTATGGTTTCAAACTGCTATTCCACTGCAGAATCAATGAAACAGGAGCCGGCTAAGAGGTCCCATTTCCTGCCCCTCTTGCTGTTTCTTCCCAAATGGCACCAATCTACTGCATACTTGCATTGAACTGCACACCTCACAGCCCCAACACAGCATCTGTATCACGACATGACTTGCACATTGAAGCAATTCAAAGCATTGTACAAAACTTCCCAAGAGCACTTGTTAATTGAGTGGCCTGAGACGATTTTGGCCTGAAACATTCAGCACTTATGCAATCTAGTCTTAAACTGGGAGTCAACACTTCAAAGAGTTAGTAAGTTGGTTGAGATTTTTTTTTTCCAAAATGTTTCTGTAGAAAAGGTAAATGGCAGAGAAACAGCATTTAAGTAACCTTATGTTAACAACCTACTAATACAGATTCAGTAAATACTTAATGTAGAATATGTAACAGGAGATAGGGCTCAGCTATTGGATTTGAATCAAGTTCTCAATTCCATTTCACCTGTTACATTTATCTTGGGGATTTCAACTGGCATTAGGCTAACCAAGCAAAACTATATTACAACCAAAGGAAAGCTCAAAGGCTAATTTTTTGCTACTTTTTGTATGTCATACTGCAAACATGTAACTATTAGGAATTAAATTTCCACATTTCAGTGGAATATAGACACCTATTTCTTCTAAAAGCATTTGCTGTTTTTCATAATTCCTGAGAAAAATATTGCTGGGAGAGGATTGTAGTTAATCCTCCACACTCTCTCACACAGATGCATAGGAACTTTTTTAAGGCATACAAAAAATAGTTTGTAAGAAGGAAGTGTACCAGAAATAGCGTATGTGCACGTGTAAATTTACACATGCTTTGTGCCCAACAACCTAAACATGGTATGAAAGCCATCTGTTTTAATATACTGTACCTGTTTGCCATATTTCTCTTCCTGTGAATGTCTAATACTTGTAAGCTAACACAAACCTGTCACAGTCCGCTGACCCTCAGTCAGGCTATTCCACCAGCTGTTAACCTGAAACAGAATTGTTGTCCATCAATGCCACCGTGAAGCATTAGCAATTTCAAAAACAGTCATGTAAGGTTATACATTTTTAAGAATTGAAAGCATTTGTTTGAAATCTGTGAAGTAAATAGGTTTCAAGATTTTTTCTTTCTGATTGCTTTAGCTGTTAAAGTTGACATTTCCTTACTGAAGAACAGCTATCTACCCTCCTTTTCATAAAATACCCCAATATGGATGAAGAGTTTCTTCAAAAAGAATGGGGTTACATCCTTTTACACAACTCCAATGGGTTTACCCTGCTTGCATTAAACAAAGATCTAGCCCATAATGCTGACTTTAGCAGATTAGCCAAAGTTAGCATAAATCCTGCCTCGACTAAGCCTCACCCTAATGCTGTCTAACATCACACCACCCACCTTTGAGTGATTCCACTTTTGTGCCAGGATCACTTTTGCAGAGGTGGCTCACAAGATGTGGAATCCATTCCCCCTTGCGTCCAGCTCACCCAGCCCTCCTCCAAGTTTAAAACCCCTGAAAAAGTTTATTTTGAGCGCAGTCAGCCCACAGACAAATTGCAACCCCCTTTCCCTTCCTCAGCTTTTGTAATCATTTTGGAAACATATTTTGTTGCTACCTCAATGACCTTACAACCATATTGATGGGGACAATGTCATAAAAATTACCTGCAGGCTGGAGGCAGGAGATATAATGCTGTATGAAACAAAGTATTCACTATTTGATATCAAAGTAACAACTTTATTGCAATTTTTGTTTAATTCTCAGGCAGAAGATATTCTTCAGTATAAGAATACTGAACAGACATGATTTTTCTCAAATACAAGGATTATATGCCCTCAGAAACAACTGCGGGAATCCTGAACTCTTAGAAATAGAACTTACCCGTTGAAGATGGGGATTGGGAGTTTAAGCCTATTAACAACAGGACAGTTTAGTTTTCTTTTTTGGATAGCTAATCACCAGATCTTCCCCTTCAGGTTTTGAAGGAAAACAAAAGTATAAAAGCAAAATTATTTAAAAATACTAAGTGCTGATTGTAATCTCCTCTGCAGTTCATATACACCAAGCAAGAAAGCAGGCTGGGATAGAGGTATTTTTCTTTCTAGCACCTTATACATGGTTCTATGTTTTAGATTTTTGACCAAAACAGTACTGATAACACACTAATGTTCTACATTTTGGTGAATCGTGTTTGCACAAGATCAAGATCTGCATTTCTCACTTTGCTGCTGCAGGTTGCAACAGGCTGGAAGGGGACACAACCAAGCCTGAACTAACCAAAGAGATATTCTCTACCAAGTAATGCCACCCCCTCCCCCCTGCAAAAGAGGGGATTTCAGAAGGTTTAACATATTTTTCTCATGAACTGGTTGGGCACTGGTCTTTCCACAGGAGATTACGAGTGACTGCCTTTGCATCACTTGTTTTCTTCTCTCTTCTCACACTTACTAAACAATTTTTTGGTGATTGTTTTATCTTTATCCCCAAGTTTTCTTGCTTTTCTTCTTCCCCCAGCCCACTGGGGGTTTGTGGGGGCTGTGAGCAAGGAGACGCATGGAGCTCAGCTGCTGACCAGGGTTATCCCACACGCCCATTTCCACACCAGTGCTGGTGTGCACAATGCACATCAGAAAAAGAGCTCCTGCATATCCCACACAGGATCCCGAGCCTCTCCAGCTCCACGCTCAGCCCTATTTCCTTTGGACAAGCAGACCTGAAAGAGTATCAAGCCTGGTCTATCACAAGCCAGTAGTAACTTTGAAACAAACGCAAACATGCATGAATGTTTAGGTTAGTTTTAAGCATACTTAATTAAAAACTAAATGACTGTACTTCTGGGATGCCAACTAAATTTATAACAAATCTTGCAGCACTTATTTTGTTCTTGCTGCCTAAACTCCAAAGTACTTGCATGGAAATGTCAGCTCTCAAAGTAAAAAAGCCCTCTAAAACCTCGTGGTTTTAAGGGTTTAGAGGCGGAAAATACAAATGCATTTCAGAAGCCAGAGCACTGAAAAGTCTTAAGCATAAGACTGAGAATTTGATCTAGCTCTGTCCTCTGGGAATTCATGTTCGCTTTTGAGAGCACTTAAGATATAACAAGAACATTTGCTGGGGGTTTTTTTATGGTGAAAAAGCAAATGGTACCTACTTTAGATGAACAAATTGTTACTACTACTACTCCCTACTACTGACCTCTCTTTCCTGCATTTCTGCACCCTCTTCTCGGTGAAGATGATATTTTTCTCTATTTTTTCCACTATAACTTTTGCAGTGATATTGAGTTACAGTTTTCTAGAACCAATTCTATCAGTTTTCCCTTGTAAGTCAACTATCTACTGTAATTTGTTGAGAACCCAATATTTCTCCAAGTCCCACATCAGAAAAACCAGGACAAGTATCTGTTGTATGAACGGTGCTCTCACCGGAGGAGAGATGCGGCTGTGTCTCGCACGCCCGCAGGGATCCACCCCTGTGCGAGCAGCCCGGGCCTGGCTCCGTGTACCTGCTTTCTGAAGTCGCCTCTCTTCTGTGGCCGCATTTTATCCATCCAGTCCGCTCGAGCTTCCTCAAAGTAGGTCTGGACGCGCGACTTGAGCGACTCATACTGCCAGATGGCAGCGGACCCGAAGGCTGAGCCTGTGAACTGGGCGATACCGGACAAAGGCTCAGTGACCACTCCATCCCGGGGCCCTGGCCCAGGCACCTGCCGGGCACATCCCAGGCTAATGCCACACACCGAGCCGGCTGCTCGGCCCCGAGCGGTGCAAGCACGGCAACGGGAGCTGCAGCACCGCTGACCAGCAGGACTCACAGAAACACAGAGTCCTTAAGGCTGGAAAACGCTTTTAAGATCATAAGTCCAAATGTCAAGCCAGCACCACCAACTGAGTTCACCATGTCCTCGAGTGCCATATCCACGTGTTTTTTGAACACTTTCAAGGGTGGTGACTCCACCACTGCTCTGGGCAGCCTGTTCCAATGCTTTACAAGCCTTTCTGTTGGGTTGTTTATTTGTTTTTCTTTTTCTAATATCTAATCTAAATCTCTCCTGGTGCAGCTTGAGGTCATTTCCTCAGGTTTACTGAATGTTCAGTTGCAGGGGATCATGCTTCATCAAGAAGGTTCACTAACAAAATTGGTCAATGAAATCACTAAGTTCACTGAAATGGAATGAAACTGGGATACCTTTACAATATATCCATTGATTTACTTGAAGTTACTTTGTATTACCTCTGTATAACGCCACAGTATTTGGCCAACAACCTTACGTTAACTTTGACTTACTGAGAAGCGAAACCTGGGAAGGAAGAATTCCCGTGAGACAGATGGAATATGCTCTTTGCTGACCCGCTCCCCGCCGCCGGGCACAGCACCCGGCCCCGCAGGAGCCACTTACCCCTACGGCGAACAGGAGCGGCTTGACCAGGCGGCGCGGCGAGGGGCGGCCGGCGGCCGTGGTGGGCGACGGCGGGCAGAGGCTGCGGCGCGGGGGCGGCGG
>VXBT01003634.1:945293-1103576 GCA_013400235.1 Oriolus oriolus
AGCGCTGGGTGCTTGGCACTCAGCCAAAAGCACAGCTGCTATTGCGGAGGCACTTTTTACATACCTTTCCTACTGCATCAGCCTAATGCATATTCATAAACAATTATGCATATTTAAACTTTTCCCCAAACTAGTTTACATGGTCCAGGAACTGTTTAGTATGGCTCCTCCTTGGATCCGCCTTTTCAGAGTAAGCGCATTTTTGACTGTGGTTTTAGTCAGCTTGAGCTTCGGCCCATGGTTTCTGCAGATGGTGGTTGCTGATAGTTGGCATGGCCATAGCAGGGGCCTTCATCACATGTTCATTGGATGTTATCCAACCAAGCAGACAGTTCGATCACTACAAGCATTACTATATCAGCTATTTCACTACTATGTCTAAGTTTAGTTAGTAACAGAAATAAAGGTATTAGTTATTGCTACAAAACTATATCTTTATACCAAAGCTACTTTAAGAATTAACGTTATACATATAGCATCCATTTTAATATTTGCGAAAAGCTAATATTATATTATGTATTTATCACACCTAAGAATCCCACCATATACCCCTGAATGTTGTTCTAATGCTCCTTGAGACTGTCAGGCGTGGTTATGTGGCCACTTCCCTGGAGAGCCTATTCCAGTTCCCAACCACCCTCTGAATGAAGAACCTTTTTCTAATATCCAGCCTAAACCTGCCCTGACACAACTTCAGGCCATTCCCTCAGGTCCTGTCACTGGTCACCACAGATCAGTGCCTGCCCCTCCTCTTCCCCTCATGAGGAAGTTGCAGACTGCAGTGAGGTCTCAGTCTCCTCCAGGCTGAGTAGACCAAGTGTCCTCAGCTGCTTCTCATATGGTTTCTCAAGGCTCTTCTCTATCCTTGTGGCCCTCCTTTGGGCACTCTAAAATAGCTTAATGTCTTTTTTATATTGTGGTGCCCAAAACTCCCCGCAGGACTCAAGATGAGGCCATCTCTGATCAGGGCAGACCGGAACAATCCCCACCCTGGCCCGATTGGTGATGCTGTGCCTGCTGCCCCCCAGGACACAGCTGGCCCTCCTGGCTGCCAGGGCACTGCTGACTCATTCAACTTGCCACTGACCAGGACCCCCAGGTCCCTTTCCACAGCACTGCTTTCCAGTGTCTTGTTCCCCAATTTGTAGGTACATTGGGGTTGTCCGATCCCAGGTGCAGAATTCAGGACTTTCTTAAACTTCATACAGTTGGTGATTTTCCAGCCCTTAGTTTATCAAGGTCTCTCTGCAGGGCTGATTTAATGTACTGCTCTCTAGAAGCCTTATGGAATAGGCAGAGCCTGTTTCCTCCTAGCCTGCAGCAGCTCAGGAGGCGAGGTGGAGGCTGGAGCTGCTGCCTCAGCATTGCCTTGCTCCGTGTGTGGCTGCACATCACCTTGCCACACCTCAGCACCTTCCCTCCCCTGGCTCGTCTGCCTCACCCCACCTCACCCTACCCCACCCCACCCCACCTCACCTCACCTCACCTTACCCCACCTCACCTCACCTTGCTACCAGGCTACTCCAGCAAAGGGCTGCTGGCTGACCAGGTTCCCACCCCACAACCTCCTTCCAGGCTCTTCCCCGTATCTGTACCAAGAATAGTTTAGCCAGCAGGACCAGGGAAGTGATCATCCCCTGTACTTGGCATGGGTGAAGCCACACCTCGAGTTCTGCATGCAGTTTTGGGCCCCTCACTTTAAAAAGGACATTGAGGTGCTGGAACGTGTCCAGCGAAGGGCAACAAGGCTTGTGAGAAGTTTAGAAGACTTGCCTTACGAGGAGTGGCTGAGGGAGCTGGGATTGTTTAGTCTCCAGGAGCTCAGTACAACTTGGGACCTCCTTGGTCTGTAAAACTCCCTGGCAGGGGGCTGTAGTGAGATGGGGCCAGTCTGTTCTGCCATGTCTGCAGTGAGAGGACCAGAGGAAATGGCTTTAAGCTGAGGCTGGAGATTCAGATTAAATATTAGAAACATATTTTTCCCTCTTCGGAAGAGGTTGCCAGGGAGGTGGTGGAGTCCCCACCCCTGGAGGTGCTCAACAGGCATCTAGACCTGGTGCTGGGTGATGTGTTTTAGTGGCTTGGGGTGGATGTTGGGTGGGTGTTTTACTGTTGGGTGGATGGTTGGACCGAATGATCTGAAAGGTGTCTTCCAGTCTTGGTGATTCTATGGTTCTGTAGTTACCCACACATGCCTGAGCAGGTCCCTCAGGTGCCCCGTGGTCCTCTTGTTGCCAGCCAAGGCTTCTGCTGTCTGGCACTGTGCTGCTCTTCCCAGCACCATCTCCATGCCAGCAACGCTCTGCAGCGCTGGAGAGCTGTGTTAGAGAACAGTCCACTGTGCACACCGCCAGCCTCCTGAAATTAAATGGGAAAAGAAAACAGGTGTTTGCTTTGAAAGTAACTTGTGAGTTTGAAGAAGTTGCGTGCACCTTCCTGGTTACCTGTGTTGCCATGGAGATACTCATGGGACAGTGAAGCCGCCTACATGCCAGTCATGCCTGGGCTGCCGGAGACAAGAGTGCAGAGCAGCCAAAATCAAGCAGCAGAATAAACAAGGGTGCTTTATTTCAAGGGTGCACAGGGAGGATGAGAGGCAGCAGTCACAGGTTGCAACAGGGCAAGTTCTGTGCGGGTGGGAGTAACACGCTCCACATGAGAATGCTGTGCAGATTCCAGCTCTGGAAACCACTCTGTTGTGACTAGATAAGGCTTGGGTGACCCAACCCAACACTGAAACTGTGCTTTAGTGGGAGATTGGCATCCATGTGGCCCCTTCCAGCCCAAGGTATTTTGCAGTTTGTTGTGTGAAGGCAAAGTTAATAGCAAGATGAGAGCGATCTGCATGTTGTAATTGCAAGTGTCTGTAAGCCTGATTAGGTTATTAAGATGTTATGACAACTTCAGGAGCAAGGTTACAAAGTCATATTCTTTGGAAGTGGTAGGAAAAGGAATTAATATTTTTTTTAAATTTTTCTTAACTAGTAGTGAGAAGGGTTTGCCTTCTCACCCCAAGGTCAGACTCTGACCAGAAGAAACCTCTGCGAGCTGTGATGGGAAACTGCTCTAAGTGGTTTAGTACCGTATTTAAATTTGCATTTTATCTCTTTCTGATTGCGCTGGTGGGCATGGGTCAGCCTCAGAATTTGCCTGAACTAAGAAGTGATTAATAGGTTCAAAGACATATATTTCTGATGTTAGACACGTATATATACATATGTAAATTAAACCAGTGTTGTAAACAATGCTCTTTCTCTGTTTTTCTATGAAACAAAGTGGAAAAGATGTAAAAGGGGTTTTTAACTTTCCATTTTAGACACTTTTACCACTCATTATTTGGTTCCAAAGACCTTATCAGGACTAATTTGTTTAAGTGACTTAAATATTTTTCTTTGCTAACCCTTCCTGTGCTGTGTTCAAACCACATACATTTTGGCTGTGATGTTTTTAATGTTACAGTGATCCTTTTTGCTCTCCCAGGGCTTGTTTTTATCGCATTACAGCTCTTAGTTGCATATGATGCTCTGGACTTTGTGTATTTATTTGGGTTTGGTTTATTGTCATTCTCCTTTGGACAGTTACAACGCATATTTGCTATCAGTTATGCCATCACCTCAAACCTATGAATGTGACAGTGTATGATGGCTTGTACAATCAGGTCCTGCAGGGTAGGGTGTCCATGGTATGGGCTGAAAGGGGATGGAATAAAGTATTATCTGGACAGTCCTGTGGGGTTTGTGTGGCACCAACAGGGCCAGGAAGGGGTGAGTGAGGGTGGCTCCTTGAGACAGAGGAAGGCAAAGAGAGGAGGAACTGCAGCAACAAAGTGGCTGCAGAGCTGTCCCAGGCTGCCAGACCTCCTTTGGCCATGAGCCTGGGAGGTCTATCCTGCCTCGGAGCATGGCTGCAGTCACAAACAGTTTGGTTTGTTAATGTCATCCACTGGACAGGTGTCTAGCTGCATATTCCTTCTTTAGGATGCATCCTAAACAAACGCATAAAAAATTCCAGGTAAAACAGCCATTGTGGAATTGTAGCAATATTCTTCTGCAGTGCTTTGCACTCTGATGGTGCTTGGGCAGCTCAGTGGCCCTGAGGAAGCAAATTATACACAAGTGGGTGCCAGGTTAATCTGAGTATCTTTGGTACTAACTTACGTAATTTTCTTGTAATTTTCCCTTTCACTGACAGTTTGCTGTAGCGAAAAGCATTGCCAGATGTTTGTGCAACAGTTGGACAGAGCTTTGGCCCTGGGTCCTTGATTTTTAGAATGGGACAAAGGTCCTAGAAAGTACAAAACTTTCACTTGAATGATCAAATTGGTCCTCACAAAGTGCTGACACTAGATGAAACGGGTTAGAAACATACCATAAACGTGAGTATCACAATTTATTTTGCTTTAAATTTGAATTGGTAGATATTGGAATTGGGAGATGAATAATTTCCTAAAGCATTTGATAGTTTTAATTTTTAAATGAATTTTGAGTTAGCAAACAAGTAACGAATGGATGAAACATTGCAAATTAAAATTAGAGAACTCCTTCGTTGTGTCCTGTGGTTTTGCTCTGTTTGCATTTTTTTGTGGTAAATGTGTACAGTAATAAAAGTTTTCCTAAGAAAATAATGTATAGAATATTCAATTATTCCAGTTACTTAATGAGATTTGGATTCCACCTCTACAGTTCCCTTGTGTGATACATTATTTTGTAGGTAGGCATCTTTCTGATGTTTTTGCAAAGGTCAGGCTTGAGTAAAGCATATACTGTGTCTGTATGAACTGTTTCAACAGGTTTCCAATATCAGAAATTTTGGAAAACTTCTTTGAAGAAAACTTCTGTCGCAATGGCATCATTGTCTCTCCAGATCTGTGCATTGCTGCTGGCTTTAGCAGGATTCACCACATTACTTGTTACTACCCTGTCCAGCAGATGGAAAGTTTTGGACACCACGACAGAGGTGGTTACTGCAGATTGGGTTTCTGAAGGTCTTTGGATGGACTGTGCAGCGACTGCTGTTGGATCAGTACAGTGCAAGAGATTTCTCTACATGCTGAGTTCAGACCGTAAGTGGTCATGGCTTATGTTTATAAAATCCAGGGATGTGGTTTCATTCCTTCTTTCTAGACAGCATGTTAGCAGGTTGGGGGCACATAGTGCAGTTGTCCCAGAAGGTCTAGTATGGACAAATCCTGTAGTGGTTGCAGACAGGTTAAAGGGCCAACATGAAACCCATGTTTCACCCTGCAGTTCAGCTCAGTCACTGACTGCTGTGGCTTTGCTGCCCTCTCTGAGGTATGTACCTCTCATAGAGGTATGGGTGATACACAGTAAATCTGAGATGTTTTTTAAAAATAGTCTTGGAAGAAATAGCTTTTCATTCAGGCTAGTTCTTAAACACAAGCAGATCATAGTTCCATGAGCACTGGTGTTTGTGCTTTGGTGTGAGACAAGAATTACTAGATATTCCAGAACTGGTTTGATACTTTGTGCTAAATCTGTGTACCTGGGTATTTTTTCTGGAATTTCTCAGAGGTGGAGAGCTTAGACTAAAATACATCTGTGCAATTAATGCTTCTGTGTTTTCCAGGGTAGACCATGCTAGCAGGGTAGTTTATCTGCAGCTAGAAAGAGAAGAAATGTCTCTGTAGGGGCTGGAAAGTATTTGTTTGAATCATTCTGGGTTTTAAAAATATCTTTCTGTAAACACAATCTTTATGGTAAAGGACTGGGAAGGACTGACACTGAGGTTCTTTCCTCAGCAAACTGAGTGTAGAAACAATAACACTGTAGCCTTTGAAAATGGTATTTTGTAAAGTTTTCTGTCTTAAACAGAACCTTGCCTTTATTCTTTTACAACTTGCAGTTTTGTGCAGTCACTTTATGAGTGATGTTAATAGAATCATTTCTTCAAGTCTTCCGTCTTTTATAGGTCCCTGATTACTGTCATTGCTATTTGTCTGGACTCTTCCAGCAGATGTATTCTGAACGTGCAGTGCTCAAACTGTAAAAATACCACGTCTCACAGACTATGAACCTTGTTTTTCTTGACACAGACGTGGACTCCCCTGGAGTCAGAGCTGCCTAAGTGTAAGGCAGGTCTCTCAAAGGTGAGAGTTTAACTCTCAAGATTCAGCATGTTCATGGTTCTTCCACAGGCTTTGGTGGCCTCATCTGCCTTCATAATGATGATGCCAGTTTAAGAATAAGTATCAGCATCCCATAATGAGGCCAGAGTTTGTAGCCTCAAAAGGAGGCTAATCGTACACTTCTGAGGATTTTAAAAACACTGCTCATTGCATCAGAGGCAATGTCGTCCTGGTACCCGTTCAGCTCCTCTCCAGGGCCTCCTCTGTGTAGAGACCAGGATGCCTAAGTTTCTGGAAATTAGAGTGATGAGATGGGGCCAACAATGGCAGTGTTCAGTTCAACCAACCGGGTTAGAGCAAGCTCAGAGGAAAACTCCCAAGCTGTGGAAGGTGCTGATGTGAAGCTGTCAACACCAACTCTTAAGCCCTGCTGATGCAGAGCCTCTTGCAGAGCAGCACTGGCTGTTATGTCCATTGCTCGACAAGCCACAGTTTACAAAATTCAGTGAAGAGTAGTCTTGTGTTCTTTAACACATTGAAGAGTGATTTCCTGAAGGGAGTTACTAGAATGCCTGGTGCTGTATAGGAAAACTCATGCACTTCAGGTCTGCGGTTTAATCTTTTCTGTTTATATGTGTGCTTTATGACTGTCCGTTGAAATACATTTCTTAACTAGGAAGAGATTTTTAAATTATACTCTTAATTTTTTATTTCTATTCTTGGCAGCAGTATAACAGCTGGGGACACTTGATTCAAGGTTCCAGCTACCTCTGCTTTGAAAGTGCTGTCAGCAGAAGTGATTGCTAAGATCACCAGCATAGCACCAGTGTATGGGTAAATTAGCTGGAAACTCCTTGAAGGGCTTTTAATGGAATGCAGGTACTCCAGGGTGCTGGTACAGTGTATTCATTTTACTATGCCATCATTTTTCAAACCGGAGTGACTTAGCAGAAGGAGGGAATTGTGTAACAGTCACCTGAGATCAATTCTTACCATACACTCTGGTTTCCTTAAAAGGTTGCAAGTTTAGAGCTGCACAGGATCACACTGCCAAATCTGGTCTTGTTTAAATCAATGGCAATAATTCTCTTGACTGCCAAGGGAGCAAAAATGTCATAGTGGCACTGTAATACCCTTTGGCAGCTGAACCTGCCAACCTTGAGCATCAGCTCAAAGTGACCAGTGAATTTTGATGGAAACCAACACATACCTTTTAGGGACAAGTTGTGGCTCTCTCAAAGGCTAACCCTTCTGGGTAGTGTTTACATAAATGCTGTGAATCTGTTACCATGTTGCATCATAGCAGTATTATTTTATGAAGAAACGCTGACTTCATTTCCTGGAGATAAGAGGAGGCTATCACTGCAAGAGATGGTTAACCCTGCTTGGAAACACAACTACTTTAAAGTATTAACATTAGTGGGTGATGTGAATTGAGTCTATGATTCTGTCTAGCCAAGAGCAGAAGCAACTAAACTGAGTTTAACACATTCTTTGCCTAGAATAGCTTTTTTTTTAACCATCAGGTATTCTAACAAACAGGTGCAATTTGCTGATATGTATTATTTTTCTTACAGGTTTTTCCTCATCATTTTAGTACTTTTGAGATAGGTCTGTCACACCAGCTCCTTCACTTCCTTACATTTTATTTCCATGACACATACATTATTACAATTGTAATACATTGTAAAATTGTACAGTGTAAGTGGGACTATTTTTAAGGCTGAATGTGTTTGGCTATAGATCAATAGACAGTAAAATATTAATGGAAACCATTCACTGATAAACTTAACCTTCCTGAAAGAAGCTGGCAGTACAGTTGTTGTGGATTACCTATGATCACAACTCCAAAAACTGTGCTAAATTTTCCAGCAGCAGAATAAAGCTTCTGTTCTCAAGCTGTTTTATGTTTGAATCCTCAAGGAAATAATACACTAAAGCTTTTTGATTTGACATCAATAAGAAAATTACAAGCAATTTTAATCGAGTGTAAAATTTAGTTGACTTCAGAGAAGAGACAGAAATAAAATATTTGTCTATATTATCACTCTTACAAGGTATTTTGTAGAAATACCGACTGGACTTTCTAGGCTGAGAAAAATATGGGCTCATTTTTCACTTCCTATTAGAAAAAAGAATTAATATTGTTACTTTTTTTACACGCTAATATCTTTATCATGAACTGCTCCCACTTCTTATTGTCATGCCCGGTAAGTCTTATCTATGGGGAAAGAGCAAAGAGCAAAGGTAGACTCATTTTGGAGTGAAACCCAGAGATAAAACAGCAAGGAGGCTTCTGAAAGGCTTCACTTGATTGTAATCTAATTATAAGGATATTTAACTGTTACTACTCACAAACATGACTGCTGCGTTGGAAATTGTTGGTTTTCTTTTGTGCTTGGGTGGGTTGGCAGTTATTGGAGCTACTTTGCCAAATAATTACTGGAAAGTCTCCAGTTTACATGGTTCTGTGATCACAACATCTACGTTGTTTGAAAACCTGTGGAGGAGCTGTGCAGAAGACAGCACTGGAGTGTCCAACTGCAGGGAATTTGACTCTATGCTTGCACTGCCTGGTAGGTGACTTTGTGCAGCCTTGTTTATATTGCTTAAAGATTTATTGGCAAAAAGTAGTAAGGCTTTTGTTTTGGTAATCTTGTAACACTGGAAAATAACTGGCGAAGAAGGACTTTGTGGGCTGAAGTAATAAAAATCTCTCAAGCAGCAGAATGTGTCAAGCATGTTAGGAAAGGCTATAAAATAAGGCAAATGAAGTCGGTTGATCAAGCGTTTAACAGGCATTTAAAGTGGGTTATAATCTCTTCTCTAGCATCTCGTGGGACGTCTTAGTAGGAGACATTTTTAAACTATTTATTTATTTGGAATTATTGTATAGGCCTTCTTTTGCAATACTTCATAGCTAATGTACTGTAGCTAGTGTTTTTCATGTTATAGGAAATACCGGTTTTAGCTGAGAAGTGGTAGTGGGTTTTGTGAGTTGGTACTGGAAATTGTAGATAATCCAAGAAATACATGAGTATATGTTATACATATTATAACATAATATAAGTTACAGAAGGAGCACATGCTATAAGTTAATACATGATTAAGCTTGTTAACTAATGCTAACTACTGTCAGGGCTTGCTAACTAAAATATTTTTGGATGTGGTTTTAAATATCAAGAAATTCAGATCTGCCGGCCCCTTTCCTCTGTATCAGTCTTCATCATAATTGTGGTTGTCCTCAAATGTCCAACTAAGACAATATTCTGTGGATAGTAAGCATGTTTATAGACAGTAAAGCTATTTTTTATTAATCTTGAATAATTCAGTATGTAGATACTTACCTGGAACAAACATGCCTTCCTTCTAGTTGAATCTGCCCTAGGAGGTGGCTGAACTAAATAGGTAGGAGGATACTCCTAATCTGAAGAATGTGTAATATAGGATTAATGAGAATGAGGTATTAAATTCACTTTCTCCCTCAGTCTGAAGTAAAGGCTTGTTGTTGATCAGCTCTAGCATAGCAATTTTCTGAAACTGTGTCCAGTATTTAGGGAATAATTGTTCTTTTCATCCTTCAGTCTTCTCTAACAATTGCTTTTAGAATGTGTGTGTGTGTATGAAGAGGGAAATAACCCTATTTAAACATCTTAGACTCAGTACCAGCAGGATCATTCCATCGGGCATTATCCTCCGCAGAGCGCTTATGTCAGCGTGCACCAGCGGTGCTGGGTTAGTAGCTGGACTTGAAGATCTTAGAGGTCTTTGCCAGCCTTAATGATTCTGTGATTTTACTTGGTTCTTGTAAAAACCACTTCAAAGGCTGGTTTGTATCTTACTGCCACTGACTCCAGGCAGCATCTTGTCACTGATGTGTTTACACGGGGTGTTGCCTCTGAGAGTGTGTGCAGATTCGGGCGATGGGCCCGCAGGTGATCAGCATCTGGGGGCTGCTGAGAAACAAGTGGGTTTTAAAGACCTTGGTGGGGGTCAGAAAAAAGCATCATGAGTAGATGTGCTAAAGCAAACAGTACAGAAGGCAAGCAACAGCAGGACTCCTGGGGACTACATGGAGTCAGCAGGAAGGAAAAAAGTGGGGCCAGAAAGTAAATGACTGGGCCAGGCTCTGAAGTGAATTTGTGAAGATTAGAGGTTTGATCTGTTGAAGAGATCAGTCCTGCAGTTGAGAAGATGGCAGTATAGTTGAGGGTTAAAGGCGGGGGAAAGGGAAGGGAAAAACAGCTTGCAAAACTGTGCAGATAAAACTGTTTTAGAAAGGAAAACTGAAAAAGAAATGTCAGAAGACACTGGGTAGTAGTAACAGTTTAAAGGACAGCTGGGCAAAGCAGGAAAGAGGAAGAAAATGGATTTGGTAACAACAAGGGCTCAGCAGATAGTGGGACCTCTAATAAACATCTATAGCACTTGCAGATACGAACCAAAGCAGACTAAAAATTATCATGGTCAGTTCAGGCATGTTTCAAATTCCTGTTTAGAAACTTAGCTGAAACTGCTGCAAGGATGCCAGGGGTTGGAGGGAGGGCAAAAAGAAAAAACAAAAGTGTCTTTGTTACCTCTTATCAGAAGGACAATGAAGATTTTCCATGAAAGTTTCCTTATTGGCAACTGAGCTATGTAGAATACTTCTGGGTTTTGCTTAATGTATGGGAAATGTCAGACTTGGTTCTTTTAAACCAATTTAACACTTTTGAGTTCACTAAACCATTAGTCTAAATGACAAATATTTTAAGTGAGGAGCTTTTCAAATGCAATTTTGCACAAGATTGAAACCATGAGTGGCTACTCCATATAGCCAGCACTATCTATCTAGTCACAACTAAGTCAAACATTTGATATAACTAGTTGCCAAAGCTTTGTAAACTCCCTTTCCCCCCGCCTTTCTTCTTTTTAAGGTTCCATAGGTGTTTTTTCCAATGACAGGATTTGGGGATAATTTCTTACAATTAGTGTTGACTAATGAAATGAACTGACATTGTATCTTGTTAAATAAGCTAAGTTTAAAATAAAAAAATGAGTTTTCTGAATTGTGAACTAAGGTTCTCAGTTAAGGCTGTTGAGGTTATCGTATTGTGGTACAGTTGTATGACATCCCTTTCCCACTGGATTGCAAGCAGTTAGACTGAAGATATATATGCTTTTGTGTCCTGGAAACGTATGGGGAGTCATGTCTAACACTGCAGGAGTCCCCAAGACCTGAAACGTGAGTTCTTGGATCCCCCTGGGTGATTGCTGCTACCGTGGTGTAAGATCCGAAACCTGAAAGCAGTGTTGTTGAGTACTTACCTTAACAGTATCTTCTGCAGGCAAAAGCCTCAAACTGTTAGTGGTATTTTGAGGATCTTTCCACTTTTACTGTCTTCATTTTTTTCCATGAAAATTTAAAAATTAGTGCTTAACAAAGCATTAATTCCTTTAGTGACTTTAGCCTTTAATTCTGCATATTTATCTCATGACTGCTTATTGCTATCTTCAGTAACTCTTAAGCTTGTAGGACCAGTACTCTTAAGCCACATTAGGCAATACAGCCTGCTGAGTCTGAGTGTGAGTATCACTTTGCCTTCTGTTTCTCTGTCTGATTTTTGTTGTCTGGAGAGTTACAGCTCACTCCGCTACAGAACTGGACAGCAGGTTACCTTGGAGGATGAGGAGGTGGTCAGGGAGCAAGAGCTTGAATGCTGGCATCAATGATGTCAGTGTCTAGTTGGAGTCAGGTCTGACCCTTTTGACGTATGATTAAAATTGTAAAGTCATAGAGTCATTTATGTTGGAAGAGAACTTAAAGATAATCAAGTCAACAAAGTGAGCAGTTGTGACCCTCCCTGATGCTTGGCATGTTTATCTCACAACAAAGGTGCTGAAATGCCATTTGAGCTGGAACCTGCCAAATGCAAGGTGCCATTTTAAAGGAGCCCAAAGTCATCATTTGACCTTCTTTCTTAGGCTGATTAATAATCTAGTCCTGGTTTTTGTGCAATCGATGCCTAGATGTGAAGACCAGGAGCTTAAAGGATGCAGAACTGCCAGAATACCAGATTCCTGAACATGCCCACACCAGCTGCAACCTCTCCTCAGGAGAATGTCTCAGGGAGAAGTGCTGCAGCTCTCAGACCCACTCACGTCCTGTTTGTTGTACCAAGTTTGAATTGCACTGCTGATTTGAGCACGATTCTTTCCTACCCCTCCCTGGAAGCAGCAAAGCTGGCATCTTTTTCCAGTTCCTCAGTAGTCTGGAGGCTTGCACACCTTGGCTAGCACCTGGATTTCAGATGTGTCCTGTGCACTCAGCTGTACAGGTGTCAGGAATTCAGAAGGACTTGTGAGTAGGAGACTTCTTGTGCTCCTGCAAATGACCATATATACCACTATGCATTTTCACAGGAATGTAAGGGATTAGGGGCTTGCTGTAGATTTCAGGATTTACTAAAGACACAAGAGGATCTACTGAGCTTATAAAGTGTAGGCATAGTTCAACTCTCAAATCTGTTTGACTTGAAGGCTAAACACACTTGGGTTTGGATGCTTCTCTGAACCATATGACAAAGTTGGACAAGATTCACTCATTACTGCACCATTACTGCAATTTTGTCACTCCCTCTAATCACTTTCTTTTTTTTCAGCACAAGATTAATGTAATTTCTGTATAGATGCTGATTTGTTTTCTCTTTTTCTGTCTTAGCTCACATTCAGGCATGCCGTGCCCTGATGATTACTTCCATCCTTCTGGGGTTCTTAGCTACAGTACTCTCACTGCTTGGTTTGAAGTGCACAAACATTGGGTTGAGTGATGAAGATGGAAAAATGAAGTTTACTGTCACAGGAGGATTTCTTTTTATTTTAGGAGGTAATATTGAGGCTGAAATGAGAGCGCTATTGATACTTTGTATTGCTTTCACAGCCAGACTAAATGAATTGAAGTTGTTCTTGGTTTAAAGCTGTTACAGCCATTAAAGGAATCACTCACCTGTGTACTTTTTAAACTTTTTCTGGTAGGTCTCTGCTCCATGGTGGCTATTTCTTGGTATGCTGCAATGGTGACTGCTCAGTTTTTTAACCAACTGTATGCTGGAACCAAGTAAGTTAATGTATTTTTCATACCAAACTCCATCATGTGTTAGACAGCTGCACTAACCTCAGCTGCTCCAGAGTTTCAGAACCTGGATGGATTCCATTATCGAGTCCTACAGGAGGAAAAAATTGTCTTCAGGGAATCTTTTCACCTCAGAGATGTTAGTGGGGAGGGAGGAGAGTTGTTTTCTGGAAGAGTTAGTGAATGCGTGAGGAACATCAGCCCCGCATCTGAGGTACTGTATTTGCGTATTCTTGGGAGACTATAATTAAGTGTATATCATCTCAGTGTTATGAAGAAGAAAAAGTAAAATTCCTAATCTGCTTTGGCACTTAGACCAAAAGAGGTACAAAAGTCAAGTTCTGGCTAGAATAAAGTGCCTCAGATGTACATGCAAGGGAAAATCACATGCAAAGCAGCTCGAGCTTTGTACTAGTGATCTGCAGAGAAATCTGTCTTATATACATCTATATATTAACAGCTCAACATTTGTTTGCCTTATGAATTAAAATGAGGCAAAATCTGTGGGATTATCAGCTAGTGCAGTTGCATTCAAACAGGTTTTGAGGTATAAAAGCCCTTACTCTTTGTCTCATATAAAAGTAACAGCTGTCAAAACCAAATGGCAGGTTATGGCACCTTATCTAGGTGCCCTGTTTAGCAATGAAGAACAAAGGTAGAGGTGACTGGGCCTCTCCTTCAGAGAGGGGGAAAAGGAGAGGGAAACATTGTCTGTGGAATATGAGACATCTATAATATACTTCTACCAAGTATATAATTCATAGATCAGTAAACTATAAATCATTAGTTGCTAGGATCATATTTGAAGTGTTTTGTAAGTTCCCACCCAGGAATCAGTCCAGGGAAGTCAGAGGTGAAGTGCTTTGTGATAAATCAAAGTACCTTAAGCAATTGCTTTTGTTGTTTGTCAGTTTTCCCTGTGTTTTCAATGAAGTACTTGCCTAGAAATTGTGCAGTTACTTTTTGCTGTTTTATATCCCCTTGAGAGAACTATATGAAGGGCAATAAATACATTAGAGAACTGAAATAACTGTTGATAAGGAATTTCGGTTACTCGGATAGTTGGTGCATTTTATAGTTACCTGCTATAGCTTTGGTGCTTCTACATCAATGCCTGTTAATCAGTTACCAGATGGTTTGCATTCAGTAGCTAAAGAAATCTCTTTTTTTAATTTCTAAACTTCATGTTTAAGCTATTGATTCACAAGAAGTTCTTGATGAATTAAGTTTGATCATTGGTAAAGCTGGACATGGAGTCTGTGAGATGGGTTTAAATTCAATTGATGCCGGTATTGATCTTCAATCTTAAAGAGACTGGCAAATCTGGTTTTTCAGACTGCATTTTTTTGGTCTGACTTCAGCAAATCAGTGAAGTTAACCTCTTCTAATTCTTCGAGGAGTTTCTCCTACAGCTCTGAAGGCAAACTAAGTTCTCCTGCAGATGTCTCCTATATACTTTCCTTTGGTATGACATCTGCAGCATTCTTGTCTGTAGGTGACTGGTGAGCAGAAATGATTGCAGGCACTGGGCAACGTGCAGCTTGTACTCCTGGTTATTTTTGACTCTCTGCTTGTTCCATGTTTGGAAGTACCTAAACCAAAAAGAGACCTTGTGGCTCCCATGTGTGATGAGAACACAGAGAGCTGTGAACCTGTGTAAACCTCTGAAACCCTCTTGTTAGCAATGAATTCCAGAGTCAGAAGCTTTGACACTTTTAAATAATGATTTTGTTTACAAGTGGAAAGAAGACACAAATCTCTGGTTCCAGTGTACCTTCAGTGCAGTCCATGACACTTATTTTGCCCTTGTATTGGGTATTTCAGACCACAAATGTACAGGTGGATTGTGGATATAGTTTTTGTGTGATCATAAAAATTAGTTTTCCTCTTTTTGTGAAACTCCTGCCAGACTTTTCCAGACCCAATTGTATCTAGTCTTTGGGACAAATTCATTATCAATGAATTTCTTGGACTGGACTAGGAGGTTCCCTGAAAGGTATAGTTTTGTACAGTAAAATAAGGAACTATTCTTTTTCAGCCTGGGACATTCATAAATGCCTTTCAACCATACAGCCACAGAGGGTGCTGAATATCCTTTAGGATACCTAAGTTTGAAAACTAGCCCTATACAACCAGCTACTTGTAAGTGACCTAGAGCTGTGTCCATAGAAAACTGATGTCTGTGGTCAGCCTTTTCTCAGCATATAGACATAAGACTTGAATCATCAGTTTCACAAAATCATTTCAGTGACACAGCCAATAAAAGGGCAAAGTAAGTGTGTTGGATGGCACAGAGGTATGTTATTATTATTTATTATCAACAATTTGTTAAATACACACAATTATTTATTGCTACTTCTTTTTATATTTCTTAGTACTCTCTGTGCTGTCACTAATTTGGCAGAGCAACTCTATACAAATAAGAGTTTTACTGAGCAGATATAAAGCCAGATCTGTTCTCTGTTAACTGCTGAAATGCCTTTCAGTTAGCTGATTTCTACATAGATTAGAATTTGTTTGCATGGCTTTGTGATCCTTAAAAGTTGTTTTCTTAAAATCTTTCATGTTTCAGGTATGAACTAGGAGGAGCTCTGTACTTAGGCTGGGCTGGATCTGTTCTTTATATACTTGGTGGGATCTTACTGACCTGTTCATGCAAAAGGAAGGAAAAACAGAATAAAAGGTAATCTTGGATTTGTCAGTTGAAGTAGTTGCTGTCAATTACATACCACTTTCTATCTGTGCACTATTCTCTCTCTCACCCCCTGGTATAAATATGTGTAAATTACAAACAGTGCTATGGCATGTCACAGACTGGTGATGGCAGGGGATGCTGTACCAAAGACTTGCACCTCCCAGACAGGGTACTTGATGCATCACCATCAGCATTCACCTCTAACTCGTATTTGGTAATTCTGGGCACAGCTGATGGTTCTAAGTTCTACATGGTGAAAATGTGCAGTGAAAGAGCAAACTGTCGCCAGAAGAAAAGTATATAAAACTCCATAAAGCATTACGATCCAGTTTCTCTGCACTACTCACTGTGAGTAAAATATTCAAACACTGTTCAATTTGCAAGAAAGTGTAAAGGCATTTCCCAAAGCACATGGAACTGACCACTAGAAACATGGTTATTTTCTTGTTCTTTATGGAAATGTCTTGTCGCACATCAGATCAGGAAAGCTGAGATTTCTGGCCTCAATATTTAACTTTCCCTGCATTTTTATTTCAGTCTTAAATTTTGACACATACAGAAGGCCTCTTTTTGAAGGAGAGGGATGAAATAGACAGAAATAGCAGAGGTCTGTGTCTACCAGAACTCAAATAGCTTGGAGGTTGTACTAGCTAAGCTTGAGAGGATTATAATATGCAAGGAAGAAGCATATTCACTGCTGCTGTATTTCATCGTAGGAAAGTTATGTCAAAATGTAGTAAGTGACTGTTCCTCTGATGCTGCATTGCCCAATCTGAAACCATTTCAGTTTTATGGTAATATTTCATCAGCCACATTGGACTTCAGATCTTGCTCACCTTACTTTGATACAAAGTACCAAATGTCCTGAAATGCCTTGAAAATCAGCTAAAACTGATATTTGAAATAAAAGTTCAACATGATGAATGACAGTTGAAGGGGTTGGGTGAAGAAACTTCTGTTTTCTTTCTTCATCCTCTTGATTCCTGTATTAAAACCTGCAGCTTGTACAAAGGTGTTGAGGGCTAGGTTCTCTTCTGCTTTAGGGCCTTGACTGAAATGCCTCAAGGAAGAGCACATGTGAGTTAGGAATCCAGAGTGTGGTTTCGATTACAAGACAGATGGGCTGTGCAGCCCATCAGGGACCCCATCTATTTCCCCTTAGCTTCCAGAATGATGAGAACAGGAGGCCTCTAATTTCTGCACCGTTGTGAAGAATGTGCTATCAGTGGGTTGGATACAGAGCTAACTGAGTAACTTCTAAGTATCTGAGACCATGGGCATGTGTCTAACACCTATTACTTTATATCTTTTTTTTCTTAATTTACAGTCCCAACAAGTATGCATATTCAGCAGCCCAGGCAGCTTCTCAGCCACACATGTACCGCAGGAACTCTGAGACGATCATAAGCAACAAGGAGTATGTCTGAGCTTACATTCTGCATCTCCTGTAGCGTTAGTGGGTTATGAACTCAAATAAAGAAGTGAACTACTTCTTTGTTCCAGTTCCAAGTTGCAATCCTATGCCTTAATGTGGAGCAGTACAAGGAGGAGGTATGGTTTTCAATGTAAATAGGAACAGTTTTCAGATGTAAATAGCTTTCTACAGAAGATGCTGTGGTGTGAAATCCTGTGGCATGAAGGTTTTCTGCATGCTGAGAAGCCTGGTAAAATTTAACCAGAGCACAGTATATGCTGACACTCAAGAGCAATGGTTTCTATTTCAGCTGACTCAAACATGTGGAACTGATAGCTGTATCTGACTGCAAGTTCAAATGCCTCACAGTTAAAAATGTGTTGTGTTTTCATTAATGTTTAGCTTCCTTCTTTTGTTTTGCAGCTTTAGCTTTTGACAAGAAATAAACTTTGTTCCACAGACTGACTGAAATAGATTTTTTGATGAATGGAATCCTCTAACAAGGATTTGCTGTTACACTGAAATTCTTATCTATGGTAGTTAAGGTTTACTAAAGCTACAAAAAATATTCTACCAACCACTCACCTTCAAATCTGCAGATGTGCAACAAATTTCTTGTTGGTTGTAATGCAGATACAGAAGATAAATGATACAGAATGAACCAAACACAGCTGGGAGTGGAGAAAGCATCTGGTGCGAAAATGCCTTGTGGTAACTAAGAAAATGATAGCCTGAATTTTTTATTTTTATTTCTACGGTTTCAGCTTTTAAAACAATACTACTTTAACTCTGAGCAGTCTTTAACTTTGGGAACTTTTACTGCATCTAAATTGTCTACTTCATGTAATCCCCAGTGGTTTCATTTTCTGTCATTGTTCCATCATTAGAATTTCTGCCTTAAACTACTCCACTGCTGGGAGCATATGTTTGTCTTGTGCGAGCACTTAGGCAGTGAGCTAACTTTACTTTGTATTTATGCTTTCAGCAAGATGGAATGGAATTTCACCCTGCAGGTTCACAGGTTCCATAACTTGTCCCTTTTAAATTACAAATGTATTCATACAGTTTGACAAAAATCTATTTTGAATGGCTAATGATAAACATGTAGCAGTCTTATCTAGAAGTTTCGTGCGGTTTCCTTGATGGCCCAATAGATAATTTCAGAGGGCAACCTGCAAGCAGTCTCAGCAGAAATGATTTAGCCGTGTTGCTTGCATGCAGGAACAGCTGACTTGTAAACTAACACATTAGGGCATGAACTGGGCACTGTTAGAGTTAGTAAATAAAGCTAAAAGGAGTGGTGGTTACTTCTAGATTGCCAGTGTCATCTTCTTCCCTCCACCAGCATCTGCAGTTTTTTAAATCATTCCTTTGGTGTTTTAGAGAATAATTTCAAAAGCTGAAAAGGCACTTAGCCTGCATGGTAGGAGCTGAACTCCTTACCATCATCTGTATATTCTGTCCTCTGGATTTTTAGGTAATTCTTGAAGGTACTTTGGTCTAGTTGAACATAAGGAAAATAGCAGAGACAAAGCATCAACCACTGTCCGTTTCCCACCAAAGGTTGTGTCAGCTCATTAAAATGAATTATGATCCAGTAGGTGAGAGAAATTCCGAACTTCCTAGGTCTAGCATCATGTCTTCTAATGGCATCACTGGGAAGTTTAATTAAAAAACAAGAGTAGAATCCCTGTGTGGTAACTCCTTCCTTCGTTCAGTACATCATTACCATATTCAGTGTCATTCAGGGGAAAATAACTGCTGAAGATTCCATGCCTTTCTCTGGTTTGTTTACAGTCCTTCCAACCATTTTCTGTTTCTGCTGTTATTGCCTGCTTATCTGCTCTGTTTCCATGCACTGCCAACAGAAAAGCTCTGAATGAATTTAACGAACCATCAACTCAGTTATGGGGGTAAAGTGTTTCATGTACAGGTGATTTAGGAAGTGATTTTTTCCTTTTTTTTAAAGTCTGCAGCAAGTCACTTCACTTTCTTTACAGTATCTTCACACATCGCTGTTTTTAAGTCCTTTGCTCAGCAGAGCAGACTGCTTTGGTATCTGCAAATCTTCTTCATATCTCTGCAGCTGAGACCAAAATCCTGCATTCGGTTCTGCTACGGGTCTGGCAGTTTTCACAGCCTAGGGAACAGGAAAGACATAGTAGAAGCAAGGTATCCTGCATTTGTGGGAGTCATGCAAATGAATTTTTAACTGAAAATTTTGAGACGATTTACTTTGGTTTTGATTTGGCTACAGAATAACGAACAGCTGTTTTGGTGAGCTGACTTCACTCTGTGCTTGGTAAGAACGGGCACGCGGGCCCGGTTACAGAGCGGATTCATGGGCAAGACACGAGACAGAGCTGCTGGCTGATTTGCTGGAAATGGGAAAGTCACCAAGTGCAGCGACACTGCTCATGTAACGTGTTTAAGATGATAGTGTGAAACTTGGTCGCTATCTGCACACCTCAGTCTAAATTAAGTAAACCGGTTATCTAAAGACTTCAGTGCTACACCTGACAAATGGGTGAAGACCAAAAGCCCATAGAGCACGAGTAGTTTGTACTGGATAGGCTTCCTAGGAAAGCTGACATGTCATTGCTTGTGGCAATATAGCTATAGCTTATAGCTTGTAGCTTATAGCTAGCTGGTCCCTAGGCATTCAGCAGGCCTAACGGGGTGTTTCTTGGCTGTGTGGAGCTGTCACATGGTGATAGGTACAAATCCTGCATAACAATTCCTGCACCCACCCACTTTCCTTATGTCTCTGTCTTCACTTATCGTGACTATGCAAATGATAAAGAGAAAAGGTTCACTAAGCAACCAGCTTTGTGTGTTTGCTACCTGTGCTTAAAGCCTCTTTGCATTTGTATTTATGCTCATCGTAGAAATCCCACACTGAAAACTTATTTGACCAAGCTGGGCATGAAAAAACTTACAGGGGACTGTTTATTCAAATGTTGAATCTCTTTATAACTGGTAATGGGCAGGCGAAAGCACCAAAATAATTCTACGAGAAATCATCATTACTCATAATAAGCACTGCATTTCTCCCCCAGAAGAGCCGTAAATATGAATCTGGATGTAAGTACATTACCTCAAACGCGTCCTTGAGCGGGAGCTGTCGGTGTCTCATCAGATAAGCCGTGCAGATGGCAGCGGAGCGGCTGCGGCCGTTCTTGCAGTACACCAGGCACTTCCCGCCGGCCCGCACGGCCTCTTCGATGGCGGCGCCGCACGGCTCGAAGTAGCGGTACAGGTCCTCGGCCGGGTCGTCGAACACGGGCACGCGAATGCCGCGGACGCGCTGCAGGCCGGGGAACGGCTGCTGCCGGGTGACATTCACGCAGAAGGTGACCCCCTCGCGCGCCAGCAGCTCCTCGTCGCACGCTGCCCTGGCCGTGCCCAGGAGCAGCGAGGCCGTGACCTGGCAGAGCTGGAGCATCGGCGGCCACGGGGCACCGGCCCCGCCGCACCGGGGTCGCGGTGCGGGGCTCCCGGCCGCGGCACCGCCCACCCGCGCTCTGCTATATTTATCCGCTCCGAACAGGCTGGGGCGTAGAGGCTCCAGGCAGGTCCTAGTGCCGGCTGCATCCTGAGCGCTGCATTTGGAAAGCTGAAAGCACTTTCAGAGCACACAGCTCACTTGTAAAGCCCGTGGATTTGTACAGTCCCTACCTCCACAGCAGCTGCTTACCTGCTGTGTTCTGCACGGGAATGCTGCTGCTGCTGCAGGCGGTGCTGTTGGTGCAGTGATGTAACACTGAAGTTGTGTCAGGGCAGGTTTAGGTTGGAGATTAGAAAAAGGTTCTTCACCCAGAGGGTGGTTAGGCACTGTAACAGGGCAGTGGTCACAGCACCAAGCCTGACAGAGTTCAACAAGTGTTTGGACAATACTCTTGGGCACTTGGGGTGACTCCTGGGGATATCTTGTGCAGGGCCAGGAGTTGGACTCCATGATCCTTGTGATCCCTTCCAACTCAGCATATTCTGTGATTCTGTGGCTGATCTGATCTTCTCCAGAGCATCTCAGTGCCCCTCGCCTACACCAAAAGTGTCTTTTCAGTACCCAGAAAATGATTTACTAAGCTGGCCAGATAGTGTAGTGCTAATCTTTCTGGACTTCAGTAGAATTGCTGGTGTGCTGCTAGGGCAGAGAGTATCTTACACCAGGGTGTGCTGACATGGGTTTGAACTGCACCAGACGGGTGGGGATGGGCCAAGCCCAGCCAGGTGAAGGTCACATTGGCCAGTGCCAGGCAGGTGCTGCAGGGCTGGTCGCAGGTGCCAGCTGCTTCCTGGAGGCCAAGCTGCTTCAACCCTTTGCTTTCAGGCAAAACGGGAGCATTTGATTGATATTTGCTGCTGACACAAAAATGAACCTGGACTGTTGCAGCAGCAGAGCACAGACCGGTGTGAAATGCAGTGCCACCCACTAAGGAATTAGAAGTGAGATACAAGAATGAGCTTTTATTCGACCATGGAAGAAGGAGAAGTCGACCTGCCACACACCTGCCATCATTTGTGTCAATAGCAGCCTGTCAGTGAGATGTTGGCTCTGGGGCCAAAGGAGAGAGCTCTCTCACATGAGCACAAGAGCACGGTGTCCCTTCCTGTTATCCAGCACACGCCTCAGCTCCCACATGTAGGCTTATTCATCTGCCCCCTTGCTGCCTTTGCTCAGGGCACGTGGCCTAGGCAAGGCTCTGCTGGCCCCAAGGAGGCACAGTTCAGGCTTGGCCCATGCGGCTGGAAAGGAGAAAGCTCAGCAGGAGAGCAGTGCCCTGATGCTGCCCATGCCAGCAGTGTGGGGAGGGCTCCTGGATTCCTCTGCAGCCATTGTTTCCAGGGATTTTGGAACCTCCCTGGCACTGGCTCTTGCTCTATTTAGCATTTCCATGGCACACCCCTTATTCCCAGGCCATGATGCCGGCATTCAGGCAAGGAGCCTTTCTGCAATCACTGCCAGGCATTTCCTTGTGGGACAGGCACCTGTCAATTCCCCACACTGTGGAAAAGAGCCAGCTGCTGCCTTGCCTTCCTCCTCCTGCCCAGAAGCTGGCAGAGGCTCATCCTTCTTCTGCCTGCACTCATCAGTGGGCTTTCTTAGGCCCTTGCAGAGTCCCTGGGTGGTGCTTTATGGGCACACTCCAGTTCATACCGAAACCAGGATCTTTATTTCACATGGCATCACACTCGCCATGCCATGAACTCTCCACTGATCTGTAGGGGCGGCAGTAGCCCATCAGATTGCTCCGGTGTGATTTACTGGTTTACCAATTCCTGCAGCTCACCCCAGCACTGGTCCAGGTGTTCCCTGGGTGATACCATCTCAGGGCAGCATTCTTGACACATTAGCACCAGCAAATGTCACTGGGGCTGCACCTGAGCTCCCTCACTCTGAGCCTATGCATGTTTACTCGCTAGCTGCCTGCAGTTCACCTAAGGATGATCATTCATGCCAGAAAGGTTGTCCCTTCCCACCAGCCCACCCTGTACCGTGTCTCTGTGCAGAGGAGGAGTTAGGAACAGCGCAGTTGTCACTACACACAGAGTAATTTATAAGCTAAACGCAAATGCCATCTCCTGGCAGGGAAGCCAGTTGCTGCCTCTGTAAAGAAGACGGTGGAACGGCAGGGCAACAGCCTCACCCCCTTGCTAGAAAAGATCCGGTACCTCAGATTTTGCTGGGGGGCTTTTGGCCTTGGTGGTACTGCCAGTTGGGGTACGGTGCCAACAGCTCCAGTCATAATGGCTGTCTCTTGTCCTCTTGCCTTGCCCCTGCAAAGTGCCTGGCCCCCCTGTCTTGGTGAGCTCCCAGTACGTACTGAGCTGCTGCTGTTGGAGCCCCTGAAGCCTTCCATGCCTAGGAGAGCAGTGATGTGTGGCCTGCAGGGAAGTGAGAGCTGAGCTTGTATCACACCCTATACCTCCTGCAAGCTCTTTGCAAACATGCAGCATTCGGTGACATTATGAACTGCAGAAATGTTTTCAGACACCTTTAGTAAACACAGAGCTGTAAGAGGCCATCATTTCAGATCATAATTAGACACCGAGGAGGCAAAGCAGGCGACTGGTGTGCACAAAACTTCTCCAAGGAGAAGACCTGTATTTTTGCACTTGTATTTACATAAATGCGTGCATATGGTGCAAATAGCTGTAGCTGCAGGAGAGAAACCTGAATAAATACCTACTCATTCAAGGGTATCAGTCAGTTTATTAAATTTGGCTGATATTTGCTTCCAGGCAGAAGGATACACTTTTAGTAGTTTCCAGTTACCAAGTCTCTCTTAGACATTTCATGAGCAGCTTCCAACACATCACCTTGATAGTTGCATTCACCCACTTCTGGAAGTGGAAAGAGCTGAAGCACAAACCTTTCTGCTGCACCAGTTCAGTCTCAGGCACATACTGGAGATCAAACATCCCCCTCGCTGCTCTATTTGCTGTGAGCCCTTCCAACAGCTGCACTGGTGCAAAGCCACGGTCCGTAATTACCGCAACACTTTGTAATGACGAATACCAAGGGCATTTCTGATTCTTTACACTGTTATGCCATGACTTTCTGTGCTTCTGGATGAGAAAGAGACCACTTAGGATCCTTGCTTTGACGACTGAAGCCAGGCTCACCTTGTTCCCACAAACACATCCATACAACCCAGCAGCTGCTCCACTGAACGGTACAGGAATGCAGGCAAATCCCTATCGCCAACACTGGCATCAGCCTGTTACAGACTTGTGGCTGAAACATGGTTTCATTCCTCAGGGCTCCTGACCTGGCCTTTATCTGTGCCTTAACAAGAGAAAAAAGAGAAAATGCCAGACTCAACTTAAATGGAAAAGAAATAATTGCCCTGTAAATACAGATTTGTCTCCAGCCTTTTTATTTATACAAGGATTCAAAGAACATATTTCAACTTTAGATAAACAGTGCAAGAGAGTTACAAGTACCTTGGTAACAGAAAGAAATAGATAACTGTCCAGCTATGCTGATAAGTGAAATAATTCTTACTCCTGCAGATAGAAATGCATCTGTTTAAAGCAAAGGTGGACTTTAGATATTCTGCTATACCTCAGCCCCTACCAAGCCCACCAGAAAACAACAGGCAGCTTGTCATTTGTAAATGAGAAGTAGCTGTGCTCTCAAAGCCTTTTGAGACCCTCACCATCGTTTAAAACATACACGTTATGGCACAAAGAGCAGGCTGAAAGACAGAGACACTAGGAGATCCACCAGTTGTGGTTCTCCCCTTCCCAGGGATGGGGCCTTTGTAAATATTTTTTTCCTACACCACTACCCCCTCCACATCCCTGTCAAGCATGAGGCCTTTTCACACCAGAACACCATGGATCACCATGTTGGTAACACTGAAGCAGATGTTTCTCTCCAGCCAGCCCAGTTCCTCAGAGACTCCCTCATGCAGCCAGCCCAGGGCAGCCACCAGCCACGGGGCTGGGGAGGTGTGTCACAGTGTTTTCCAGCAGGTAGTGGCCCAGGAAATGTCATTTATAAGCACTGAAAGGCCTCAGGTTCTGCGCCAACCTGACCACAGGCTCGGGGCTTGTCTGGACCTGGGCTGATTTCAGCTTGTTCAGCCACACCAGCGGTTGTTTAGTCTGCAGTAACTACGGTCTGCTTCAGTTTAGAGGGATACCCAATTGATATCCTGGGGGCTCTCAGCCATTTCAGCTCCTGGGGAAGTGCCGTGGCCAAACACAACCCCAGGCCACTTAATGGCAGCAGCTGGGGAAACCACTTCAGGGCAAGACAGAACAGAAAAACTGAGTAACCAGGGACCAATAAAAAGCAGCAGTGTAGGCTGATCATGGACAGATATAAAAATCACCCCCAGCAGACGCAGGGTGGAGCAGGAAGCGTCACCACCACCATCGTGCGTCTCTTGGCACAGAGGGGGCCGAGCCCCCTGCACTGCCCTCGCCTGCTGGCCCAGACCTCAGACTGCTGCCCTGGTCTCAACCTGGCTTGGTTTCTGGAGGGTGGAAGCTGCCACTCTCAGGGTCAGGAGAGATGTGGAAGTGGGAGCTCAACCCCAGCCCAGGGGTGAAGGCATCAAGAAGGGTTTACCCTGCATAACAGATTTTACTGTTTCTATGAGGTTTTGCCTTATTAATTTGCACTATCAGGTTTTTTCTTGTAACAGAACCACTAGTTTGGGCTATTAAATTGTAAAATATTAACTGGATAATCAGCAAATTCCTGGCTTCACATTTAAGATGTGAAAGGGCCCATAAAAAGCTTTTGAGGATAACAGGCAGACAGTAATGCACAGAAATGGAAGTGGCTTTCAAGTTCCCATTCTGCAAAGCAAAATATTGGCCTCAACATCCATGTGTTAAAACTCCAACCCCACTGTGTTTTGAAGAGAGTACAACATTTTAATTCTTCCTCCCTCCGCCCCTGCTTTTTTATTTTGCTTTGGATGTAAAGCTTCTGCAGGACTGGTTGTGGGGACTGTTGTAACTGAAGGTTAACTTTCTATTTGCAATTCTGATTTAAAAAAATAAAAAAGAAAAGTTAGGAACTCTTCAGAGCAGTAAAAACCATGTGAATTTGCCATATGTCTATGAGTAAATAAACCTAGACAAAACCACAACTTACATTTGTCCTCTCCAGGGTTCTGATGGCTCTACTGGCACTGTCTGTCCTTCAGCCATTGTCCAGCATCCTGGTGTTGATTTCTGACACCCTACCAGATTAGGTATGGTTTTGCCTTACAAGAAGGTGAGGCCAAGGCAGAAAGGATGCACAGTCAGTGACATTAACCACTCTGATTTGGAGAGGCTGGTCAAAGCTGGCCTAAAATCCCTGCCTAGTTTGAGGCACCCTCAGTACCAACACTGGGCCCCAGGTGCATTACCTTGCTCATGTCCTCATGTTTCCCTAAGCTGCACACTTTAGAAACTGCTAATGTTAGAAATGGGGTTTTTTTTCCCTTTCTTAGAAAACAGCCAAACCCCAACCCCATATGTTTGCTCAGCCCAAAGGCACGCCTCCTCCGGCAAGACAGAGAAGAAATGCTCAAATGCTGTGCAGACCAGTAAAGCAAGAGACAGGCCCAGCTCTGCCCTCCCTCTCACCCCAATACAAACCCATCTGAAGCTCAAACCCAACCCCTGCGTGTGCTCTTGGCCAAGCAGTCCCAGTGACTGTGTTGTATCTAACATCTGCTACACCTAAGCCTCCAGCCCATGCTTGCTGCTCATCAGGCACAGAAGCCTCTGGAAGCCCCAAACACACAGCCCTAACAAGCACAGACACTCCTACAGCTACGTGAGGACATTTATAACTTCACTCACCACCCCCAGTCTCAAAACCTGGCACAGAGCCCACACCACCAAGCAATTCTGAGTTAGGGCAGCCGCCCACATCACCCAAAGGCTGGTGAGTGGTGGGACAGGGCAGCAAAGGGTGAGCCTGGCCCTCCCCCGAGCCAGAATGGAGCTGCTGGCAGGTGCCTGACCCGGTGGCTCAGCCCATACCTGCAGTGGTTAGGGAAGGTGTATTGGATGATGGGGAAGGAACAGGAAAAGTGGGAATCCATTAAAAACCTACAATGCAACTGGAACAAACACCAAAGGTAAAAAGAAATCCCAAACAAAATGTGTCCCATCCTCACATTTCCCCGGTAGGTGCTGGCTTGAGCCGGTGCTCTGGGTAGGGACCCATGGTGATTCCCACCAGCCCCTATCTGCCCTAAGGCTTGGAGGGGCACAACCGCTCCCACGCTCCAGTCAGTAAAACGTCCCTGGTCTCTCCTATTACCAAGAAAAAAAATGGATTTCTGTCCATGGCTGGTGCCAGAGAAGGAGGAGGCAACACAACTGTCTGCCACACAGAGAATCCCACTGTGCATATTTGCATCTCTCTGTTACCTACGGTGGTACTGCACTGCAGGTAGAAATTGGACCATTGTTACTTGGGTAAAAAATGGCTTTCCAACTAGCATGCAAAGAAAAAGTACCCCAAACCCCAACCCCTAACACTCATTCTCAGTCACTTAGATGTAGGAAACCTACATTTCAAATTGTCGTCAGCTACGAGCTCTAGTCAAGAAACCCACTTGTGACCTTTCCAAAGAAAAAGGGAGTTCTGCATTTTTGGGTCCAACAGCCACTGCCCAACTCTTTCAGTTCAACCCACCAAACCTGCTCACGCTCCTACGTACACTACTGGAAGTGAAGGGCCATCTCTGCCCACCTAGGAAGCACAGAGGAAGAACCTGAAAGAGCCCCTGAATGCAGCACGTGAGCCGTGCCGAGGATCCCAGTCTCTCCGCGTTAGGAGCCGGCGCTGCCCGCGGCACCGTGGCGCTGTCGGCAGCGGCGCTCCGGCCCGCGGCTGGGGAACAAGGGCAGGGCGATTGCATATTCCACTGGAGGCAGCAGGACAGCTGCCCTCGGAGGGGTTGGCCAAATTCCCCTGGAGCCCTCTGCAAAGGCTTGTTTCAGCCCCAAGAGCCAGTTTGTGGCAATAACAAAAGTAAAACAATGAGGTACGGAAAGAAGGGCCCAGCACTGGGGAAAGACCAAGAAAGAAGAAAACAGCTCGAGCACTGCCAGAAATAGCAAAGAACTGAAACCTTTTGAAACCTTTTTCTCCTCCCTTTTTTTGTTTTTTTTTTCTTTTTTTTTTGCCAAGGTGAATTAAATATGTCCTTTGGTTGGTTGGTTGGTTGGTTNAGGCAAAGATCTGCTGCTGGCCCCATTGACGCCGTGTCCAGACTGCTTAGGAATAGCGTTTGTTTCTGGCTGCCTGGTGCTGGGGCTCTTAGAAAGTCTTTTGCCACAGACGTCATCAGGACAGCTGTCCCCGCTCCCGGAGCCGCTCATGTCGTCACCTGCGCAGAGACAAACGTGAGTGAGCACAGGCTTTCCTTACGGTGGGCAAGGCCTTCCCCTTGCTGCAACCCCGGGGAGCTCTGGCCACCAGCCCTACCCTGGCCACCTCCTCCTCCTCCTCTGTGCATCCCTCAACGTGGGATACAAGCTCATACCTGACCTCCTGCTGGCTTTAATCCCCTGTTGCTGCAGCAGCTGGAAACTCTGGGGCAGACAGGAACAATGGCCCTGTCAGCAGAGCTGGGATTGGAGACGGCCCCCCAGGTTTCAGTAAGGCACTGAGAACAGCGCAGCCTCCAGCCACCCCACAACAAGTTGGCTGCACTCAAGCAGCCCCTCAGCAGCCCCAAGCCAAAAGCCAGGCTGCCACAGCCTCTCCGTGCCCCCAGGGCCCAGCAGCAGCATCTGCAGGGGCACCTGTGCAGGCTGCAGGACTGCTTGGACTCTCCTGCCCCCCTCGAACCTCTCCAGTTCTGCTGCACTCACTTGTGTCTTGGAAATCCACATCATTCCCGATGTTAGCGTTGCCCAGCCGGTTTGTCATGATCTTTAGCTGCATGATTTGCTGGCGAATGGTCATGTCTGGCTTGGTGATGTCCACCTCCACCTCTGGGTTGTTAATCTGGTTAGCCAAACCATCCCCCATCACTTGCGGCAGGTAACTGGGAAGGAAGGCAAAAGGTTTTGATGTTTTCCCCCCAGCTCAGCTCACCTCCCCCTACAGCCACCAGTGATAATCCAGCCTCTGTGAACCCCAAAGAGGCTTCAGTCAGTGCCACTGGCTTGTGGAACAGCCTGTGTAGCTGCTGTATGCTGGGAGGCAGCCAGCTCTCTGGATGGCCAAGCCACGCTGCCATGGCCACAGCCCAGCAGAGGGGTCTCAGCTTGCAGAAGGTGGCTGGTGGCCTCGCAGCACCCCTGTCCCAGCATAGGGAGGGATTTGCAGGAAAGGTGGAGGGGTTGCTCTACGGCTGGTACCAATGGGCCCACAGTGACACTCTCCCATGGAAAAATCTCTGTCCATATGGGAGGCTGAGGAGCACTTTAATTGCTGCTTGGTTAGATCCTGTGGGGACTGACACCCCGGGACCACTGAATGGCCCCAGCCCAGTTTGACCAGATAGGCTCCCAGCAAAGCTTCAGTTAGCTGAGAGCTGTCAACCAGAGCTGCACTGCTGCCTTCTGCAGCGCCCTGGTCCTCCTGCTGATCTGTGACATGGCTGGCAACAATGGGAAATATGGAATAGCTGAAGGTGTTGACTTCAGGCTGGCAAAGCCAAGCCCAAGAAAGAGGTCTGCAGAGAAAAGAGGAGAAAGGTGCATGTCCAGCAGCTACCAACCTCCCCTCAGCCATCCTTTAACCTTGGCTGGGGTAGGAACTGTTTCTGCAGCTGTTTGATGTCACCCAGGTGCCCCCTCTCAGAGGGAACAGCATTTCAGAGCAGGTAGGGATAGAGGGACATGTATGCAATCCTCTGCAGCAGCTCTGGAGCTTGTGAGGTAAATCCAGCCCTGCTGCCTTCTGAGTGCATGTGGAATTGCAAAACTGCTTCCTTAGTAGAAAACTACACAGTTATTTCATGGTGAGTGCATTTCAGGGCTTAACCCTCAACACACAGCAAAATGACACCAGGCTGGACATTCCCAGGTACCAGTTTTTCTGGAAATGCAGCACTGCTATGGACAGGGACACACTGCTCACTGACCAAGGGGGGCTGGCTGCGATGATGTGTAAGCGCCTTTTCAAACCCTTCCTCTCACCCCAGACTGGTGCTGTCCTGGCACCATGACCCACTCCATACCTGCCCTTGGTCATCCCGTTCCAACACTTGTCATCCGACACTGAGCTGGCCATTACTTTTTTGCTGCACAGGCTGCTGGGCAGGGTGATCCAGTATGTCTTGAGAGCTGTCAGATTCCCTTTGGCATCTAAAACCTGTAAGCAAATGGGATGCTCAGGGCCACGAGAGCTCTGGGGTGCCCCAGGGCTGAGGAAAGTACAAAGATTCTGCCTTTCTTTTTTTGTTTTACCATCACAAAATCTGTTTTTATGCAAACAAGGATGTATCATCAACCTTCCCCTAAAGACCAACCATCAACCCAAGTGCCCAAGGCTAAAGGTTACATGCCAAGGACGGTTCCAGTACCACATGATCAATCAGGAGAAGACCATCAGACTAGGAGCCTCTTCAGGTAAGTCTGGCACCAAACCCCTGGGAAACTGGTTATTGGCAAAGTAGACTGAACCCTGTGCAGAGGCAAGAAGACCAGGTCTGCTTGGGTCACACCAGTACTTGATGATTTGATCTTCTTCAGACGTGCAGCTCAGCAGCCCCAGAGCAGTGTGACCCGACCCACAGGACCCAGGGCTGTGCTGGCCGGGCTCCCAGGGCACCCCTGCCCTGGACACCAGCTCCAGACACAAACCCACCAGCATCTCCAGTGCTTGTGCAGAGGATTTGGCTTCCAATGTCACCTTCCCCCGTCTCTTCTTGTCCTCGCTGCTGGAGCCTTTTGTGCTGATTTTGGGATTTCCACAGCCTTGGAATACCTGAAAAACAAACCAAACTTTCCATCCCATGTTTTGATGCTATTCCTTTAACTATTTAACACTCCACAGTTAACGGGATTTTTTTCCTTCTTAAGTATATTCATCCTTCCTATTGCCAAGATCTCAGAGATTCTGGCTTAGTTTCTAGTGCCAGATGTGTTTTCACCACATTGTAACTGGTTTTGGTTACCACTATCAGGCAAAATATTCAGCAGTAACACATGTTTTTGCATAAGTCGCCAATATTGGTATTAAATTATTTATAGCAATTTTATCTGTTCTTATGATTGGAAAATAAAATCCTAGGAAGAACAAGATGGGAGCTGCTCACACTCATTACATCAGTGGTGTGTGCTTCAAGACTACAGACCAGGGGAGCTTCACTGATGGACAAAAGACCGACACGGGACCAACCCTGTGACTCCTGCAATCAGCATCCACACTTGGGAAATCAATGTGCCTCCAACCAGGGCAGTGTAAGGACAGCAGATGTGCCACAATCTGTCAGGTTGGATGTTTCAGGGGCAAATGAGGCAGCAGAACAGACTCGTCTGTTACCTTCAGGTACCTCCTATCACCCTAACTACCTGCCCAGGTGGGCTCTGTAGCCAGAGGGCAGCAGAAGCACTCGGAAGGTACAAATCCTCAGACCTGGCCTCTAGGATGAGCTGAAGGCTGTCCTGGAAACACTTGCTTCTCCCAGTCTCTGCATCACCAGCCCAGGCAGCGACACCTCTGCTGCAGATCACCAGGGCTGGGCAGCTGAGCCTCACTGGTGGCAGGAGTGCTCAGAGGCCCAGGCTGCACAGAGCATCAGAGGTCAGGAGGGACTTTGCACTGTCAGTTTGAGTCAGAAAATGCCAGCCTTTGCAAAGGAAGTAATCTGATTTGAAAAGAGGGCTCCAAGCTTGCTGTGGCTGCCAGGTGCTGTCAGAAGCTATTGATAAACGTGACTTTGCCTGGTGTCCCCTTAAAGCAGAGGAGTCAGGACCGCAGACAGGAGCTCTGCTGACACAGCTCATGCCACCTGCTGAATGCGCTGGCTCGTGGATTCTGACAGTGAAGTCCTAACCTAGCCAAGAGTCCCTTGTCGATGGGTCTGGGGGACATTCAGCCCTCAAAGGCCCCTCCTGGGGTGCCCTGTCCTGCTGACCAGATGGATCTGATGACTCCAGCAGTTCAGCACCAAGCCAATTTGTTCATCAGTCTTGTTCGCTCTGTGCAAAAAGCCCACCCTGAAAACTTCTTGTAGAACATTTCAGCTTGGTTCTACCAAAACAAAACCTTGGTTTCACTGCTCTGTCTTACTGGCCTATTGCTGCTGTTGGCAGATGGCCTCTTCCAGGAGATAGAAGTCTGGGGAGGTGTCCAGGACAGCAGCTCCCATAGCAGCTCCAGCACAGTGTGGTACCATGGAGAACCTCTTGCCAGCCCAAACGCTTCAGGTGAGAAATGCAAATTACTGCTGGAGGAAACACAACTCCAGCAGACTGAGCAGGTCGATAGTCTCCTGAATAATGACAGCAAGTAGGCGTTTGCAGCCTCTGATAGCTCCTGCTGCCTGAAATCCATTAGAGCCACAGGGAGAAAGGGGAGTGTGAGGAAGCAGGGAGAGTGCTCCATGCTGCCCTGAACACAAGGCTCAGCACCACAAGTGATTCTTCCCAGTTTTACCCCAGGACAGCCTGTGAGTGAGGGTGGCACCGGGGCCAAGGGCCACTCCTGGCTCCTCTCACACAAGGAATACATTCCGTGCAGGTGGCTGGGACGCAGCTGCAGTGAGAGCTGCAGACTCAGCTCCAGGTGGCCGAGCCAGGGGCTGTGAACTGCCCACCCTTTGCATAACAAAGGGCACGGGGACCTGCAGGACCAGCCAGGCGACCAGACACTGAGAGACATACCCAGATGAGACTTCTGCATGCTTGGACTGTGAGGGGATAAAAGCCCAGGGGTTCCTTGGTTGTCCTCAGAGGCACCAGCTCGAGCTTTTTCTGTGTGACTGTGCTGTGAATACATTGGTTTATGGCACGAGAGATCTGAGACTGCCATGGGGCAGGGATGGAACCAGCGAGGAGACTTGGTCTGGCTGTGTGAGCGGGGTGTGCAGGAGTCAAGTGGGGACCCCTCAGGTTGTGACCTGCCACTCTTAGGGCCTGCCGTCCCAGCAGGGATGGTCTCTGGCGGTGGGAGTGTGGCTGGCCAGACTGGGAGGTTACCCCAGTTAACAACAGTGCCCTTGGCCTGGGTCATGTTTAAAGCCTTCAGCTGCAGCCCAACCGGCTGTCCTCTGTTGCCTTGCTGTTCACAGTTTTTCAATGTTTTTAATTCTGTAGCTAGAATTCTCACACACTTTCTGTAAGCATAAGCCACGTTATGTCTAACCGGTCAGATGTTTTCATTCCTTCTCCTAAGGTGGAGAAGTTTGATTGATTTCTCCTTTGACCTATGTGGTTGAGGGGTGGTAATGTCATTCTCCAATCAGTGAAGTTTTCTAAAGGTGTATAAAAATAAAGAATCCTCCCTCCAGGGAGGGGGCTTGGGCTCAGTTTCTCTCTTTCAGAGCTGGTGTCTGTGTGTTCCTTCGTGTCCGCGTGTGACAGTCCTCGGCTCTGAGAGCGGAGATGGCCAGGACTGGCCTGGGACACTCCTAAACTCAGCTGACAACAACATCCTTCATCTGATGGCTTTGCCATGCTCAAAAACAGAGCTCAGAGCTTTCGCATCACCTGCTCTCTGCTATCTGTGCCACCAGCAAAGAGTGCTCCATGCACCTGGTCACCAGGTCATACTGAGGAGCTTATCAACCATGTTTGGCTGCTCCAGTCAAACACCAGTTAGACCACTTAGCCCTTTTCATTTCACTAGATTTACTGTATTCCCCTTGGAAACACCTTTCTTTGGAGATGATGCTATGTTTTCCCACATCGTGGATTTGCTTTTATGTGGAGAGCCTCAGTCTCACCTAACAAGGGAGGAAAGAATATGGCCTTTCATGTCAGAAAAGAAACCTAGCCCAGTACTTGGATGCATGCTGCTGTTAGTGCTTTGATGTGTGCCAGTGAATTCCTATTTGCCAAGCAACACCTCTGGCCCTTCCCTTATCCAAAACCCAGTTAGGACCTGTCCCGCTTCTTTCATCTGCATCTCTGCCCTGACTGGGATAGCTGCAGGACCCAGGGAGTGTCTGGGCAAAAGGCAGGAGCCCTGGAGGGCTGCTTTTGCTCCCAAAGCTTCTCTTACCTGCAGCTACAGAGGTGATTGTGGTTAAGTGGATAAATACACTAAAAATAGAAGACCAACAGAAGAGACCTTCATGATATATACTTCTTGGAAGACAGGTGAGCCTCAGGAGGGCCTGGTTTGTACTCTCCAGATGGACTGCCAGATTGCAGCTCTGTCCCACGGTACAACCTGAGAGCCCAGTGTTTCCCCTGCAGAACATCCCCTCGAGGCAGGTTAAAACAGCTGCCTCCTGTCACTGGGGACTGTGCACTTTGTGTAAATGCCTCAGCTCAGCCAAAACATCTCAAAACTCTTCAGCACAGAGGCCCATGACAGCAAATGGCACTTGGCCTGCCCCCATCACTGTGTATGCAGTCCCACCTCCTGTGCCTGTACCCAAAGGAGGCTGCCTGGGTGTGGCAGGGAGCAATATTTGGAAAAAAGAGCATTTGGTCCTGGCTGGACATGATGTGTCCTCAGCCAGGCCCAGGCACAGGTTCCTACCTTGCTCGTGATTGAATCTTTGTTTTCTTGCAAGTTAGAAATGGCTTCAGCGATCCTCATGTGAATGGTCCCTATCACAGTGTCCACGTTGTAGGGTCCGTCGATCCGATCAGCCACCCCGATCAGGGAATCTGGTGGAACAAGGCAGGGACAGCTCTCACCATCACTCTGGGCAAACCAAAGTAAAGATCACGCTCATGCTGGCTGGAAGAAGCTGCTGGGCCCTTGGCAGGTTCCTTGCTGGGAGGCACCTCTCCATTTTCACTACTGCCCTGGTGCACTTCTCCTCACTTTATGTAAGTGAAGCCACAGAGGAACCTCCTGCAAATGGTAAATGCACTCTGGGTAGAGTGTTCACCCAAAGTAACCAGCATTTCCTGAGGTGATACAGAAGGGAAAACGAGAAAACTGGTGCAGAATTATTAAGAAACACACAGCAATACTTGGCCCTCACCCTCCTAACTCAGTGCATGTCTTCAGCGAAGCATTGCAGCCAGCAGAAAGTGGGAGAATTGGGGTCAATAAAGTGCCAGAGGTAGTGATGTGGGAAATAGCTTCTGTGGCAGTGAAGGAGTGAGAAAAGGAGTAATTCTTCTCACCTTCACCTCTGGAAGGACAACAGCCAGGGAAATGCCAGGCTATACAGGTACAGAAGCAGACCAGTATGCTCACAACTAACTGGTAAACAGGACAGGGAGTGGCTGAGGGCTGCCTCTTGCTCTCAGTTCCTCTTGGAAAGCTCTGCTGTCCAAGCACTCCTGCCTGGCCTGGAAGTTCCTGCTTGGATGGCTGCTTTGGGGCTATGCTTGGCTTACAAAGAATTGCCAATCTCTGCCTACCTCCAGAGACAATTCTCAACACTCCAGTTGGGTCTGAAGGAAGGACAGCCTATATGCTCTCAATACAAGGGGGTAAATTTTGGTAACTTTGTTTGTATCCTGGGAAATAAAATCTCCTGTAACACTGAAGAGCTTGCAGTTTACTTTTGCTGCTACTCAGAGGTTGTGGTGTCATCTTTGAGACAGTATATTTCAGACAAATAGTGCCTTGCAGAGGCACTAATCTTGAGATACAGACATTTAAATCAAAGGTTGCACCCCCAAATAGTGATAAATTATATTTGAACCAGTTAGTGTAAAAATCTCTCTTGATTTGACCTGCCCTAATTTATTAAACTGAAAGAGTAACTCTGTATTTAGTGTAACAAAATCATCCCTGGCTACACAGAGGGGCCTGGAGAAGGGTGAAGGAAGGACACCACCAGTGAACTGCTGCCTTTGACTCCACTATTTGCTCCCATCCTTGATGAGTTTGTGACCTCTGACATTGAAATGTACAATTGCAATTTGAAAGCAGCTCCAATTTTCTCCTAGCCATCACCCCTTGGCAGTGTCTCTTGGTAAGAGGAACCCAGAATAAATGCAAAATGCACACAGAATTGCTTCCCTGTCAATCAAGGAAAGCTGTACAGTGATGTTGCAGGAGACAGGCCATCATCCTGCCAGGACAGAGTGACAGGAACAGTTGGCTGGCTCTGGTCAGAAAGGCCAAAGGGCCACTGAACCCCGGGGGAAGGGACAATTCCTCCCCCTCCTCTGCAGCAGCCTCCCAGTTGCTCCCACAGGGAGCATTTCCAGTTAGCTGCGGCACAGCTGGCCTGGGCACCTCTCCAGGCAGTGCCTCGGCCTCGCTGTGCTGTGCTTCCGTATCCCTTCTGCAGCGTCCCTCGAGAGGCAGGTGACACTCCTTGAACTCCAGCGGGGTTTTTGTTGTGAGCCAGGCTGGGGGGCCGCAGTGGGAGCTGAGCTGGCAGCTCTGCTGGCCAGGCAGCGGGTGCCAAGGCAAGGGAAAAAAAGGCCAAGCCCAAGGTCATCTCCTCTGGTGCCTGCCCTCCGTGAGCCCAGACAAACACCAAGGCTCCCTGAGGTCTCAGATCACTCCAGCTGTGCATGTACATGTGAGAGAGAGAGAGGAGCTTGCTGAGTGATGCTCTGTGGGCACGAGACTTTACCACTGCACACAACCTCCCCTGAGCCTCCCACCGTCCTCTTTACTCTCCAAACACAGCCTCAGAGAGTTCAAAGGTGAGAGGCAGCTGTGCTGCAGCAGAGAAAGGCCATCTTACCCATCAGGTACTTCCACTCGGTGTTGAGGTCTGCCTGGTTGGCCAGGCAGCCCTTCACGACGTTCAGGCAGTAGTTGTTGCACGGCCTCACGCTGGACATGCCCCGGCAGTGCGGGCAGTACATCAGCTTCATGATGGCTCGAGTGCACTCGTGGCTGAGGGACACCTGGGGAGACAGGTCAGAGTCAGGCACACACTGCTCAGGGGGACACGTGGGTGAACTCCCCCTTCCCTGGGGTGAAGGAGCTTGCTGTGATCTGAGAGGCAGCACAGCCCCCTGGGTACATGGACCAGGAAAAGCCACTTCCCCTCTCACTGCCCCTCCTTTCCCCCACTCTTCCTCAAGTGTCACTCCAGTTGGAGGGACAGGACCTCTGGGGCAGCTGCCAGTTCCTCAGGCTGTGTTTGAACCCAGGCTTCTGGGAAAAACCTGTATGTGAGCATCATCCCCTTCCAGCCAGGTCTGGTGGCCACAAGGACAGCTCGAGCTGTCCACCAGCTGTAACCTGGACCCTGACACGGTGCATGGGTGCCCCTGGAGCCTCTGCCATCAGTGCCACCACTGTGCCCCTTCTGCAAGGGTCTGCTGCCACTGTCCTGCAGACACAGGTGTCCCACACAAACTGCATCTCCAGCTTCCCTGGGGGGACGCACAGTGGGGCCCTGGACATGGAACCCTCCCAGCTGGCATCTTTGGAAAGGAGCAAAGTCTTGGGGGAAGACTTGCACAATTCCAGAATTACAGGCAATGGAGAGCACTTGACACTGGGAAGTGCTTGCTCTCTGTGAGCACTTCAGGAACTGCAGGCAGCCGGCGACCCGGGCCAAGCCATGCCATGCCATGCCAGCAGCTCACAGGCCCTGCACATGCAGCTGGTGCTTTGCAGCTGACTCTGGAGGTGGCTTTGCCACCTTTAATTAAACCACTCTGGTCCTGCAAGCACAGAGCCTGTGCAGGTGCAGAGCCCAGAGAGCAGGGCTACAGCCTCAGCAGCACATCAGTGTCCCCCCAGCCCATCAGCCACGGGCCAGTGTCCCCCCAGCTGCTGTGGGCAAGGGCTGACAGTGCACTGAGGGGTGAATAACAACTTGGCAGACCCCGCAGAGATGCTGGCAGAGCTCCATCTTCCCCTGTTTTGTTGCTGAAGTGTTTTCTCTTTTGTGGTCTTTTCCCATCTTTGCTCAGATCCATTTGCAACTCCTTTGTATATCTTTTTAAATCATCTACAACAGAAAAAATTAATGTCTGTATGAAGTGTCCCTTGGTTCTAGGTACTTGACACTCTCAAGGACCCCGGAGGGGAGAAAAGTGATGGAAGGGGCAAATCTTGAAAGGAAAAATCCCTGGGCCTCCAGATGCAGCTGCAATGCTGAGAACTCTCTTTACTACTTGTGAAAAATACTTTGAATGTGGCCTTCTGGGGGACTCCAGAAAGATTCAGTTCTGAGGCACCCTTGGGGAAGTGTGAACATGCTGAGCTCAGCATCAGAGGTTGTGAGAGAAAATCTCTAAGCTTCACCCCTCCTGATACTGTCTGTGTGGTAGCACCCCGCTTCCAGTAAGCCTTGGAAAATAGATGCTGGATGGTGCTGAGGCTTCACTGGGCGGGAATGCACTAAAATAACCTTGTGAGAACCTTCTTCAGGATGAGGACAAAAATTTGTAAGTTTTGGAGAGAGAACCCAAACAGAGCCTGCTTCCCTGCCCTGGCAGCCCAAAGAAGCCCTGAAATGACTGTGGATAAACCCGTGTCCCACCAGAGCCAGAGAGGCTGAGCCTGGCAGGAACCCTCCCACACACCAGAGCTTCCCTCAGCTTCCTGGACCAGCTTTGGGTCCCTGTCCTGGGACAGCTCCTGCAGGCAGAGCCCGGCTGCTATGTGGCTCTGCCGCCAGGAGATGGAGGCTCCATCCTGCTGCACTGCACAGATGCTGCACGCTTCATCACGGGAGAAACCACCACTGTTGTCTCCTGCCTCAGCAATGCAACAAAGCACAGGGAGAGGCAAACAAAAGAGTAGTTTATTTTTCATCTCAAGGCTTAAATAACCATGGCTGAATAGTGCCTGAAAAGACACCAGGTAAGAGCATGATGCATGCTAACACAGGCTGTAGCTCCAGAGCGCTCACACAAAAAGCAGGGATGCAGATGGGAAAGGAGGGAAAGGAGCTGTGACCTCCCCTTCCCCCAGCAGAGCAATCACAAACATGGATTATACGGTGACATTCACGACCCCATCTTGTAGCCTGCACAGGCCATCAGCTTCTGAACACAACTTGGTCCCTGGGCTTTACTGGCACAGCCCATCACTGCTCATCCCGGCATATCCATGGCCACGGAGCACTGTCACCTCCCCCTGCACAGACTGGGACCTGCGGCACAGGCGAGTCCTGAAACGTGGGACTTTCCACAGCACTGGTGGGAACCAAGGAGTAAGCAGATCATTTGCCTTTATCCACATGCATCCCCGGTTCCATTGCAAAGACTTTTGGAGCGGAGGGAGCTGAAATGCTCTGGAAAACAGGAACACAGCGCTGCCTGCAGGAAGCACCCCTGAGGTGGGGTGGGCCAGCCCCCCCAGGCAGAGAGGACTGCCACCAAAAACAAGGACACAAAGCTCCTGATCCCCTGTCAGAGCCCACGGGAGTCAATGAAAGAGGCAAGAGTCAGATCTTGGCTCAAAAAAGCATCTCCAAGATGCTTAAAGTACACTGTAAACCCAGCCCTGCACCGCAGCTACGCAGGAGACCACAGCGATCCCGTATTTCAGTGAAGCTTGTGACAGGGCATTCGCATGTCCTGCTGCTTGCAGAACTCCTTCTGGCCTTGGCAGTTACTTCGTGTGTGCCAGAAAGGACCCTCAGCACTCCCTCACCCACAGGAGAGTGACCATGCAGGGCCACCTGTGCCGCAGAGAGCTGCCTTCCACCCTCCTGCCCATGCCACTGCCACCAGCCACACTGTCACCAGCCACACTGTCACCAGCCACACTGCCCATCACCAGCTACACTGCCCATGTCCATGCCCATGCAGCTCCTTCAGGATGCTGCAACCTGCCTTGGGGCAGTGGGTGCAGGCAACAACAGCACCTGAGGCTCAGTTTCGACTCCTGAGAGCATGAGGGGAAATAAAAGTACTTCTGCACCTCAGTAAGGAACATTTCTGGATGCCAGAGGGAGCTGTGTGTGCACTGGCAGTCTGCCACTCTCACAAGGTGGCTTTGTCTCCTGGAGGACAGTGGAGTGTCCCACTGCCCCAGGAGTGGGGAGCCTGGCCCCTGCTCCCTGCCCCACAGCCTCTCCTCTGAAGAGAAGCAGGTGACCATCCATCACCAGCCATTGCTCTGTTGAATCTGGCAGGTGCCAAGTGTCCAACCTAATCTCTTGGCAGAAAGAATAAATATTAAGTTTTGCAGGTGCATGACACCAGGCTCCACTCCCCTTCCCCAGAGAACAACTCCAACTTCTCCTGTTGGCAGCAGCAGTCCTTTGGCACAAGCAGGCTGCACAGGTGAACTGAGAAAAGAAGGATAAGAGAGCAGGAAGAGGAATCACACCAAATATTTTCTCTGTGTTTTGCTTGACCAGAGCTCAGTTTCTCACTGCTCCACTCAGCCCATGGACTACTGCTCCACACAGGGCAGAAGAGAGTGAGGGTTTGGGGCTACCAGAACCCTTCCCAGCCCTGATCCTGCACCATCCCTTTGGAGGATTTGCAACACATTAAGGAACAGAATCCTTCAAACATCTCTGAGCCCTCATGGATTGAGCTTCCCTCCCAGGATATGGATCCCACAACACAAGGGAGCGTGGCCGCTGTCCTGCCTGCTCAGCTCTGGGGCACAGCCAGCTCCAGCAGCGGCACCAGGGAGGGGAGCTCCTCGGGTTGGAGCTGTGGGCACACACACCCTCCCTCCCTGGCAGCTCCTTCCAGGTGAACTCCCCTCAGTGGGAGTGAGGCAGTTTCTCCAGGCTGACAAAGGCGAGGCTGACCTCCACCTGCACACTGAGACATCTTCACCTCCTAGTGCTGCTGCTTTCCCCACTCAGCCTTCTTGAGTTTCCCCCCGCCCAACAGCCAGTGGGTGCCAGCTAAGCCCTGCAGGGAGTCCCTCCAGCTTCCCAGCACAGACCTGCAACAACCGATGGATCCATGAGCAATGTCCATTCACCACAGGTGGCCTGAGGGCAGGAGCATGAAAAGTCCTGCAGATGGAGTGAAACCTGACAAAACTGCTTTATCTTCAACTGATCTGGCACAGCATGAAGATGGGACATGACAATAATTGATTTCTCTAAGTACCATCAACCTGGCCCAGCCTGTGGCTGGTTCTCCTTTAAGGAGTCTTTAGTGGCACCTATAGTCTTTTCTTAGCTCAGTGACCTAGAAACTGCATTAAGATGTCAAGAGAACATGCACAGTACAGTGGAGAAGCCATTTCCCAAGAATCTGAGAAAAAGATTATTATTACTGAGAGATATGGCTCGGAGCCAGGGCACTCATTCAGTTGTCAGAGGTATAAATAAAAATGCAAAATAAAGCTAAGCTCAGCTTAAAAATACATTGATTGTACGTCACTGCTCAGCTAAAATCCACATACTCTATTCTGATCACAGTGACATCCATGGGTACAGTCCTTTGAAGTGTAAGCCCAGTGATGAAGTGATAAGGAAAAAATGTTATCTTCTAAGATACACCCAAAATAGGGGACAAATCTTATTGAGCAATAAATAACTTTAATTAAAACTACTTTACAGCTGGGGATACAGTACTAGCAATGAGGTAATGCAAGGGGAACAGGTGGCTGCCTCATAAAAAGCCCTGTTCCACCACAAGCACTGACATTTCGAGGAGGCTGTCAGCAGGTATTACCCCGTGACAGTGCTTGGAGCGGGAGCCCAGCTCTGTGACTCTCCAAAGCCTCACGTGCCCATGCTTTGTTGGTGGAGCCACCCAGCCAGATGTGAATTGCTGGAGGCAAGGGCTCTGCCAGAGCCAAAGACCTTTTGCAGACTCTCCTGCCTCCTGCCCTGGCACTGGAGCTCGTCACAGGTTCTTTGAGCTGGGATTCGCTGTGTGACTCCCTGGCACAGTGTTTGCTCAGCAACCAGTGCAGAACAGGCACGTGTGGAGATAATTTGACAGAAAATTGAGAACACATAATTCTCCATTCAGAGTGGCGTTGGTCTCCTTAATTTTTCCTCCTCCTGAGCAACGTTTAAATCAATTACAGTAAAATTAATGACTTTCACAAGCCATTTGCTGAGAGGATGGGCTGGGGGATTAGTCACTCACTGGGTTCCTTGCCACCCCCCAGCCAATTTAGAAAACATTCAGTGTGAAAGGCTTCTTAAAAAAAAAAATGCTCCTGCCATGTACTTTATTAACATGCTTTCCAAGCAGAGAATCACAGAAACACAGGAGGCTTGCAGATAACAACAAGTCACCAACTCTCTCCCTTTGCACTTCAGGAGAGCGAAGTTACCCTTCACAGCACCTAAACATAACTTTAGAACAATTACAAACCTTCTGAAGGACAAACATAGGGAGGAGAAACTACTTGTAGACGGCGAAAGCACTCAGCTCAAATGCATGAGACAGCCCTGCACAGGCACTGGAGGGCCCAGAGACACCTGAGTGCTGACAGCTCTGGGGGTGGGCAGGGCTTTAGAGCCCGTAGGACACACAGCAGCACTCTGGTCAAAATGGGCTAGATTTCTCCAGAACAGACGAAAAAGCCTTCTTATCCTTCCTCTGTGCCCATGAAGAACAAATCAACCTCGTGATTTGCATGTTCAACCCAAGGTACCATCTTTGCACACCTACAGATGCTCAGAGGTAACAAGAGCATGTCTTCTAGAGCCATGGAACACTTCTCCCTCAGCCCCGCCATGGCCTGTTCTTTCTCCCACTGAAGCTCCTACCCAGGTTACAAGCTGATTTTCCAAACAGCACCCACTGATCTGCAGACCTCTTTTTACAGTGTCAGATTCGGTGCAGAAGAGGGGTGCAATTCCTCCTGAGCCCAGACCTTGCTGAACCTGCAACAGTGGGACAGTTTTTACTCTTCCAAACTGGGACCTCATTTGACAGGTCTCACAGAAGAACAAAGAGGGGCAAAGAGGAGAGGCATTTTCTGTCATTACCCTAATGCCTAGTGCTTTGAAAATATTCAAAGCCTCCAAAAATACCCTGAGCTATATCAGGGCACAAAGGACCATGGAAGTGATGATCTGACTCGCACACAGCTAAAAGCTGCTATACCCTCCTCTCTCCAAAAACCAGTTCTTCATCCAAGTCAGTTATTTCCTGAAAAGGTGTCTGGAAGGACCAAAGTGTGGGATGCAGAGAGGAAGGGCTCAGGGAACTGCAGCCAAAAAGGCACAAGTGCTGGGACCAGCTCTGTACATCACATCCAGGAGTTATGGAGCCAAGCAATGATCCTTCCTTCCCATCCCAGCTTCCTGAGAGCTGGAGAAAAGTTGAGCTTTAGGAAAGCCACAGGTATCTGGACAATCCTTCCAACAGGGGCAGCACCAAGCTCCTACCAGAGCAGCACAGGGTGTTTGGGCTGTGCCGCTGCTCTCGGGCACAGAGCCTGGCTCCGGACGCCTTCCAGGCAAGAGACCGACCCCATGGCTGGCGGCAGGGCTCCTCTGTGCCCAGCAGGAGATGGCCAGCTCCTCTGGCACCCAGAGCCTGCAGCCAAACTGCAGATGCTGCTTTTGAAGTGTTGGCTTCAAACAAAGGAAAGAAAAGAAAAAAAAAAAAGAAGAAAAGAATCATCCAACCCCAAATCCTCTCTCCTTTTGAAGCCTGGCTTAAAAGCAAATGAGAACCTGCAGCCTAGCTGCAATGTGACTGGACTCCTCGGCCTTCAGAGGCCTTTAAGTACATCTGAAAGGCATTTAACACCAATAAAATAAGTTGAGCTCTTGCTGGTATTTTTCTTCCCCCCCTTCTTCCCTTGCACATTCCCCCCAGGCTGCTGTGAGCCATGTGTGCCTTGCTTCCCAGGGGAAGCAGGGTTAGGTAGAGTAGAGAGATGCAGGGATGGAGAGAGAGGCCTGCCTGGGTGAAAACCACAGGCTGCTAAAGTGCTGTCACACCCCCACCCCCCTGACTGTCAGAGGGACAAGGGCAGGTCAGCTGATGGAGGGATGAGGCTGAGCTGGTCCTTAACACTGCTGGTGGAAGTGATGTTCTGTGGGCTCTATTTCCTCTAAAAATCTTGCCCAAGGCAGTATGAGGGTGGCCTGCAGGGAGCTCTCTGTGGTGTTGGTGTTTCCCACACTGACCATGTCCCTGCCCTGTGGCTGCTCTCCCATTCCCTCCCTGGCTTTCATCTCTGAGGAGCAGTGCAGACCCAAGGTGGGGTCTGGGACCTGTGGTTTTGGTCTGGTGTGGGGCTGGTTGGGGTGAAACAAAATACCTCCAGATGTGTCAGATATCTGTGAAAGTGTGCCTGCACTGACTCAGGTGTATTTTCCCAGGTAGTAGGCCTTGCTGTCTGAACGGCCATTCCAAGCTCCAGAAGCACCAGTTAAACCCAGTGACATCAGGCAATTTAGGTTTCCAAACCAAGGGACGCTCTGGAGCCAGCAGACAGCAGGCAGGTCTCAGAGGCAGGCACGGGTGCTGGGCAGCTGCAGGCAGAAGCACAGCTGGAGACCTCCCCAGGGCTGGGGCTGACCCAGCCACACAGGCAGCTGCAGCTGAGCCGTTCGTGGCACCCTCTCTTACCTCCTCATGGGAATTTTAAAGGCAGGTGGGGGAAGTTCTGCCAGCTGTGAAAAACCCTTTCTGGGGCAGTGTCTAAGGGAAAGCAGGTCAGGTCTTCAAGCCACAGATCAGGCTGTGTGTGCTGGGAAATGCAGGCAGGTATTCAAAGCCACTCCAATTACCCCAAATCCCTTGGCTGGAATCATACAGTTGGGATAAAGTTGTCAGTGTGAAGAAGAGCAGCTACAAAAACAGGTCAAGCAAAGGAGCTGATCCTGCTGGGCTGGTGGTGAGGAGTGCTCCTGAGCTTCCCCTGGGATGCCCAACGGCCCAGGAATGAGCCCAAGGAAAGCCAGCCTTGCTCTGTTTTAGAGCAAACCAGCACTCAGAGGACAGGTTTGTGTTTCACAGGGGAGCTGGCCAGCTCTGTGATCGGAGCTATCTGCAGTGTGGCCACTTCATGTTAGGAAACATTTCACTTTTACAGTCTCCCCATGGAGGGACCCTCAAATATTATGATCAAAACCGAGAAGGGCTGTGATGTTCTGTAGTGTTCTTTGCACCTCCACGTGTGTAACTGGAAATCTGGGCTCCAGCAGCCCCATGCACTGGGCAGTCAGTGCCCAGTATCTCCGGTGACAGGAGTGGGAGCTGCAGGTGTGCCCAGCCCTCGGCTGGTGCGGGGGAGCTGCTGTGGGGAGCACACCCTGCTCCCTCCACCACATGGTCAGCAGCTGCCTTGTGCATGTTTATGCCAGCCCTGATGTAATTAGCACCTTGACGTGTGTTAAATGAACCAAGCTTTCCAATTTTTCAGAGTGAAACTCTAAAAGAAACAGCTGCAGGGCTGACAGAAATATGATTCTTTCAAAGTCTAATGAATTGTATAATCACTTCAGTCATTATTTTGCATCTTCCTTCCATAAATGCACAGCCACGAGTCCTTGGAGCACGGTGAGTTTTAAGCCCTGCCAAGCCCATCATTCAAGATCCATCAAGCACAATCCCAAACCTGTCAGGGACGAGAGGCGAGCAGGGCGCAGGCGCAGTGTGCTGGGGTCTGGTGGCACAGGTAGGACACAGACAGCCCCAGCACAGCCCAGAGACCCTCCTGCTTTCACCTTACCGTGCTCAGCGCTGCGCTGCAGGAGGGACACAGAGAGTGGAGGCCGATGACAAACCTGGGCCCTTCGTGGCCCAGCACACCAGAGCTGCTGTTAGGCCTGAGGCCACACAGACTGCCTGGGTCCAGCCAGGCCAGCCCAGCAGTCAAATGGCCATTCTGCAGACTCAGAGGAAAAAAAATAAATACGAAGGCTGGGGTAATCAAGGCAAACTGGGGCAGCAAAACCGGGAGCAGCACTGTCCCCGTCTCCCTCCAGCCAGTGGTGAGGGCACTTGGACAGGGCAGTGGCAATGGCTCCAGAGGCAGCACCCACAGCTAACTGGGAGGATCAATGTCTTTGGATTCCTGTCTAGTACCTAACTGCCTTCAGATATTAAAATGAGAGAGACTCACGTAGATAGACAGAGTGCTGTCATGTCCTCTTCCTCCAGAGGAAAATACTGCAAGCCAGCACCTGCCTATTCCACACACTCTGTTCATTTAACACAGGTATTTCCAGCTGGTACAATTTTCAATCCTTTGAAAACTAGATTCAATTGACTTTTAACCACCAGGTAAATATGGGAGACATATTTCTACTTTCCTGCATTATTTCTTTTCTACTCAGAACACCTATGGGTTTTTATCCCTGAAAGGTTGTGACTGAAACATAATAAGGGATAGAAATACTGGAAAGTAAAATGTGAAATACATAAGGATGTGTTCAAGACTGCATGTTTCTCATCCAGCTTGATTTGAATCTATCCAAACAGATTCCAATGTTATTGCAAAATTCCCTCCCCAGCTGTACGTGCAGCAGTGCTGGAAAGGAGCAGTGGTGTGTGTGGGGCTGCAGAAGCTGCTGTACCAAGGAGTTTAAAGCAAGAAGGCAGCTGATGGCAGGGTGATGATCCAGGGAGCACAGCCAGCTCAGGGAAAGGGATATTAAGCTCCTGGGTTTGCAGGGGGAATTGGGCTGACTGGAACTTAGATCTAAAATGGTTTCAGCCATGCAATCTCACATACAAACTGCCAGGGACAGCTGGGCAAGAAAATACGAGGCACTTCAGCAGAGGTGACGCTTCCCTTGGGAAGGAAGGGCAGGTCCCAGCCTCCTGCAAGGTTGCCCAGTCGTGGGCAGGTGTCAGCAGCCATGCCAGAGGCTACAAGGGCAAAAGGCAGCCAGCACAGGAGCTGCTGCAAGACCAGTCCCTGAAGGTCAAGGGCTTATTTCAGCCTGGAGTCTCAGGCGGTGCTCACAGGAAGGGCTGAAGCACTGCAGGGTTCCCACCCGGGGCCTTCAGTCCTCCTTGCCCTCCTCCCCAGTACATCCAGTCCTGCAAAGGATCCCTGTGGCATTCTGCACCCTGTGAATTGCTCCTGAGTCTGCAGCACCACAGACCTTGAGCACAGGCACTGACCAGCTCATTTCTGGAAAGCCTCATCAGTGGTTTGCAATGACAGAAAGGAAAACCAAGAAAAAGCCCAGCCTGCTCCAGCAGCTGCTGCTCCATACCTGGCTGTGGTGAGCGGCATCCCTGCACCCTCCCAGCCCCACCCCTGCTGCTGACACCAGCACCTTTGGGACCTGCTGCTTCCTGCTGCCACCTGGAAACTCTGCAGGACACAAACCCACACATCTCCGCCATGCAAAAACTGCACAGCTCCAAAGCCAGAGCTGGGATAACATCCAGTGACAAGGAAATAAACGTGGGGATATGAGGGTATTGCCACTCGACACTGCCATGGAACAACACTCTCGTAACATCTGCGTACAAACACTAACACTGTCTTTTCAGGATCAAGAGGAGGCCAATTTAGATAAATGCTTAATACTATTACAGAAGTGAAATCCTTTAAATGAAATAATATTATTTATGGTTGTGTGTACTTGCTGCTGATGCTCTCAAAAAAGATCAGCCACTGAAAGGATGGAGATGTCCCACCAAGCACATGGGACCAGAGCTCACTGCTCTTGAGATGCTTTAGCACAGTGGTTTCGTAAGTGGGAGAAAAAGATTATATCTTAATTTCATTCAGTAAGATCAATTTTATGCCTACTTCACCAGAAAAGCAACTGGAAGCTGAAAGACAGAAGTCAAATATGTCCTTTCAAGCTGTGAAAAAAAGTGGGTATGAAAAATGGCTGCAATCTTAGAGGACATGAGTACCATACTGTCTTTGTTATGTTATTGACTTGTTGGAAATGTAAAGCATGTTTAGATAAACATTATTTTCCATATGTCTTCAGCACATTCACTTAACCATTAAAAACATTCCTAAAAAAATCTATTTTTAGGACTTTTTAATTGGAATTCAGTTCCCAGACAAAAGCAGCTTGACCCAGCATGTGTTTAAAAATTATTCATATGGTAAATAGGAAAGCTGCCATGTACCTTATACTAACAGAAAAGTTTAAAAAAATAAGGCTGAAATATACTGTGAAACACAGTATTGGCTAAATAAAAATGTACTGATAGCTGACTTCAACTTTCATCGGTAAAATGAAATACAGGATTTAGTGAAAAAGCTTATAGAGAAAATCATTACATTTTGTTTCAAACTCAAATGCGAATCAGCCTTAAGAACATCTACTGAGAAAAGGAAATGCAAACAACTATTAAAATCGATTATTTGAGTAAGTGTTTCTTGCTTACGTAGCTGGTGTTGCTTCACATCAATCTCCACTACCTTGGGGAAACTTAAAATTTAGAAGCAAGAACCAATGAAGTCCCAGAAAAGGAGATTGTCATAATAACTCATTTTCTGACTGATGAGCAAAATTCATTTCAAATTACTTCCTCTCGCTGCCTTTGGAAATGGAACATTACCTCTTTGCTCCCTGTGCTCTGCCCGACAGTCACGGCTGCCAGGGCTCCAAGGGGAGTTGGAGGACTCTGGACACTCTTTGGCATGCACAGGGCAGCTCTCCTCGCTGTCCGTGGCACTGGGATGCAGGAGGCCAGCACGGGCCTGTGCAGCCTCGCTGCCCTTCCTGGGTGCCCTGCTGCAGGCAGGAGCAGCTCTGCCCCTGTCCCCAGGGCGCTCTGTGCAGCAGAACTGACCCACGAGGCCTGAGCCGTGTGAGCAGCACGTAACAAACCCAGCCAGGGTTACAGCCACTGCTGTTTATCACGATGCATCTCCCTCAGGGTTTTCTGCTTGTGTTTGTAAAGGGTTACCTCTCAGCCCTTGCCATTTCTTCTGTCTCAGCTTTGCTCCCCCCAGTCCTGCAGTATTCCAGTTCACCTCCACCACGTCTTTCCCAGGAGCGTGTCCTCGCTCTCACTGCTGAGCACAGCAACTGCTCACAGCAGTGAGGGAGGATCTTCGGGCAACAGTGAGGGAGGATCTCCGGGCAGCAGTGAGGGAGGAGCTCTGGGCAGCAGTGAACACCTCTGGGCAGCAGTAAGGGAGGATCTCTGGGCAGCAGTGAGGGAGGATCTCCGGGCAGCAGTGAGGGAGGAGCTCTGGGCAGCAGTGAGGGATCTCCGGGCAGCAGTGAGGGAGGATCTCCGGGCAGCAGTGAGGGAGGATCTCCAGGCAGCAGCTGGCAGGCAGTGACTCCACCAGCACAAGGCCCTCTCCTGTTCACGTGATGCTCAGAGCTGGAGCAAATGCTGGTTTTGGGCAGCTGCCAATCTCATAACCAACGAACAGGATCCAGGGATATTTGTTCTCTCTCAGCCTGGCACCATGAGGTGGCATCCCTGGGGGAGCCCCTACTTCAAGTGCCCTGCACTAAGGATTTTGTGGCTGCTGCCATTTTGGTAGCTGCTACTTCATGCAGCGGATGAAAAACACACTTGGCATTGTGCAACTTCAATTAAAACCTCCAGTTTGTGCTGAAAGCACAGCTACAGAAACACAGAACCTGCACATGAACACAGAGACGCTGCCCTGACCCCCCCACCCAGGCATGGCCCATTGTAACCCCTCACTCTGTGCCAGGGCAGGGTGCCAGCCTGCACATCCATCCTCAGCCCTGCCAGAGACCAAGCACACATCCTCAGCCCTGCACACCAACCACAGCCCGGTCCCAGCCCAGATGGCAGCGCTTCCACCGCTGTCTGTGTCAGGCCAGGTTGGTGGCAGCAACCACCAATCACAAGTTTTAGAACTTGGTGGCAGAGCCTGCAGTCTGTCAGGGTGACTTTGCCTTGAAAGCTTGGATGGCAGTAAAGATGAAAAATGGTTTTGCCATTTTCTCCCCGCCTGCCCTCAAACTATTTATGCCCAGCAGGACACAGAGGGCTTGCTCCCATCTGTGGCTCCTGTTCCTATCCCTACCAGCCCCTGGCCAAGGGCTGCCTGAAGCTGTGGCTTCCCCTGAGCTCGGGGCAGCTGAAGGCTGGGGAAGAAGCATCCCCTGGGCGCAGTGCAGAGGCAACGGGGATTAAAAAATCTCACTAAATCCATGCCTGGAGCTCACTCAGGGAGGCTCTCCCCTACCTAAAGACAGCCAGGAACTCTGGCCAACAGCATCAGTTCCTCTCTGGAGTGCCCAGTAAAGCTGCCTCTGCACAAGGACCTGCAACAGCGACAGGATACAGGGGATACGCTGAACTGGAAGCGTCCGAGAAGCTGAAACCAGGAGGGGTTTAGTAGAAATCTGTAGAGTTTTTCTGGGATTTGCAAATAAATAAAATCTATTCTTTCCTGAAGTCCAAAGCTAGCTAATTTATTTCTAAGTGTTCATTTCAACAGGCTTTCTCAGTCTTCCTGACCAAAACACTCTCCAGTGCTCCAAATGAAACTCCAGCTCAAAGAGACAGTCTTAAAGACCACTGCTACCAGCTGACAGGGAAGTTGAATTCCAGTTTCTGACCTTCTTCTAATGTCATGAGTATAGAGCAACATGAAAAATGACTAGAACCAAGGCGCCAGTTGTGGGTTGAGTCCAGCACTTCATATCCTTTTGACACCAATGTAAATCCAAAACTTATAAAGTCGGTGAAGAAGACAGGGAAAATAAGCCAGTTTTGGTCCTCATAACAAAATCAGCTCTCAAGAAGGCTGTGCTGAGGTTTTCTGACTCAGTTAATGCAGCTGGTGCTGCAACAGCAACACACTGGGTTAAGTGCAATGCCAGTGAGGGCTCCTGTGAGAGAGGAATGGTTGGGACCCTCCTAGAAAACCCTCCATCCTGAAGGAATGGACTGGGGGAAGCTGAGGGAAAAGGAGGATTTGTGACTTGTCATGTTCCCCACACCCTGTTTGATAAGTGATGCCCAAGAGAAGGAAAATGCAGAAGGGCGGGACTGGAATCAAAATCCAGTGGGTCAGAAGCCTACATGAAGGTGGGGAAAAATATGCTGCATGTTGGTATCTCAGGTCCTTCCCTTTGGCTGCTACCATGCCTGCAGCTGCCCTGCCAGCCTGTTTTACCCACCAGTCTCAGCTACAGGCAGGATCATGCCCATCGAGCTGGAAATGCCATTCAGAGGATTTATGAAAAGCATTTTGCTTTTGTCCCCCTGAAATTACATCATTCTCCTCTTTTATCTGTCTTAAGTGTCAGGAGAGTGTGATGTTAATGAGATGTACAAAGGCTTTTGGGTAGCTGAACAGTTTTATAGTCCCACATTGATAAATTAAAGCATTTGTCACTGTTACCATATTAATGTTTCTTCCCGAGATCAAAGTCTGGATTTGCTGCATTAAGAGAGACTGTCCCCTGCTCTGAATCACCACACACTACCTTCCAAGGAAATGAATTGTGATTCTGGATTTTCACATTCACAGTTTAATCACACCCTGATTCTCACGCCTGCTGATTCCCATCTCCACATGCAGTATGCAAGACATTTTTTTTATTACGGATTTTCTCCTTGCTACCTATGTGAAAAGCCTGACTATCTTGTTTCAGGACAATCACTTTCTTCTGCCTCTGAAAGGCTGATTCTGTAGTAAAGAATACAAACAATTTCCTTCCTTCTGGAACCCTGGATTCAGTCATGTTAATTTACATTTATATAGCACCTTTCATCCCTGAAGATCCCAATGCACTTTACAAATTCCCCCTCTCTGTACACAGAAGCTGTACAAATAGACAGGCTACATAAACAGACACAGGATCCCATCGCCAGCCTCTGAAACACATCCCTCTGCCGGTATTCCCAGCGCACTCGTGGCAATCCAGCTCTGCACGCCCTGCAGCACATCTCCATCAAGGAGGGTGTGTTTCAGAGGCACGTCGGGGAAGCACGAGGACTCTGAACAAGCAATGGAATGGCTTTACAGCCTGGCTGAGCGACATCTCCTTGGCACTCTGCTACACAGGTTAAAATGAGGCAAAAGCTGATATGTGGTGAGTTACATCTCACTGCCCCAGTGCTGCTGCCAGTGCCTGTCAAAGTCCAGGTTTGCTGCTCCCTCCCACTGATGAGTAACTCTCAAGTAGTTTATTTTTTAAAACTGTAAAGTATCTGTTTGCTTTGCAATGAAAACATAAAGGGAAATAACCCTCCCTCCCAAGAGCAGCGGTCAACTGCCTCCAGGATGAGGATGGAGAAGAAGGGAGAAGCCCAGCATACCTGAGACACCTTTTTGACCACGTCGCTGCCCACGAGGAAGCCCTGTGCGTAGGAGCGCGCTGCGATGAAGGCTCGGGTTGCCTTCACCTTCAGGTCCCTGGGCACCTCCCCGAAGGGTTTGTGCTGCTCGGCGTGTTTCACCATGCAGTCCAGGTACTCGTCTGTGATGTGGTACTGGGGGTTCAGCAGCTTGAAGAGCCTCTCCAGCAGGCGTGTCCAGAACTCATTGAGGGCCTCTTCCAAGTTGATGTTGGAGCTCCGGTAGTAGCGGCGCAGCTCGCTGTACAAGTCCTTGAAGACCTTCACATTTTGAGTGTACAATTCTCCGTACATGCTTGGAAAAGCATCATAAAGGGCCTTTTCTGACTTGTTCAACAAATCCTGGAAATAACCTGAAAGATAAGAAAAAGGAGAGGTGATGCACCTGTTGGACAAGTTGGCATCCAACAGGCTGTGTCATCTGCCAGCACAACTGAATACCCAGAGAGAAGAGAAGGGCTCCGACAGAGCTTTTCCTCCAACCAACATTACCCACACTCTCAGATTTGAGCCTTAGCCATGAAGATAGAAGGAGGAACCCCCCCCTGCATGGCAGAGAACCCTGGTCTGGGCCTGTCCAGCTCTTCTGGCAGCCTCACCTGGAAGCAAAGCTGGATCTCTTTTCTGATCCCGCAAGGCGTCCCAGTGTTACTCATAAGTTTTCTTTACAACTGGCATTGCTGACACAAACCCTAAGCTGCCACATGTTACTTCCAAAGCTCCGGTGAGATGAAGCAGGGCCGCCACCAGGGTGCCAACCCTTCCCAGGGACACCCCATCAGCCCTGGCTGTGGCAGCCAGGCTGGCTCTGGGCACACCCCTAAGGCAGGAGCCAGAGTCCAGATGCAGCATCAGGAACAGGCACATCCTCCTGGGTATTCCAAGACAGGGCTGTACCCAAGTGTTTTTTAACCAAGGCCAATGTTATCTGGGGTCTGGGGCTCTCATCCCATTTGCTCACTTGGGTGTGCATCCTGCTTTAGTTTCAGCATAAATAACTGAGTGGTTTTACATCCTTGGTTCAGTGGTCTCAGATGTGACAGAAATGTGACGCTCTTGCTACACACAGCAGGGTAAAAATGACAGATTTGACTCCTCCCTTACCAACACCTTCAGGTACTTCCATCCTCTCAAATGCCAGCTACCTTCAGGCTGAGACCGCACAGTGCGGAACTCATAGCAAGATCGGCCTGATTCAATTAACAGATTTACATAAGCAACTTTAACTATCATTGAAGTCAGTGAGAGGAAAAATAATTTAAATAATAATTTTAATTTCAATTACATTTGTACTTTTTAGGGTCTTTTTGAAGCAAACCTGATTAAACTATTCTTAAAATCTAAATTACTATTTTTTTTTTGGTGACGCATGATAAGCTCTACTTGGACAGAAACTGTTCTTCAATTAAAATCAAACAGCATGTATTTAGGCACACAAATTAACTTCATTGGGATAGACATATAAGAAAAGAAAAGAGAAGTGTCTGAAAAATGCATATTGCATGTACAAAGCTTTATTAAACAAAGTATTTTTTGAGGGAATGGCACTGACTACAATTAAAGAGCTCTAAAATTGTAGAACTAGTAAAGCTCAGATCCATAAATCTTGCTTATATTCACTGACTGAGAAGGGCCATGCAAGCTTTCCCACATTAAGAATCAGTCATTGGTTTCTCAGATTTGAATGAAGCTAAAACTTAACAAGTGAATCGATCAAGTGAAAAGAACCCTCTGCATCTGCACCACAGGCTGCTAACACTGAAAATTCCTGTACTATTTTAACAAAGCAACACCAAGCATTAACAGCCTGGCCTTCTCCAGCCACTATCATGTGCTGCTTAATAGATTAAAATTTGATCGAAGAGATTTTTGCTTTAAAAAGATCCCAAACAAACTAGGTCTTAGCAGAAGTCTAGTTTAATTACTTATCCAGAAAGTAAAAATCTGTTATCTGGAATGTTGAATAAAAACTGGTTTTCAAATGTACTTTGGGAAGAAATTTATGTTTATTCAGCATGACTGGGTTGGAAGTTCGTATCTCCAATCATTTTTACTGGGATCCCTCCATCTCTCAAATGACCAATCATGCACCTTCGCCACTAAAACTGGATTTCTCCCTACAGACACCAGGTGTCAGGGCCTCAAAGCCACCTATGACCTTGCAATGGAAGGTTCTCAACAGGGAAAAAAGACGAAAACGGATCCCATCGGATGAATAGAAAGAGCTGCTGCAGCACATGCCAATCCCGACACAGCTTGTCAAAGCCTCTCCTCTGGAATCTGAAGACAAAGGCTGACTCAACCCCTGCCCTCTCCCTGGGTCCCAACTCCCTGCCTCAGCTGCCAGAGAGGAGCTCTCTCCCAAGGTCGGACAATCATAATTAAGCCCTGGCAAGTGCTCCTGGCACACACCCCCGGGGGACCACGCTCCGTCCCCAGCACAGCAGCTGCGTGCACACAATTCTGAAATTCCGGCCACTCCACCAACAGGTGAGAGGCTGCAAAAGGATGATTGCTCTTTGTGAGTTTCTCACCCAGCATTTCTCTCCTGCCCTAGTGCCACGCCTAAGCCTGGGCTGAGGAGATCCCAGTGGGGCGAGCCCCGAGCTCCAGCACGCCCTGGCACTGCGGTGAGCTGACTCGGGCTCACCCTGCTGCAGCAGGGCATGGGCACCCTCCCTGCAGTGTCTCCTGCAGGGGCTCACAAGCCAGGCAGGTGACGGTCAGACAGAAGGTTTGTCCTGGCAGGACACTTTGGGGACCTGACTAATCTGCGGTGGCTTCATTTTTCTGTAGCCGCAGCCTTTCTGCCTGAACAATGAACAGAAATGGCACTCACCTCCAACAGACACAAAATACAAAGTTTCTCTGATGCTGATGAGGCACCTAAAAGTTCTTCCCTACCTTAATGTGTCACTCCAAACACCACTGGTTGCCCAGTCACAAGTTAATGAAACTGAGCTCACACTCTCTTCCTTGTATAATCAGTGCTCTTTTCTGTGTGACAAGACACAAACTGAACAATTTGCTCAGCAATCCAGGTCTGACATGCAGCTTTGCACTCACGATCAGGAGGAAGAAAACGCCAACAAACACAGTCCAATTGGTCAGTTCAAGGCAAAATTACTTCCTTTGTTTTGCTACAAGAGAAACAAGATGTGCATCTCCCTGTCAAAAAACTGGAGCCTGCTCTCAAAAAAGTCCAAGTTAATGAAGGGCTGATGAACTGGTACTTCTCACCCAAGTGAGGGAACACTGATTACAGCCAATTCATTTGTGGCTGGTCCTCACAAAGTTCTTCTAGATTTCACACACTGAGGGAAAAAAATCTACACTAGCCAGGGAAAATTAATTGGCAATTAAATCTACACGTGTTTGTGATGAATGGCTGACCTGGCAGGGAATTTAAATGCCCATTTTGCAGCATCAGAAGGCACTACCAAGAGAGGTTTGTCAAGAGGGATGCCAACTTCCCTGTTCCTCAGTACAGCGTCAGCTGAGATCTCCAAGTAACGCTGCATCTTCTCCTTAACGCTCCCTGCCTGCTAATGTCCGACCTTTTAATGAGTTTAGACATCTGTCAAGGACTAAGGATATGAAGGGCCTTGGGGTAAGACAGCTTGCTGAAGCACAGTTCAGGCTCCCGCCATTCTACCTTGATTTCAGGTAGAAGGAATCACTTATTTGAAGGGGAGCACCCCTTATCTGTAGCCATGGTGGGTGGGGATCCCTCAGGTAATGGGGTGCTCCAAGTCTCTAATAATGCAGCTGTCCCACTGTTCCTGTCAGAAGTTACCAGGAACAGGGCAAGTAGGTCCCTCTGGATGTATCAGCTGCCTCTTGGTCACCACTGCTGGGTCTGCCCTGGCTCCCAGAGCACCATGAGAGCGCTTAGCTCAGGCAGGGCATGAGCACTTGGAGGCAGCTTCACCCAGGTCACACGCTGGACACAGCCCCAAGGCCCCTGAGCTCTGCTGACACCACAGCAAAAGACACAAGCCACGAACTGCACTCATGCACTGCAGCACAGGGCTTTGTCAGCCTCGTGAATGGCATGGATGGAGGGAGGGAAGGGGCTCGAGAGGAGCCAGTGCTGTCCTACAATGCCCTTCTGGCTCCAGGAGGCACCACCGCACTCCCATCCCTGGGGGCAGGAACACAGCTGAGGTGGCTCTGCAGAGGCCACTTTCCCTCTGAAAGGATGCATTTGCTTCCACTCTGAGTCACAAGAAAGCAGCTACACATTCTGTAGACCTGTGCTGAAAAACCATGCCTGTTCTTGGCTTCTGCAAGCCCCAGGAAGCTGACAGTACTAGCCAGAGACACCTCCCTGCGAGTCACCTGCTAAATCCATGGCTGGCCTTCGCCTCTTTCAAAAAGTTTTCTTCAGGAGCCATTGAACAGGTGAGTCCTTCCTCACCGCTGCCAGCTGAGGGACACAACACTGCCAAGCCCAGCAGGTGACTTTCAACACCAGTACTGCAGACAAATAAAATTCAATTTTCCCTGGGCCAGTGCAAGGCACGGCTCCTCAACCAAGGCTGCTCCTACACGAAACATCACCTTTCACACCCTTGCTGCAAAATATTCAAAAGAAAAATAAACTGAAATGGAAGTCTGTTTTATTACTATTATTATTGCTTCTCACTTCCAGGCTCAGAAACAGACAATGGGCTTTGCTCAAAGAAAATTTGCCTTTTGGCAGAGGCCAGGTCTGAAGAACTCTGCCTCAAATACAAAAATGCCAGAAAGTTATGAGCAAAGAAATGAAAGGTTTTTACAACCAAAACAATTCTGCCACCTCGGCTGTGCTTTCTCTCGCTGTTGTAGTGACAGAAACTTATTTCTCAGAGAATTAAGTTTTCAACCAGAATCTATAACCTTTGCATTCAAGAGAGATTGCAAATCCCCACCCATTTCCCTGCTTCACAGCTTCCCAGTGTTCGCAGCTCATATTTTCACAGTTTCCACATTTTCACAACTCTGGATTCAAATTGGGAAGCTGTGAACAGCACGGCAGGGACCGGCAGTTTCTCTCTGAAGATGGAAAGTTTTGAGTTTCTCCTTCCTCAATCCCCCCCAGCACCAAATACTTTATCCAAGCTCTTTGCTACCATTTGATCACTCAACATCTGGAACACACTGGGGTTTCTTCAACTAATACAAGGGTGGAATGGGAATGGATGCGGGAGGGAAGGAGATCACTGAAGGAAGAACACCCAAATGCTCTTTAGGCATGCAGCAGAGCTGGCTTTCTTCAAGCCCCATCAAATTTGAGAGGAATGCTAGTGGAAATACGAGAAATGGAGAAAGGTGACTGAATTACTTTCAATCTGAATTTTATTAAAATTTTAAGCAGAAAACTACAGCACAAAATGTCTTACGCACAACTGGAAAGAGCTGAGACTGGAGGAACACCAATGGTGTTCTTGTGAAAATGCTGCAGAAGTTTTGCAGCAATGGGTGAAATGAAAACCCTCCTGTTGGTCAGACAGCTTTGCCTGGTGAGCTCGGTTTGTGGTCTGAGGGCCTTGCCATGAACTGCCGGCAGAGCTGGAGGTGGGGGCAACAGTGTGAGGAGGAGGAAGTACCCGATCCTGTATTGTAATTTCTCAGTCTGAGCGAGCACATGAGCCTGTGGCGGAATTCATGCAGGGCCAGAGCCATGGAGCATCTCTGCAGCTCCGGGGGAAGGCCAGGGAAATACGTTCAAACAACAACAAACTGCTGAGTTTCAGGACTGGACTGAAAACAGGAGAGGAAATGTAGCTGGTTCTGTGATGTCCTGAACCTCAGCCAAAGCACAGAAAGAAATAGGATGGAGATGTCTGCTAGCTCCCATTTAATACCCTGCTGCAGCTCCCAATACCAATCTGCTTCTCCAGTTGGTTCTAATGCTGTTCTTGCAGTCAAACTACTATTAGAAGGGAATAACTCAGCAACAGATTTAAGCCATTAAAATCCAAATCTAATGTGTTCATGTCTATTTTATTCACTTCAGAAAGTACAATGATATTTTATTTATAAAATTGTTATTACTAATTTAAGTACTATCCATGGCTGTGCTGAAGAGCTGATATCAGTCCAAGAGCAGTGATATACTCTGGTTCATACCTTGGCTGGGTCGTGCCACAGGAAATAACCACAGTGAGACTGAGTGACTTAGGCTCCACGAGCAGATAGCACTGGATGCAGAAATCCTCGTGGCATTTTCCTGGGGGATCACCTCTCTCCTCACACCTTCACACTCCTGTAAAACTGCTGCTCTGTGGCTGTTTCCTCAGTCCTGAGCCACCCTGGAGAACACAGTCCCTCTCTGCTGTCTTCTGGATCACTCCCAAGTACATCCCTCCCAACACCCCTGTTTGGTGGCTGTGACCAAAGAGGCATCAGGATAAACCAAGACTCAGATTGCAGAAAAAAAAAAAAAAGCCCAAACAAATACAGATAAAATTAGCTTTCACCTAGAAGCCAAAGGATGAGCGGTGTGAATGAATGGGCTAGGATGCAAGAATTATGATGCCTTTAGGTAATATAACTTCAAAACTTTTAGGATTTGCTCTGAAGAGCCACTTGACTGATATTTCCTCTGCAAACTGTGTCCTGGGAGTGTGTGCTGAGAGCTGTGTGGGAACACAGGACTGGTGAGATGTTGTGGGTCAACAAGAAAGTGCCAGCTCTGCTATGCAAGATCAGTTTTGTACTCCCCCAAACCTGCTCAGTGCCCAGCACAAAAGCACTTCAAGATTTTGACCTCAGTCCTGCTGAAGGTTGGTCCAGGGCACCTCCTCTGATACGTGGATTTCTTTTCTCAATTTCTGGTCGAAGTTCATTCTTTATCCGCTTGGTCTTTGCCAGTACGGTCCTGTGGTTTCAATTGTTGGGTTTTTGGGTTTTTTCCGTGGTGTTCACTCTTCGAGACATTTACACACCGAGTCCCAAACTTGCTCAGCCTCCACGCTGCCTTGCTACACAAACAAAGGTACTTCCCCTCTTTACACCTGAGGGGCTCTCCAGTCCTCGGGATCACTCCACTAGCTCTTTTCTTCACCTCTTCTGCTTGGCATTAACTCTTCTTAACTGTGGGTGGTCAGAAGCACAAAGAACATCTCCTTTTCTTCACTGGCAGTAACACTGTGAATACTGCAAGGACTGCACTTGCCTTTTTTAGGAATGCATCACATTAGCATTTCACAGCCTTTCTGCCACCAACTGGTACATCCCTAATTCTCCTCCTCGCTATTTCCAACCAATTAATCCCCAGCTGTAGGCCTAACTCTGAAATACTGAATTTCACCCTATTTCTATTATTTTGGTTGTCATGGTTATCCACTATCCTCTTCAATAGTGACAACTTTTCCCGGCACTATGCCACCAATTAATCTCCTGAATGCATTTCCTATCATTTGTGCCAGTTTTCAATGGGGCTGTTAACCAGGATGGGGTCTAGGCCTGTCTTGAGAACCACAACTGGGACCTCCCTCCAGCCCAGGAGCTCATCTTTCAACACAATGTATTGCTGCCTCCCCCTTAGCTAGTTCACCTGATAATTCCTTTACTAATTTCCATCTTCTTCAGCTTAATTAACTACTCAAGGCACAGATGCAAATGTCTTTGAAGTCTCCTGAGATGGATTAGTTGATAGAACAGACACACCGTGTGGAACAGTGAAAGCAGGCTTTGGATAGAGGATTTGACTGAACCTCTACAATCTCTTACTCAAGCTGCCTCTGGGTAAGAGCAAAAGCTGGCCTACCTTAAACTGGTTTAGACTGGGACATACAGCAGGCAGCTTGTTTCTTGTGGTAGGAAAAAGGAGAGCTTTTTGAGAAAACAAAAACCTTTTCCTATGAAAGAGAGATGCTGTTGCATGAAAATGCAGTTTGGAGCATGGCTCTGCTACTGAGGAGAGGAGCTTCTGCCTGGGAGGAAGCACCTCCAGTCACTCCAAAGAAACTGCACTTCTTCTGCCAGGACTTGGATAACATTTTCATTTCATTGTGTTGAATGGCAGAGAGATGTAATTATTTGCAGCTATTTTTTCTTTTGCATATTGCCTCTCCTCTCTTTCTACAATTTTCCAAGACAGGTTGCTTTTATCTAAGTCAAGCAGGACTGGATCCAGCTATCAAAATAAGGGAGTGGAGGATGTTCCCTTGAAGGGAAGCTCCCCAGAGGAAGGAGGTGGCCCTTACTCCAGGAACAGTGGAAAGCTGGATATTCTGCTTGTCCTCCTGATAAGCACTAGGGCCCAACAGGGCGTCACCCAAGGTGACAGCAACAAGCCTGGGTGTCACAGGCACAGCCACAGAGACCCCCTCCAGCCTCAGCAGCAGCTCCCTCCAAAGCGTGGCTGGTGAAGAAACCACTGTAGGCTTTGATGATCCCAATGCACTCAATATTACCATCCTGACGACCCTTGGAAACAGCTCTGTGCGAACCTTAAGACACCCCTGATGTCAAGTTCAACAACTCTTGAGAGACGAGAGTCACTTGGGGCTGGGGGTAAAGAACACAAAATAATCGGTAGGAGTGGCAGGACATACTAGCAAAGGCTGTGCACAGACTGCAGCATTAGCAGGAGTCAGCATCTCCCCCTTGGAGCACCGGAGCCTGCTCTGGCACTCCCTTCTGCCTGGCAGCGTAAGAGCGAGGAGGGAGCTGGAGCAAGCGGCCTGCACCCGCCTGGAGAGGAATTCCAAGCACCACACAACCCCTTCACAGACCCTGGGATCTATAAAGCCACAACACGTTCTGCCAGTTGCTTGGTAGGCCCTTGATGGTTTGGGATTAGAATTTCCATGTCGGGGACTTGCTGCAGCACAACACCAGGGCAGGTGTGGGGCGAGAGCAGCTCCGAGCTGCTCCGGGCTGCACATGGGGAAGTGCACTGGTGCTCCAGGGGGTGGATGATGGAGCAGGAGGTGGCTGTTAAGGTGTGCCCATTTTGTGTGGCAGTGACCAGGTCAGCAGGGCTGCAGTGGTGCTCCCAGGCACACGCACAGTGCAAGGACTCCCAACCTGTGTGCGGCTGTGGCTCTGAGGCTGCGCGTGAGAACCACAGACAAGCTGCACCTAGGCTTGACTTTTCACACAGTTTTTTTGAACTTTGGTGTCCATCTAATTCCAACCCTGTTCCCTGTACCTCTCCAGCCCTGCCTGGCAGAGAATGAAGAGCTGTGCTGCTGTAAAGAAACCTCCTGTAGACTGAAAACTCTTGTATAGGGGATTTGCTCTGTTTGCATCCTGGGTGGGATAAGCAAATACAGAGATGTTAATCTTAAGATTATTTTACCCATGTGTTTTTCTGGGATCTGAGCTGGCAAGGGATTTTAATCATGGCACCTTCTAAATATACCTGTGCTACAACCAGAGACTTGCAGCAAATGATGAACCGCAAATATTGCCCCAGCAGGCTCTTATCAAACAGATTTCAGAGCAACCTCTCTGCTAGATAAGGACTGGGGAGATGTGTGGGTGGGATTCATAACATGGGAGTCAAGTCTGACCTGGCAGCTCAGTCCTCACTTGAGGAAAGGCAGGCACCTCCCTCTTTAGCATGAGCTGAGCTCTTCTTTACAGCCACTCCTCTCCCTCTGGACTGTAGTAGGAGTTGGGATAACTGAGCCAGAGCAAGCTGAACTTTTGGATAAATGAAATTTCATGAGATAAATTTAGCTCTCATTTTTTCCCTCTAAGAAAGGCTGCATTTAAAGGCAAACCAATAAGCACCACAGCTATCACTGACAGAAACATAAAGGCAGTAAAATTAATCGCTAATACTGCCTGTTCCTTTCCAGGTTTACTCAGTAAGACCTGAAGGGCTCCATTTCTCCAAGGGTAAAATAAACTCAGAAGTATCTAACAACACTGAGGATTGCTGGCAGTTTTAAAAGGTGTGATATACACCCTGGATACAGCACACACCTCTGCAGCAAAGGTATTTTTCACTCCAGAAAGAAGTGTTCCTTTACTCCAGCTGAGTACTGGAGCTGGTGACAAGCTGCAGAGACATGGCAGGAATGGGACAAGCAGTGGATCTGCTCAAGATGTGCCCCTTCCCTTGCTCCCATACACACTGCTCGAGGCTGAAAATAAGGAAGCCTTCATACATTTCAATACACATATTTCAACTTCTTCCTTACTTATAAAATATACCAGGAACCAATTTGTCACTCAGTCAGGCTCTTTGCAGTATTATTTTCATTGAGAAAAATATTGGGGAATTATTATCTCTTCAGAATTAAAGGTATTTGTCTCTGCAAAAAAAGCAGAGGAAATAACACCATAGTTTGTGTCTATTTGTGACACTTTCTGCATTCACAGAGGGATTTGAGCCTCCCCATGACACGGTTTTACAGATCAAAACTCCTTGTTTGAGTTTTGCAAAAGCTGTGGCAGCGAGACAGAACTGACTTTGGCTTTTTATCTTCTTCATTAGTGTTGCCCTCTGCTCAAAATGGCCTCCAGACAAACTATTTATTGTTGGGTTAATGAGATCGTTTGGATCTATGCTTGCCACTGCATTTTTGCAGCCTAGAGTATCTAAGACACATGGTCCTTGGATATCTAAGAATCTTGAGTATGTGACACGTGGGCTTTCCCAAAGGAAAAAGGAGGATAGGAATTACTGGCTGTGTGGATAATATTCCAGACAGGCAAAGTTCCCCTGTTATTATTGCAGGAGTTTATCTAAGTCTGTGTAAAGCCCTTAATCTCTAGTTCTCTCTCTTTCAGTGCCTTCAGAAAATGACTTGCCTCTTTGTAAAAATATTTTGCTCCCATGGAAGCAGTATGAAAAGGAGAAATAGGTAGAGATGACTGTAGACAGCTAGTGCTGAGATGCAACCTGAAGAATGCAGCATGTGTGTACCTCTGACAGCTGGGAGTGGAAAAAACGTACACACAGACGATAACATGCACATCTGTTGCTGGAATAATAAGTTAGTCTCAATTTCTATTTTAATATAGATGAAATATGGATAACTTATATACAGCTACTCTAAAATAATATTAAGACATTAGAGCACACTTTTAGCAATTAGGAACAGTCAGAAAGATGTGGGTGACAAAGCACTTCCTCAGCCCTCCAATGCATGGAGATTATGCTAGGGATAACCACATGGTACTTCTTTCCCCAGGTGCCTGCTTCAAAAGAAGCAAATTTTAGCAATTGTTGAGGAAAAGAAATTCATGTTCCCTGGCAGATATTACAATAATAAATTCAGTAGCAAATTTTAGTTTCTGTCCCATCTGATGGCACCTGCTCTGCTAAACACCGCTAACTCTTCACCTTGTCCACAGATAAAAATCTAGATAAAGATGGATTTTCAAAAGACCCTAGCACCATTTAACTACTTCTGTTTTAAAACATAAAGCCACTTTAAAAGCAGTCCTAAAGAGAGATTTAAGCTTAGCTTATTCAACCTTTTCCTTCAAGGAGCAGTTTGTTGGTTTTTTTAAAGGTTGCTGGGGATACACTGGCTATTACCAGACTGGGATAAACCCACTGGATTCTCTGAGCTTGGGAGCTTTGCTTGGCTGCAGCCACCTGAAACCCACAGGTAGTGCTGGCTGCAGCCAAGGAGAGGTGGTTGGTCACTCAGTGAGTGGTGGATCACAGAAAAGCACCTAAGTAGAAAGACTTCCTTCTAAATGGATGCAGACGTGGCACCAGACCAGTCCTGTCCCTTGACTTGGTGCTGAAAGCCTTATGAAGAGGATCGGTTCAAAACTGGAATGAGTCAAAACACTGAGACACCACAACCTACAGACACCGAATTTGTAGCTGTACTGCTACTGAATTACTGCTGGTTGATTTTGCTTAATTTCACTGAGGTAGAAAAAAGACCTTGTCCAGGACTCAGACCTTTTATAATTATATCTGAATATATTTTCTAACAGATAAATATAAAAATATAAACATATTTTTGTTAGTTTGTGGACTATACACGTTGCATATTACTGGTTTGATTTATGACTTGTACCTAAGTTGTAAGTCGCATCATGACTGTGACCAGCATGGAAAATCTGCCACAAAATCTATTTGCTCTGGGAAATTGGCAGTCACCTCCACACTACCAATGGACATTTAAAACTCATCTGAACCTCATCTGGAGGAAATACAATTTTGAAGGCTTGGGAGAGAGTCTGCAAAAAGTTGAGAAATGTCTCGTCTCCCATCCTCACTAATTCCATTCTGAGATGTACACATAACACATGTATTTAAAAAATCTGTATCAATCAAACATAAATCACTTTCAAATCTGCAGGCACAATAAAACTTTAAAAGACAACCTGCCTTGTGCCTTGTGCCTCTCAGGACTATCAGCTGGATATATCAGTGACTGAGGACATCTGCATCCGCCCCTGGCTGGCAGCCAGCTTATGGAACGGAGATCAAAAATGCACGTTAAAGAAAATATTAGCTGAGAACCGGAATGCTTAACTGCACTCTGGCTGCAGCTACACTTGGGAAAAACAGACAGGAAACTACACGTGTGCCTTCTTTTTAAAAATTCATTTAAAACAACTAAAAAAAGGCTTTGGTTACCCTGAGATGCTGGCACACTCCTCCTGCCTGAGCTGGGGTTTCTGCTGCTTTTGAAGCATCTCTGGCTCTGGTCCAAATTCGAATGATGGGAGAAATGGATACTTGTTAAAAGCATGTGCTTGATTCACTTACCCAACACAAAACTTTCCTTTTTTTCCTGTCACATTTTTATCCAAAGTACATTGCACCAGTGAATTGGACATGAATAATAAATTCTGATCTCCTTAAGATGTCCCCCCTTAAATACAGATTAAAATCCTCATTAAACACCTTGATAAATTAATGAATTTATAAGGATGCACAGAGAGGTTGACAAGCAGCTGTCATTCACCTTTTCCTCTAACCACAGATGTTTGAAGCAAATCAAAATAATCTCAGATCTGGCAGAAGATTTAGAACAGACAAAAGGAAGTACTATTTTAAACAGCCAAGTTCTGGAAAAACTGACTCCTGTTACAAAATGCCCTGGATGCTGAGGACTAAAATAAAGGCAGAAGATGATCAAATCAGAAAAAAAAGAAAGTCCATTTGGTGGACATGAAACCAAGTGAACAAGACATCCAGGGTAGCAGAGGAACCACAAAACACTCACAGGGCAGAAGGCACACAAGATACCTTTGGCACTTTCTCTGTAAGCCAAGGTGCACCTCACCAGCCGCTGTTACCCTAACTGCCCCAGGATCTTCTCAAGACTGAGGCAAGAATCAGAGTGAATTTTACTCTCTGGGAAAGGACGACTCAGAGCACAGACCCACTAAACCCAGCCCAGAGCCACTGCTGGGTCCTGCTTGGCTCGCCAGGGACCGGGCACATGCAGCCTCCCACAGCCAGGACCTGGGGCTTGGCCAAGCCCTTCTTTCTGGCACTGCCCCCTTAACCAGAACTCTCTTCCTGATGCAAACACCCTTCTTTGACCTTGTTGTGCCTAAATGTGTCTCCAGAGATCTTCCATAACCCAGAAGCTCAGTGATTAACTTAATTAGGACAGTAACTTATGTACCTCTTATTAATGAAAAGCCGTGTGCTACACCACTGGATGCTGATATACAGAGGTGCTTTCTGGACAGGAGCTCACACTGGGTGAAGCAGATCATGGCACAGCCCAGCTCAGTAACAGCTTGTCCAGGTGACACAGATCCAGCGTTTTCCTTACAAACACACCGGTGAGTGAGACCTGAACATCTCCTCTGCCTGTAAGGGAATCCATGGAAACCTATAAAGTTGTCTTATACTACCACTGAAACATTATAATAAATGCAGCTTAGAGTCAGCCCTGGGCAGAGGCAATAGACAACAAGACAGCCTGAGCAGTGCCTTCATTAAGGCTCTCTGGTAAGGAGAGCCCATCCTACATATTGACTTTTCCACGCCTGTTGTGGTGGTGGGTAATTCGACAATTTGCCTTTAATTCCCTTAGTATCCTCCATCTGGGTTCAGATCAATGGCCCACCCAGCTGTTTCAGCTGAACTCTGCTTTTAACTTGCTGACTATAAAACAGTCATATAAATTCCTGGCGTGCTCAGGAGAAAATACTAGCGGTGAGGTGATGTACATTCCCCAGAGAATGTCCTCCGAGTAAGCCAACCTGTGTCCGGAGGAACCAATTTTGGGTTGTGTGAGCTTTTCAAAAGGACCTAAGTACAATTCTGTGCAGTTTAAATAGCACAAAGCAAACTGAATGACCTTTCCCAATGTTTGGGGGAGCTGAAGAGCACTCCCAGCCCTAAAAACCATGGATGTGGAAGCAGCTGACTGGAGGGGCCCTGGAGGAGGACCAGCCCCTGACTGGGCACGCTCTCACAGTGCCTTTTCTGAAATCCCCGTTTACACTGCAGAACTGCACATAACCAACAAGTTACGGAGCTGATCTCCTTCTAATTCTCATTTCAGCTACATGCTTGCCAACTTTGTGTTTACGCTGCTCTAATGCCTTTGAAGAGAGAAAAAGTAGCTCAACTCTTCATTAGCAAGGTGAAGAGTAATCTCACTTCATTGCAAGCTTCCTGTGTCCCTCTGATCCGCTACAAGGCTCACAGCATTGGATTCTGCACATGGAAACAAGAACTACAAGGAAGGGGTGGCATTTGTGTGCCATTATCAGCGAGGCAATGATCTGTGAGGAGACACTCCCCTACCCCCATTTCACACCACGGATAACCAAACCTTCAGCTTTCAAAGCTTTTGGCACTGTTGCCTTGATCATTTGCTGTTATCCTTCTCCTACACAACCAACAGGGGAGCTGCTCTGCATGATCCATCTGCCCAAGCCTTCCTTCAGTACCACATGGCAGCTCTGCCAGTCATCCAGGGATGTTTCCTTTCACTGACTCCTGTGCACTTGCTTGCATTAGACACATGGAGGCCTCAAGCTTCAGTCTCCCTTCCATTAAACTAACATGCTACTCTCGTGGGACCACCTCCCTGCCCTTCATAGCAAATGCCTGGGAAAGGAAACCCCTGGCATTTGGGAGCTTGCTGCTGCTTCTTTTCATCAGTGTCCTACAGTGATACAAACCACTGCTGCTTTGTGGTGCTGGAAACAGGGAAGAAGCCATCGCAGGTTTTTGCAGCTGCTGAGTTGGTGACAGAGGTGCTGATGCTCCTTGGTGAGGTTTTTTGTGTGCAGTCTCACATAGCTGGCAGTGTGCAATTTGTCTGTAACATCTCTGAAACAAGCCCGTATGTGCATGTGGAATCTGTGCAAGTGGACTGAACAAGTTAAAAGAAGGGGAAAAAAAAGAGCAGAGTTTCCTATCTATGCTCGTCCATCCTCTAAGGTGGGGCTGAACGTGCTGGTGGATTCAAACCAGGACTATCAAAGAGACTGAATGAGATGGGTTTTAACACACGCCTACCAGTCTGGGCAAATGAGGGAGTGCAGGCCAGGGAGAAGAGAGGCACCCTCAGCACACTGTCCTGAGTCATAAAATCACAGAATGGTTTGGGTTAAAAGGGACCTAAATGATCATCTACTTACACCCCCCCTGCCATGTACAGGGAGGCCACCCAGCAGAGCAGGTCACTCAGGGCCCCATCCAACCTGGCCTTGAACATTGCCAGGGATGGGGCATCCACAGCTTCTCTGGGCAACCTGTGCCAGGGCCTCAGCACCCCCTGAGTGAAGAACTTCTGCATGGTAAGGGCTCAGGGAGCCTTCATCTCACTGACTCCCGGGAAAAATATGCAGGGGACAGCCACTACAGACATACTGAGTTCAGGAACAGCTTCAGTGGGATCCTACAACTTCTCTGGCATGGAAGTCAATTGCGCATGAAATACAAAGCCCTAGAAAAACAGATTTCATTAGTTCTAGTGCTCATGGAACCACTTGGACAATATGTTAAAAAATAATAATAGAAAAGCTGCTCATAAAATATCGGCAGAATGGAGCTGCACGTCCAGAAGCTAAAATGAGTTCTGAACAAGAAGCCAAATAGCTGCAACTTATTTATTAGAGATCTATTGAATAAACGACCCTACTGTACCCATGGAAACTACTGTACCAATTCACCCTCAACAAATGAGAAAGCAAAAGCTGTTTCCTTAAAGAACTGCCTTAAAATGAACTAATCTGTAACAATATTAAAGCAGAACATATTCGTGCTGATTTTTTTTTTTTTTAAATTACACAGCACTACTTTCTCAAGTCTAACAGCCACTCTTGGGAGCTGGGTTATACTATTTCTGACACTTCTCTAATTCAGCAAATTACAGGGGGAAGCACCTGAATACAAGTGGCTGGGAACAAAAGTCACCTGCATTTGCCTGTGAATAGAATGAGCAGGTGTGCAGCTCCTCTGCACCTGAGTATGGGGCAATTGGTCTCTGATGGGTTCTCGACCACAACACCAACCACACAAATCCCGGTGATCAGGTGTGGACCCTTCCCTTCTAAAGCAGGGAGAACCCAGTACAAGCTCGGCTGGTGTTAAGACTTCCCTGCTGAGTGTGGAAGGAGGAGTATCTGCTGGATTTTCAACTTTGTTCAGCCACAGCAACGGTTTGTAATTCAGCCTGAAGGTGGGAGAGAAAAATGGGGTTCAGTTCTAACCAGAGAAAGCCATGCCCTTCCTCTCTGCTCATCTGCCTCCCGATTCAAGGGCTGTGTGACAGACACTGGCATGAGATTACTTGGAGAACACACACCCCCTATCAAAGGTGGAGTGTACACTCCAGAACTAACGTTAGTTGTGTTACTGAAAGCTTTAACTAAGTCTAATTAATGTTTTAGCCCTTGGCATTTCTATCACTTGGTCCGATCTAACAGCACTCCTTTTTCTAACCCTCTTAAAATAGGCTGTTTTAAAGGTTTACTCAGGCTGACACTTGGACCATGACGCTAAAGTACTCTTATTAAAAACAAAGCTATTTGGTGTTCATTAGGAGGGTGACCATTAGCTGCAAGGCGAGTGGAGCTAGAATCATAGGATTCTGCCTCTGTACTAATTTTATCTGAAGCTCCTGAGGACCCCAAGGCACAGGCAGTGCTGATGGAGGAGGGAGAGTGACTCCTTGGGCTCTCTGTGGCACCCAGGAGGGCAGAACCCCGCACAGATCCCAGGCAAGTGCCCTGCCTGCCTGGGAGTTTCACTTGTGCAACCACAGCCACTGCCATTATTAGTTTTGTGGAATTTTCTCCCCAAAATGCTCTTCTCCCTTTTCCCCTCGTCTTTTTCCTTTTCCTAGTGAGATTCTGATGTATCTGAAGGGCTTCTGATGTCTGGTTTTAAGCCGAGTTGGCTCTATCAGATTTATTTTTGTCTGTCTGTGCCATGTGAGGCTTGAATGGCTTTCTGAAATATCACTGTGGCAGACTTTAGGGGTAACAATACTGATTTTGGTCTTCAACCAGCTGTCTTCTCAAACATAATCAATGTATTCTTTTCTCTCTCCACAGCAAGCATAGTCAGTTTATATTTGAACTTTTCCATCTTTGAGAACATGTTTACTACTGCCTCCTTGAAGGACACTGGATCTCATTTACTTGGACTTCCTCTGTTCTGCTCCGGCTGTGAAGAAAAGCCCTTTATATTGATGTGACACTATAAAAATCCATAATCATAAAGTTAAAAATAAGCCACTCGCTAGAATAAGATCAGCTGAATATACTTAATTTCTTTATATTTGGGTCTGCCTTGTATTTTCATGTTTGACTTCAATTCAATTACTCTTCTTCAGCAATTTAGAGGCCTTCCAGTAACCATGTGCCACTGAATATAAAAATCACATATTTATTGCATAGATAAGAGCACACACCATCCCAGGGCGTCTCACTTCAAAGGTCTTCTTCCAACACAAACCTGCTTTTTATCGCTCAGAAACTGCCGCTGAGGGCCCATTAAACCCCAGGCCGTGCTGCTCCTGCCTGTAAAAGTGCTCCCTGCACAGGAGGAGCGCAGGGGGATGTGGGGGCCCTTCAGCTTGCACCTTGTCCCTGGGGTGCTGTTCTTGTGAGGGGCTGAGCACGGCACTGCCCAGCTCACAGCCTCTCACCCGCAAAAACACAAACTGTGGTGCTGCTGGGACAGAGACTTGGGCCAGGCTGACTTCAGGGTCCTTCAGCCACCTCGCTATAGACAGTTGTGGAAAAGAGAGCCAGGGCGAGGCAACACCAACCAGCACCATGTGAATGTGCCCCTGATGCAGGGCTGAGGGATCAGTGCTCTGGGCACGTTTTCTGATTTCTTCTACGACACCCACTGATCCTGAGGAAGTGCTTGGCAGATAAGAGGAGGGGATGAAGAACACGTAGTGGAATTCTTCATCCAGAGCATTTATTACAATCTTGAGTCATCTGCCACGGCGGAGAGCTTGATTCTCCGATAATTTCACACTACATAAAAATCGAATCTGTGATAATTTAGGTAGGCTATCAAGTACTGCTGATCTCGACCATAAACAAAGCAAAACCAGTAATTGCTTTTACTGAAAAATTATGTGTGTTTTAGGGTTTTAACACTGGGCTATCCCAGGGGAAGGAGAAGATTGGAAAGCGGTGGTTTCAACAAACAAACATGAAATTGCACAAAAAGTAGCAAAAATTAGATGACACTCAATTTTCACACAGAAAAGCAAGTAAAAATGCTGTAATATTGGCTTCTTCAATTTAATCCAGTCAGCTTTGAGATTTCCATTTGTTTTGATATGAAAAATATCAATTCGTCACAATACTGAGTTTTGCAATTACTTCATTGTGCTACCATTACTAAGAAAAAGCTATTGATTTAAACAATACACACATAAACATGGTTTTCAAACCAAAATTCCTATTTTTCTTAAAGCTTTTGCTATTAATAGAATTCATCAGCACAATAGCAAAATCCCCCAAACACAGAGGGTTAAATCTCACAGCCCTTGCTGGCAGTGCCCATGCGTGAACATTGCATTTATGGCTGTATTTTCTGTGAGTGAGGAAAAAATAATGATTTTATGGCAACAAAAGCTGCATGGCAGCTCCTGGCAGCTTGCAGTCAGAAGTGTTGCAAAATTTAATATTAAGGCTCGCAGACTTCTGCAGCTTCAGGAGTTAACTCTATAGCTGAGGTCAGGAAGGCGTGCAGAGGGCTCCAACTAAACTTATTGGATTCAAAGACCTTAAATCTTTTTAAAATTTAAAATATGAAACTTCTCTCCCTATACTGCCAGAATTTTATTCCTCCTCTTTGCTGTTTCACAGTCTTACAACTGAGTGCCAGTAATTCCTAAAAGAATTTCAGGGTTATCACATAGGATTTCTACTTCTACTTTTAAAATATTCCATAAACTGCAGAAGGCAGGCCTGAGGCTTGGTGATGCAAAAAATGGTCCCACTAAAATTACTGGAGTGATAGACTTGGCAACAGATTGACAGACTGAGCATCCTCAAGGCAAGGAGCAGGGAGGCTGTGACTCCTCCGTGCCTCTCCAGGGCTGCAGAGCCACCACTGCACTCATGGGGTGAGGCTCACCTTGAGCCCCACTGCAGTTCAGACTATAAAGCACCCATTATCCTCGCCTGGTGCATTTATAGCTTTTCTTAAATTGACACAGATGCCATTTCCTATTATAAATAATTTGTTCCACAAATAGACGTTTTCAGGAACAACATCAGTGCCTGTGCTTAATTTGCAGCATGTTGATTGTCTTACAGGAGTCAGTGGGGGAGGTCACATAGGTTAAATGAGTTCTGAGAACTGAACTTTGTGGGATTGGGGGTCTTTGTTTGCATTTTGCTTTTGTTTTGCCTTTGCCTGTCGTGGGTTTTGTGCTTTTTCAGTGTCACGACTCCTGTGGGGTGTGTGGGAGCTATTTAGGGGTAATATTGGAAACACCAGCCTTTGTATTTCAGCTATTTGGTTTAACACGAAAGGCAGTTGTAAACATTTTGTAAATCATTTCAGACAGACTTGGAAGCACTTTTTTGAAAGGCAGTTTTTAGGAGCATTGACTTTAACTGTCCCTTGCTGCTGGTCCCGGTCTCCACGCGCTCATCAGGGCTCATCCTGCTGGGCCCCAGGCACTGCTGAACCTCCACCCAGCAAACATCCCCTCCCCTGCTGTTAGAGGGGCTGTGTGTGGTGTTGGCTTCGTACATCCAACCTCAGCAACACACGGAAAAGGTTTTGGGTGGCAAGCATGAAATGTGAGAGGTCCCCAATATCTCAAGGGTATATTGCTGCTTGGGTACAGCAAATAGTAGATACCAAACTGCCCCGGGGAAAATTCATGTATGTGTAAGATCAGATTTTACAAATAATTCCTTCCTCCTTTTCCAGTTTGCTGCACATCTATAATCTATAATTTCATGTCCTGTATACACCTGATAGACTGCAGCCCTGTTGATATGCTGCAATAACAAATAGATGGTTATTATTAATGGGACTATAAATCACATGCTCAACCCCTGTGGAGCTAACTGTAGTGCTTTACATGCTACCTGCAACACTACCACTGCCAGTGCAGTGGAACATGGCATTCCCTGTTGTACCTGGCCAAAAAACCATGGGGGTGTGGCTGCTCAAAGCCATCCAGCAGTGGCTGCCCCTGCAAGCATGAACGAAGGGAAACTTCTTGCAGCACCACAGCTGTGTGAGAGAGGATACTGACAGAAAAATGAATTTATTCAGGTCTTTATCTCTGGTTAATTTACTGCTTGGCTGTATGGAAAACTGAATGCTAAAGCCCCGGTATGTCTGGGCTTTCATTTCTCGTATCTCCATGAAGGATCGGGCAGTAGGTTTTCCCACCCCACCAAGGGAGGACATTGCAGCAGAGCACCATCATTCTGCCCATCCACCATTTGCAGCTCCTCTGATATCCACCCAGCAGCTTGGCATGTAGCTGCAGGCTGCCGGAGCCCAGCGGCGATCAGCTGAGGTGGTTAATCATTTCTTCTTCATGCTGTGAAACACTTCCAGGCATTCCTTCAGCACTACCTTCCTTGTGCTAAGGCTCAGCTCAGGCAGCTCCCTTGGGACCTCAAAAACCAGCAGGGTTGCTATTTTTATGTGTGTTTGACAAATGGGTGAGACAGACTCCAAAGGACTGCCAACTATCTGGATTTTTTTTAATTAAACAACTCCAAAAGACCAGAATCCCCTTCTGCCAGTTCTGGTGATGTGGTTAAATGAAGTCCTTGTTCTGCTTGCAGATGGAATGGCTGCTGCAAACAGAGGCACCAGCTCAGTGACACTCTCCAGTGATGGAAGGACAGAGGTGTCCTGAGCAAGCACTTTGTTCCAAGTTTGTCCTGTTCCTGCTAAGAGGAAAGTGGATCACATTTCCCCAGGGTATCTCCCCATTTCTTCTGCCCTGTGATAATCAGAACACAGGTGAAAAGAGAATCATTAAGGTTGGAAAAGACGCCCACGATCATTGAGTCCAAAATGACTGAATGAGATGAAGGAGGCCAGGGTATCCCCACTGATGCAGCAGCTGCAGCAACATTTAATTCCTGGAAAAACTCACTGTTTGCCTCAGGTTTGTGGCAGGAGGCTGCATGTTGGCCCACATCCATTGTTAAAACAGTGCTGCTCAAAGGCTGGTGTCCTCTGCAACACCACAGGATACGATAATTCCCTTTTTCTGTGGGAGCTGGTGCAAAACATCAGGGTGCTGGTGCTGGTCCTTCTGCACGGCCACAGCCGGGAGGCGACACGCGCTGGCTCACCAGCACCCAGCGGCAGCGCGCGCAGGGGATGAAACACCAAGGTTACTGGGCAGGAAGGTGCTGGGTGCGTGTAGTTGGGGAAGGGCCTGCACTGATGATGAGAAACAAAACCGCTCACTTCCAAACTTTCTCTCACCAAAAATCAGGCCATAATAAGCACTTGTCAGCAGAAGAGGAAAAAGTGCTTCAACGCCAGCTTTCAGGCGAGTGAGAAGAGAGCAGAGCAGCAGCAGGAGATCTGTCATCTCATTGTTTCTCGCAGGCTCTCTTGCCCCATAGTTAGGAATTTTTCCAAATCTCCCTTCCAGGATGAAATTTCCCCCATCAGGGGCTGTTCTCCTGAGCTTTAATGTGTTTTCATTGCTGAAAGAAAAGAATGTATCTACTACCAAATTTGCTGCTGACTTCTGGCAGGGCTCAGCTAGGTTCTCTTGGCCTGAAAACATGCTGAATTAATTTGGGCTAGGCAAATATAGACAGTAAAACACACTTATAGCACAAGAGCTTATTCTCTATTGTTTTACATAACAGAAAACTCTCTGGCACTTGAAGACACCTCCCTTCCCCGGGGAGGTTTTTCAAACAGCCCAAAGCATGGGAACTGTCCAGGTCAAACACAGGCTCTTTACTCCCATCAGAAATACATACAGACTTGCCCATCGCATAATCCAGCCTCCTCCACCCAGTGGCTTGAGGCGAGCAGCTTTTATCAGTGCCAGATTCATTATCTTTTCTCCAGAGGATACTGGAGAAGCACCAGTCCACCCAGTGTCTCCCAGCACACGGGAGAATGCCCTGCAGAGCTGAGTGGAGATGGTTATTGACACCCCAGCCTATTCCTGCAGCACTGCTCGCCTCTCCCAGCCCTCTCCCCAAGGCTGTGGTGATCCCACCCACCGGCTCACACAGCTCCTCTTCCTCCTTCCACCTGCCCTGGTACAGACACAAGCCTTGCTTATTCCTCTCGGGCAGGAGAATACAGGGCAGTGGATTCCCGTGGAGCTGGAAAACGTAGGAGCAGGAGGCTGGCGTGAGACCAGACAGGCAGAAAGGAGGATGAGGAGATGCACTGAAGGTAACAGAGAGAGGCTGAAACGAAAAGATTGTAAAAATGCAAGATGGACCTGCTTGGGCTGAGAGCAGGAGTAAGAGCAGAAAAATATGAGACAGAAACTTATAAACCAAAGGAAGAAGTTGCCAAGATCATGATGAGCCTTTTCTGCTGCACCAGGCAGCTCTGATGGGCTCACCTCTCTGGTACCACCACACTGAGCACAGGGTTGTATTATCACAGAAAGAAACAGCAAACTGCAATTAAAATGATTTAAAGAAAGGGTTAACCAGCATCACTCTGTCTGAGCAGCACATTCCTCTGGCAGTAATCTCTTCTATTTTTAAGAGATTAAAAACTAAGAGCAGCAGCATCTGGCCTCTAATTTGCAGAAATAACAAATCAAATGCCCCCAAATTGGTAATTTGGTAGACTAAATTATCAAAGCCTACTCTTTTGGTGTCCACATCTGATAGTGCTTTGATCTTGTTTATATCTTAGAAATTGTTTCATGGACTAACTTTGTTGATTATCTTCAAACTGGGACAGGTTTTATTCCATCAGCAACTCAGTTGCCTTCCGAGCAGCAGCCTGCTCTTTAAAATGCAAATTAAGAACCAGAGAAGAGAAGAAAGGACGGAGCTGTTTGAAGGAGCTGCTGGATGTCAACAGAGGTCAGTGCTTTGGTTTCATTTCTTAACTACATATGTACAAATGACCTGACGCAACCCAAAACTGAAAGCTATGACCAAGAGAGGAGGAACAGCTGAATACAGTGCCTCAGCATCCCAAGCAGTGGATGATGGATCTGGCCATACCAGCCCCAGCCACTTGGGACAGTTTTGTGGATGATGGAGGCCACAGGAGATTCCCTCCTGGAAAGCCTACACCAGAGGGATCTCCCAGTGAGCTAGAGGAGAAGGCAGCCTACTCTTTAGCTAAAAAACGTAATAGCACATGTAACTGGGGAAACACTAAGCAGAACAGAGCTTAAAAAAGTGCATTCAGATACCAAATGGGCTGGCCACAACCCAAATGCAGGGAAAGGCAGACGATTCCACTTCCAGCTCTTCTGGGTGCAGAAGAGGCTCAGAGAGGCAGCTATGAGCTCGTGACTGCTGCAGCTGCTCTGTGTCCTTGGGAGCTGCCGCTGCACAGACTCTCTGTGGCTCATCCTGCAGGAGATGCTAACCCAGGGCTGTCCTCAGGGCTCTCTCCAGCTGCACAAGGCTGCAGGTGGTCTGCCCTGGAGCCCAGCCCTGCTGCACCACAGTGACCGCGGGGCTGCTGCTGGTGCCCAGCTCTGCAGGGCAGGGCTGGGAGGTGCCGGAGCTCAGGCACCTCCCAGAAAGAGAAATGGTCCAAATTAATGTGCTCTGTGACGAGCTGCCAGTGTTAGTGTGGCTTTTGAACTAGCCCCAATGCCACAGAGAGATTAAATCTTTATTTTAACAAGATTATTATGGTTTCCTAGGCAATCCAATGCATACAAACAATGGAGCTAACAAAACATTGGATAAAGACGTATCACTTCAATTCCCACATACTGCAAAATATTACTTGCCCTGGGGGCACTCACTGGGGAGGATGAGAACACTTCAAGAAACTTAACCCTGAAGAAATGAGCTGGAAACTTCAAATCTGACCAGTGTGAACATGTTAGAAACTGTACAGCTGACACACAATCTCCAGCAATTACGAGTAAGATGCTTTACCCCTGAGCCAAGGTTTTGCCTAAATTATGTGAAAACTTTTTATAGACATAAAAAGAGAAAACTTACATATGCACACCTCTATCTTAAGAAGCAAGATTCTGCATCTGAGGGCCTGCTATACGATCTTTAAAGAAGCCCAACAATAATTTTATTGTTAGTCTTTGTGTTACGGTGCTTCCACTCAGCAATAGCTAGAGTCAACTTCAAATTATTAATCAAATAAACATGCACAGAGATCCCAGGGGCATGATGCCAAAAGCCAGCAGGCAGTTCAGTAAAGGAGTGTGAATTCATCCAGAGCTGAAATTCAAATGAGGGTTCCTCTTTCACAAAACCCAAACAGTTCCTCCATCCCAGACTTTGCATGAACTGACTGAGTTGAAATACATGACTTTTATGCCTCTATGCTTGACACTCCATGTCCCCTACTCAATCTGCAGCCAGTGTTCCTGGGGAGGACTCACAAACCAACATCACAGCCCACTGAAGTGACCCTTTTTCTACTCAAAGGGGTTTCCTCCTCTGCAACAGAACCAGCAAAACATGGTTTGCGTCACTCAACAAGCTGCTTCTGCAGAAATACTCAATAATACCTCTCACTTTTGCTTTTAATCTTCCCTCATCTATGGAGAACTTTGGTCCCACCAAAAGCTTAAGAAACACAGAACCAGCTGAGTCACACCTTGAGACCCTCTTTCCTATCTGATAAAAAATGGCAGACACACAGTTGCAAACAAACCAAATAGCTCTTTCTCCATACAAGTGAAATCTGCCAGACCCATGGAGAAGATCGTCCAACTCAGTCTGACTTGTGGGATTGAGCTCTGCCTTACCAGCTCCACCTGTGCACCTCCTGCTCCTCCTGAAGACCAGTGACAGCCAGGGCACAGTGTCACCTGACTTATGCTGTACACCAAAGCTTCACTCTGTAGTACAACATAACGAGTCAACAAGGCAGGAAAATGAGCAAATGGCTTCTTGGGGGTTTGATGGGGTCCACTCAATGCACTCATTCTCCTGAGTGCTGTCATCTGGTACAGGAGCTAATCATAAGCTGCTGATAAAGAATTTACATTGCTTTGGTATACCACATTGCTCATCACTTTAATAGCTCCACTCCCTTTTCTCAATAAACCTCAGGAGACATCTTCTGCATTCCCTAACTCACCTAATCCATGGGGCGCCACTAAGAAGAATGCCTTTGTTTCTTCAGAAGTTGATGGCAGTAATAAATTGCATTTCCACAGATGAAATCAATGCATCACAGAAACGTTGCAATGCCGCTTAGAGCAGAAAAACTTCAAAGAACACCGGTTCATGTAAGCCAAATCCCACAGGGCCCAGGAGCTGTTGGAAAGGAGAAGCACCATTTCCCTGATAAACAGGCTTGCCTCCATGTATCTCCTTCATGTAGAAACTGGTAAAAGTTGGAGATCCTGTGACATATTTAATAAGGAACAAAGATCTCTTGTGTCAGGCTTGCAACCTGCTGTATTGATAGCATGAGTTTGAATGCTCAAGGCTGTGCAGGAACTGGAACCATTAGAGATACTATACTTGCCTCCAAAGCTGTTATAGGAAGGTCTCTCAGAGCATGAATTATGCTTACCCTGCCACACAACTCCCTTAGACTCAGCCTGTCTCATGGACTAATCTGGACTCTACAAAGTACAGCATCTCTGAGAAGAAGATGTTAACAACAACAACATATGTGTCCCTACTTCACAGAATCACAGAATGTGCTGAGTTGGGACCCACAAGGCGCATCAAGTCCAACTCCTGGCCCTGCAAAGGACATCCCAAGAGGAACACCATGTGCCCAGAAGTACTGTCCAAATGCTTCTTGAACTCTGCCAGGCTTGGTGCTGTGACCACTGCCCTGGGGAGCCTGTTCCAGGGCCCAACCACCCTCTGGGTGTGGTACTTCCACAGCTGGAGAGACCCCGAGTCCAGAAGTGCCTGTGGGCTATGTAGGCTGACCAAGGTTTTTTCATGTCAGAGACAGCTAAGTTTCATCAGCTGCATCACAAGAAGCACCATAACTCGCATTTTGGTAATACATATCTTCCAGAAGGTTTATGAAAAATAGACTCCATTGCTCCTCTCAGAAATATGTTCCAGCAGTTAATCTCCCTGGGTGCTAAAACACACGCCTTAGTTTACATCAAACTGATTTTAGCACTCAGCTTGCCTGCTAGCAAACTGCGAGTGTAACACAAGCAGGAGCCTTGGAGAGACGAACCTCCCAACCAAGCTCATTGAAACACCGGAGAGAGCAGCTCCAGTGGCAAAATGCTTGTCCAGGAGTTTAGCAGGAAGCATGGAGTTTCTTCCCTCTCTTTAAGGTACAGTGGAATATTTCAGACACCGGTGGTAGAGTTGAGGGTCACAACTGTAACTCTGAAGCAATCGCGTCTGAAGCACTTGGGCAGCCAGGAGGAACTGAGGCAAGGCATGTTTTTGCACAGGTACCCACATCATTCCTCTCATGTATGGATGAGCTCTTTTTAAAACATACCAATCCTACAAAAATACCAGTGATTCTGTGATTTCTGTCTGTCTTTCACATGAACTTTTGCCACTAGGATCTTTAGGGCCAAGGACTGTCTCCTCATCCCATATTTATACAGCACCCACTGACTCTGAACTGAAGCTTCCAAAGGTGCTGTATCTGTACCTCTGTCAAGGCATTTCTTTAGTCCTGTTGGTCCAGAGTGTTTCAGCAACAGAGTGACTATTTACTCAATTATATTTATTTTCTTTCAAAGGATATTTATTAATTTTTTTTTAAAGACCACGTGCTTGTCGTGTTTTTTGGCAAATGGTGCCAAGAAATTAAAAAAACACCAAAGCCTCGGCAAACGGTGCCAAGAAATGCAGAAATGTCTTTCTTCACCCTACACCTCTTCAACAGTTCTCTGCCCTCCCAAACAAGCTCCTGTTCTCTCTAAGCCCCGGGAGCACTGGTGCCCATGGTCATTACAGAAGTATCACAGTGCCTGCCACAGCTGATGACAGCTCTATAATCGTGGTGCAATTGGATATGTTGCCATGCTTAGGTCAGCTGGTTTGTGTTGGAGGTTTCAGCGCGGCATGCCTTCGAACTGATGTAATTCTCCATGTTTTGTCTGAAAAGTGTGGCTTTTTGGCAAGTCCCTCTGGAGCCCAATCAAAGAAACCTATATTTTCCAGGCCCTCCTTGGCCGCAGTGGTAGTTGGTGGTAGGCTGACACATGTAATTCCGAATCTCCGCTCATCCCTGGGCAGCTTGCAGAGTGCTTGCCCACAGAAAGACAACCCTCAGCTGAAACCGACCCAAGTTCCTGCCCGACTCTAAAAAAAGAGATTCAGCCATTCAGAAGCAACAGAGATCTGCCAACCCAAACTGAGTCCCTCCAAGAAATTAACTCCCATTTGTTTATTACTGAGTATTTGCCACCTCTAAGTACCATGAATAGCTGAAACATATTCCAACTGGGGAAGCTGCCAGGGGCTGTTTTCCCAAAAAGGCCGACACACATATTCTGGTCTCGCTGATGCCACTCCTTCCAATCTGTGCCCTCTTCTATCAAACCAAACCCCTCAAACATTATCAGCCTTTTCTGTTTGCGGCTGCTGATGGTGTACTGGGCTCACCCTGCTTGGCTCCGGGCCACCCTCCTTCAGGACTGGGTGTTCAGTGCTGTTCTGTCAGCAGGCATGGAGAGAAGCGAACACTCTTTCCCTTCTCCCCAGCAAACAGGTACAGGACCCAGTGCATTAACTTGGATTTTCACTGGCTGTGCCCAGCACTGTGCACTCTGGGAGCCGCACAGGCAAGTTCCTAAGTTCTACTTGTCCTCTCCAAAGGATAAAGAAGTGGTGCTGCTTCCAGAAGGTTCCAGAGCCTGGGAGATGGAGAGTACCAGGGCAGTACATGACTATAAGAGTATGACACAGCAGTGATTTTCTATTTAGGGGGAAAATGGGCTCCTATACAACATTTGTACACTCCAGAACCAGTGGCTAACTCGAACAGAAAATAGAAAATGGAAAATGAAGGGCCATTCCCTTTTGAAACCTCATAAATGACAGTAAATCAAAATAAGAACATCCTTGTATCCTCTCACTGCAGGCAGGTCTGAACAAAATAGTCGGATTCTCTGCAATTAATTGCTAGTGTATCCAAAACAACAAATCAACCATTTTCATCTGTTACCTGTGTGTGTTTCTGTCAAGGGAAATGTAAATTTAGTTCTGATGAGAATAACTTCTGATGACTGGGCAACAGTGCTGGAAATTATTCATTCCTTTACCCTACTTTTTAAAGGTACCATTCTTTATTCCATTTTAACATTCAGCTACAAAACATTGGATAAGTCATGGAAATTGCCACCTTACTGATACGGCATTAGTAGCAATCAGCTCATACCTCACACAGATTTGGCTCTTTCTTACTAGGTCACTATGACAGAAAGACAGTTTCAGACGCAAAGTAGTGGACTAATCTGTACAAAAAAAGCTTTCTGAGGGCTTTAGGACCCAGCAAACAAAAGCAGAGATGGCAGCAGCTAAAGGCAGACAGCAAACTTCCTGTGTATCTTTTTCCCTTCAGGCGGATCACTGAATATACAATATACAACTCTATACTGGAGACACTCCAAAATCCTGGCTACCAACACCACAAAGGCTTCTCAAGCACTCCCCTTCCATACTGACTCACACTGCCTTTCACAACCTAGCAAATACACAAAGTTAAAAAAGAGCAACTGAAAGTGACCTTTAAAATAGCGAAATGTTAATTTCAGCTATTGTTTTATGTATCTTCAATAATTTAACCCCGACCGGACGCAGGTTCCTCGGGCTCTCCAGCCTGCCTGGCTGTGACTGTGCATGTGAAATGCGTGCTCAGCTCCCGCGGCGCCCGCAGCACGTCCCGCTGCCGCCACGGCTCCTCCTTGACCCGCTTCCCAAGAACACAACTTGATGCTTTTGACAGGCCTACCTTACCTGTCTATGCAAAGCAGAAACTGGAGAGCCAGGAATAAAAGGTGCTTGGTGAAGGGGAAAAAGAGAATGATTGAGAACATGCCCAGACATCCCTTACATACAAAGCTGCAAGTGTAGTTTGGCCAAGGTGAGTCCTTTGGCAGGAGGGCGGCAGTGAAATTACAGTCCCGGTGCTGGCCTTGCTGGTAATGTTCAGTGAGGTTTGTGCACACACAGAAAGATTTGGCCATGTCAGTAACTGAGTCATATCTCCCCATATGGTATATGGTTTTCATGTTGTTTCTTCTTTTTCAAATTTGATAAATATCATGCTGCTTGGTTTACTATATACATGCACATAGGTACAAAGAGGTAAGTAACCAAAGTATCTGGGCTTTAAGAGCCAGGAATTGGGGCTGGTTACATACATAATGTATATGTTACATACAAAGCCATGACTAAAGCGTTGTGGTAACCTTCCGAGGAGCCTCCAGGTGCTGATGCATAATTAAGGGACTTGCTAAGCCTAAAGCTACTGAGAAAACCCAATTAGAGTAAAACCAAACCAAAACAAACCCCTATTATACTTAAATCTAGTTCTAGACACCTGTTGTAGGGGATTTATAAAATAACCCTTAAAGCAAGTGATTCACGAGCCACAGGCAAGTGACAGGTCAGAAACAGAACCCAGCAAGCTGGTGTGGAGCCTGGCAGTGTGCTGGGAGCCTCACACGAAGCACCCGTCCTGCTACCCTGACACACCCTCTGTGCGCCTTAAAAATGGTATGACTCAAAAATCAAACCACAAAAACATGTTTCATAAGAAATAATGTGTGATGGCAAGCTGCCTACAGCAACATTTAGTATTTTTTCTTCTGTCAGCAGGAAATCTGGAATTTTTTCCCTTGCCAGATGAACACTGTCCACACTGAACACCAAGGGCACACAGGGCTACACAGCAGGGAATAACACTTCTTGGTTGCTTTCATTAAAATGACTTACTTTTCACAGTATTAATATAATTCAGCATGTGCATCAGACTTCTCTTTGGAACTCATTCCCTGTACCCAGGTGAGAAAACTAATTCTATCTAAACACTTAAAAGAGCTTCCTGGGAGTCTAAGAGATGATCAGTGAGGTCTAAACCTCAGGAACACTTCTGTGCATGCGAATCTTTCCAAGCCAACTCAGATTTTTCAATTTTTCAGAAATGTTCTGGGATTTGAGCTTTTACTTAAGCCAGCATTTTCCACTCTGAACCATTCAAAACAGTTTTTTATAATTAAACCCAAGCGATGCCACAGTGGGAACCACTCGGATGATGAGCTGCTATACAAGTCAGTCTGTTGAGATGAATCAGTTTGTTATAGATCAACTCTGTATTCATGGTGGAACCCATTTCAGTTAACAGCAGTTACAGATACTTCCCTCAGCATGACACGAACTCTGCAGATAAGGTGACTTTTTACAGCAAAATCTGATTTTAATTGCAGCACAGGAAAAAATGTTGAAGAAAAATGTTCAACCTGCCCTGAGAAACGAACAAACCCCACGTGTGAAGCACGTGTACTCTGCTGAACACACTCCATACAGACAGCAGGAGGAAATATTCACCAAATCACAATCAATGTCCTTTATGCCTGTCAAGAAAGGAAAGAAATGCAACAGATATAGAAGAAAATGTAACATGTGGAATGAACTGAGTTAGCTACTCAGCATTTTCTGTGAAAAGGCAGACCACATTCACAGCTCGGGGTCTAACTGAAAGCCCTTTAAAAGAAATGCTCCTACTGACTTCAGTGGGATTTTGGACCATGTCCAGCAGATCCTGAATGCTGTCCATTATCATATGATGAGTGTGAATACACACCTTCATTAATACTCAAAATGTCACCTTTTACAAACTTCATAAACAGACAAATATAGGAGAGTACAAAAAGAGGAGATATACAAGAGGAACTGATGAAGGAAAAAATTAAGGTTAAAAAAAGGCCAACAACCAAATCTGATGATGTAATATGGTGGTGGAGAACACACCTCAGAGGCAGATGGAAGCCTGAGCTGTGGTTTCAGGTTCCCACACCCTCAGACACTCCAGTTCCACCACTGGCTTCCTGGTTTGCACAAAAACCTTATCCAAAAGTTTGGGTTCAGAGAAATAGGCAGAAAAATCACGGCTTGTTGCCCATTTATCCAAGCACATCCAGTTTGCTTTCCTTATGTTGTTTATATTTGTGTTCCTACTCACTCTTTTGAGATCTCTGTTTCTGCTTCCCGATGAAGTGCGGCAAGGCAAACTGACACAACAACCATACGGGTGTCAGCCCGTTCCTAACTCTCAGAACCTGCCTGTGCTTAGCTTGATTAGGAACTGGGGATGGGTTCTTACATTGTTTAAACTGTTTTTCCTTCTTTTTACTGAAAGTTTTCTCTGACATTGTGAACAGTGTTTTAGGCAGGCAGGTAATCAAAAGCTCATTAAAACAACTAATTAGTGCAGTACCAAAAGTAAGAGATTTTTATCCAGTGCCTTAAGGGCTGGGGTCTTCCGAGGGAAAAGAGTTGATTTGAACCAGAGAACTGACAGAGACCCAGGGCCTCTAACAGAGCCTCAAATGAAGCCTAAGCTACAGCTGATGTACCAGAATTATAACATCTTCTGTGGTCACCAGCAGATGTTATTGAACAACTTCAAAGCTAAACACTAAGTACAGAAGAAAATAAATATTCTTCTGTTCTAAGAAAGGGATTAAGCACATCACAGCAAAGCCTGCAAAATAAATATCTAACTTCTAATTGTAGCTCTCCGCATTCTAATTACTTATTTGCCCCCCCTACACAGACGTCCCCTCTGCTGGGAGTGCCGGGTGGGTCTGTGCTCATGGAGCTGCTGCACATGAAGTTGTACAATCTGCTGACGAGTGCCCTGATTACAGTCACAGCACGAGAGCAGCGCTGCCGAGATGCTGCTGACAGAGCCCCTTCGGCTCACGTCACAGGCAGGCAGAAAGGGCAGGCTCACAAGCTCTTGATACTTCCAAATTGAAAAAGAATGCAGAGCTTTGCCCTCCGTTTAGAAGATGAGACTTACTTTGTCAAACAGTTTTCAACATCATTTGCAAATAAATGCTTTTATAAAACTGCAGGGACTGCATTTATGATCTGATATAAAAATCAACAGATGCCTGTTAAGTTATTACAATGAAGAACTTGTTCGACGGGATTACAGTCATTATTGTAAGTGATTTACATCCTATAAATCACTTCTTTGGGGATTTACTTTAATTTTCCTTTGGATGCCAGTGCTACTCATTCTGTTCCTGCTATTTTGGAGATGAAAGTTTGGAACATCTCACATATGTAGAATGAATAAATATTACGAGACACGCTGAGAAAAGCTGTCCTGTTTGTCAAGTGCCTTTGGCTAAAGGAAGTTCTGAGCTTCTTGTACCATCTGTGTCTGTACCCACATACACTCACCACACTGAGCCCTCTTCATGCAATTCCAGCTTCAGAGCCAGGTCTCCCTGCTGGCTGCAGCTCAGCAGATCTCTGTGGATCTTGGCTGATTCCAGGCAAGTGAGAATCTTGCCTTACCCCAGGAATAATTTCTATAACTTTATACAGATGGTGCAACACTGGAAGATAAATCACAATGACCTGCAAAGAATCTACTAGTACGTCAATGGAGGAGACGAGACACACTGAAAATGTGGTAGCCTGAGAGAGAATGAAGATGGGTTTCATGTGTCCTGAACCTCCTGCCTGCAGTGCCAGAGAGGAGAAATCCACGCTAGGCTGGGCGTAAAGTCATAGGAAAGCACTGCAGACAGAAACCACAGACATGTTTGATTTGCAATCAAGCTGAATCAAAGGGGAAAGGTACCTGTAAAGTCTGGATAAGCAAAATTTGATGCGGCGCAGAACATGAAATCAAAATCAAAGGGAAAATAACGTCAGGGAAAGAGACCTGGAAATGGAGAGTAATTCCATCACAGTCCTAAAGGCTTCAGGTGCCTCTCTGTAATTAAAGCATGTCTCCAGCTGAAGCCATCTTCAGTCTACAGAATGTAATGGGGAGACACAAATGAATAAAAACTATTTCATGTGTGAAAGGTTGCAAGACTGGTCCTAATGCCTGAGCTCTTCCCCCAGCAGCTCCCATATAACACTGCTGCTCTGTAGCTCCATGTGCTCCAGCCTCCCGATCAGGAATGCAGGAGGAAAGCTGGTTGACTTTGAAGATTGGCTGATCACTGCAAGCTTTGTCTTGCCCTCATCCCTTTCCCTGTGTCTTGGATTTCTGTACAAACTTCACGTACCCAGAGGCAAAGGCAGAATTTTGAGTGGAATCTCTTCTACCTCTGAGAGCCTCTGAGGAACGGAGGTCCTGTTCCCAGAAGGTGCTGAGAATGATAACAGTGTTAGCCAGCTTGGATACATGGAGCATGATGTAACTGTATCAGAGTTCTCTGGTAGAAAGGTTATTATCAGCCTTTGAAATGCAAGCCTTTAACAGGGAAGATTAGACAGGGAAAAACTGATAGCAAACCCTGAGGAAGTTTCACCTTGAAATTGGCCCTTTGGGAGCCATAAGGATGAGACAGGATCAAGTTGAAGGGGAACTGCACTATCTTGGCAAACTGACCATGACCACGTGGCTTTGGATGAGCAAGGGAGGCCTGCTGGACTCTGTGTGCCATGCTGGGTCCCTGATGGAAAGCTAAACCAACAAAAAACATTCTAGCTAAAATACCCATCTACTGCCCAGACAGACTGAATCCTATTGACTTCTCACATCAGAAATCATACCCTGCAAAACATGAGCAGCATCTGGGGAAGAACTTCGGTTTCCTTTTTTGAAAATATTTTTTTCTTTTTCTGAAAGCAGCTGGAATACAGAACAACCCAGGGGAGCCAGCAAAAATACTGTGCCTCCAAAAATACCAACCTGCCAGCTGGGCTTCTGAGTGTCCAGGGGCAGCACGGGCAGCCCAGCAGCACCGGGGAGCCCGGCCTTGGGGAGCCCAGCCTTGGGGAGCCCAGCCTTGGGGAGCTCAGCCTCGCGTGTCTGCAGCCAAACAGCTGCACTGTGGTGCCTCCTGCATAATCACTCCCATCCCTCTCCTTGTCCCAGAGGGGGTTGGCAACTGCTCCCATGCCTCCATCTGGAGAAGCAGCTGGACATGACATGCCAAAGGAAAAAATTCCGGTGGGGCAAAAATAAAAATCTCTCAACATGATAATTTTTATGCTAGGAAATGTTACCAACCCAAGTCCCACAGGATCTCACTAACTAGTAATTTAATCATTCAAATCCCTTTCCAAAGGTGCAGTATTTTCCCCTGAAGAAAGAAAGGGCTGGTGACTGGCAGCCCTGTAGGGAAAGGAATGTCTGTGCAGTTTTTCCTCCCTTCCCCTCCCAACTGAAACAATGTTCCTTTGCTCCACGGGCACTTATTTGGCCCCTGAGACCACCTTTCCTACCAGCTGTTCTCTCCATTTAAACCACACACATCCCATGCGTGGTGGGGGTGGTGGGGACCCACGTGGCTGTGCCTGCCCAGGGCAAAGTGCCGGGACCTCGGCCTGGCTTTGCTCTCACCACCCATTTGCAGCCCCAGGGAAAGGTGTACGGGACCCCAACCTCAGGGGACCCCAACCCTGCTGTGAGCCCAGGCAGCGCACCCCAACCTGCTTTTCCTGAGCCAGAGGGAAGGCCTGCCCCATCCATGCTGTGCCACCTACAGCAAACTGCAGTAATTTGCCCTGAGTGGTGATAGCTGAAAACACCCCACACAATGGAAAGGAACCATCAGTCCACAAGAATAATCAGGTCTTTAGCCACAAGGTTGACAAGACCCCTTCTCGTTTCAGGAGGCTGCACTGCCCTCTGCTTTAAGTCAGAGTCACCTCACTGAAGTCAGGGCTCCTCTGAGGAGGTTATTCAGGCTTTTAAATACATAGCTTTACTCTCTAAGAAAATGAACAAACACACCAGCTCTATATTTCTCCTGGAAATGTGCACTGTTATCTTTAGTAAAAAGATATTATTTTTATTTTCAGAAAGAAGCTCCAGGGAACAGTGCTTCAAACCAAAAACGATGTTATTTCTCAAACAGCCAAGAATAGTTAGCCTTTATTCAGGCCGGTCTTAAAACTGGGATTTTCCCCCAAATGACCCAGTATCTTTAGAGAGGGATGGACAAAAGTGCCAAGAAAAGCCCTCTTAGGCGTGGAAGCGAAGAAGGACTGCTTGGCCAAATACACAGAGCCCAGCAAGTGTGCAGGCTCCCACACTGCCCCCACGGCAGCTGCCCATGTGCGCCCTGTGCCCTGCTGCCTGGTACCGTGTGGAGAGCCAGCTCCCTCTGCCACAGCCCTGCCCTGGGGAGCTGTGAGAGACCCCTGTGCCACTGACACAGCCCAGGGCTACAACTGGCTCCCAGTGCTGCGTGGGCTTTAGTCACTGCAGAGATGGAAAGCGTGTGGCCAGGGCAAACCAACCAACCAGCCACATGTTCTGTGCAAGGAAGAGCTTTCCTCTGCTCCTCTTTCCAACTTCACAGGATACTCGAGCAAGAAAACTGGTTTTAAGCTGGAAGTTATTGTAGAAATGTGTAGCTAATGTACAAATTTAAGCAGAAGCTTGAGTTGTTAAACCCTTGTACCCCTCTGCAGAGGGAGAATAACTAAGTAAAACTCCTGTAAGCTCTTCCCTTGGTGGACTGGCCCTCCCAGATGTGGGCTGCATGCTGGGCAGCATTTCCCTGTCTCTCTGACACATCTGTGCTCTTATCCCCACAGAACCAGCTTTCAATGAGAACAAGGTTAGCAAAGCACTCAGACTTGTCAGAACTCTCTCAGTATTTTACCTGTGCAGATGCTGCTCAGCGAGCAGATTCAGTGCTATCTGTACACAGCATTTGGGACTACACTTCTCATCTCTGATGCTCAGCCTTCTGTCTTCACACAGTGTGCCTGGTTTTAGACAGATCCTTCTCTTCCCCAAGTCTACCACTTCCTCCCTCAGCAATCAAGCACAGAGGAATCACATACAGTCATCAGGTGGTGCCACCTCAACCATGCAACCAAACAGGGTGCAGTGTGAATGGGGAACCCACTTGGTGACCATGCCTGGTGCAGGAATATCCTTCTCCCTTCCAATTTGAAAATTGCCTCTGCAGTATAATTCTCCTTCCATCAAAGTGAGACTCAACACAGTGCAAGCTCTTGCAAATTGCTGTTTTCTGGACATGCTGCTTTTATTTGTGCAAACATCCCTGCTCCATCTGCTCAGCTTCAGGCACATTATTAATGCTGTGGCAACCTGAAAAGCCCCTGCTCCCTGCACAAACAGCAATGTGACTTCAATGATGAGGTTTTGGAAAGGATCTGGTGCCAGGAGGAGAAATGAGGAGTTTGCCATCGGCTATGCTGTGAGCTGATGAGTAGCCCTGGGGGTGAGGAGATCAAGGACTCCCCAAAACCTGAGAGGAAATGGGAGGCTTCCCAGAGCATAGGAAGCTTGGCAAAAGCAGTTGCTAGTACTGGGGGTGGTTTGCAAACTTAAGTCCTGAAAGTGCAAATGACAGTAGGGCTACAAATAGAAAAGGGTTCAGGGACTCATGTCTTGATGAACTTGGGATCCTGGAACTATAGTTAAGGGTGAAGCATATTTCCCAAACCAGAAGCTTAAAATCCAATTGTTCGTAACATCCCCAGAAAAATTTAGGAGAAGAGAGAGAATGAGGACCTCAGCTAGTAGAGATAAGCATGCACAAGCCTGTTTTGGGCTCATCAAACTGCCTGGCAGCTGCCATGGCTGGCAAGCCCCAGCTTGCTAAAGACCATGCTAACATCAGTGGCCATGATGGGAATGGCCTCTCTTCTCCCCAGATCCTTTGAGAGACCAGCCACTGAGGATGGGCCCACGGGGGTGTGCACAGAGAGACACTGACCCTCTCTCCCTGCTGAGAAAATGGTAACTCTGTGAAAGGAGACCTCAGAGGGCTTCTTCCATGCCATTTCCCCAGCTTCTGTGCTTTCCCAGGAGCACGAGTAACATGACTGTGTGCTCTGGGCAGCAGCACGAAGGCAGAAGGCACAGGCACAGCTTTTGCCAAGGGCAGCACAGGTTAATTCCCCTCTCTGAACATCCTTGCAACAGCGTGGGCTCTTCCAAGGCCATGGCAGAGACAAAACAGAGAGTATGCCTGAGGTGCTTCTGGTTGACCAAGCCTTCCTGCCTTGCTTTATTTCTGCTTCATCATTCAACCCTCTCTGCTTTTGGGAAGGTGGAGCAAAATCAAAGCAGCTGGTATTCAGCTGGACAAGACTAAAAATATGCCTTCTCCCCATATGTGTGGAGCAGGAATTTCTGTAGCTGTATGGAACTGCTTAGATCAGAGGGCCAATTTTCAGCTTAGCTGTGCTGATGTCCAGTACCTTTGCAAACCTAAGCCAGCTAAAGAGTTGGTAGAAAACAAGTCAGACTATTGAAAAACAGCAAATGTTCAATAACATCATATCAAATCAGAAGCAAACACACAAAAAACAAATAAACGAATCTAATAAAACTATTATCTGTCGGTTGGCTTTCCCTTCCGTGTGCATTAAAAGTAACCCAAATTCCTCCAGATGACTCTTGCATGAGTTTTGAAGAGGCTGCAATCAAGGACAATTGATTAAAAAGGCTGAATGCTGAATGTGCCCAAATACTTCTACAATCTAGCAAGATGTGGTTTGGATAGAGAACTAATCTCCCTTACTACACCAGCCTGATGATAAGATCAAAACCTTCCTTTCTGTTGAAGTTCAAGCCTCTATATGGTCATGCTATTAAAAACTCCATCAAATTCCAGTATCAGAACAGGCACATCTGAACCAAATTACAGTCTCTTATAACTGAAAGAGATAAGCACAAGAATAAAGCATTTAGAAAACAGTCAATTTTAAAGTTTTATGTATTTTTTTTCTACTTTCAGTTTTATAGTTAAATACTCATGTTTGACCTTTTTTTATTTATTACTTTTCCTCCTGGATTCCAGATTGTGACACTGCAAGTAAGTCCATAATAACGGGGAATATGCATTTTCAGAAGCAGTAGATAAGGAAAAAAGCTCAAAGTCCAAGTGACTGGACAGAATATAAACTCAGGAATACAAAACTCTAGCCTGGTTGCTGTATCCAAGAGTTTGAACACTGATAGAAGGGGATTACTGACAGCTGCCTCAGCCAGACATCACCACAGAGAAATCAGGTAAAGCAGAATTATATCATGGGTTTGGGTTGAAAGGACAGGGGGAAAAAAAGAGTGACAAGCACCTAGAAAGCTTAGGAGAAGAGAAGAGATAAAGATGAGTAGGCCAGAAAGAAAACAAACCGGAGGGCAAGGAAAGCAGAAGTGCTGACAGCACTAATATAGAAGCAGATGACAGGGAAGACAAGGAAGACAGTTTGTGGTGAAAAGTAGGATTTATGTATCACAATCCTGGCACCATTCCTGAACATTTCTGAGGGCAAAACCTCCAAAAGGAACTAAATTTAATGCAATGTATATTCAAAAAAGCTTGTGCCCCTCTAGCTGCCTCAGCTGCTCACTCCAAGGTTTCCTCTTCCCCAGCTGAGCTCTCCTGCTCACTCAGTTTGTGTGACCCCAGCTGGGCTCTCATCACACATTAACAGGCCTGCTCATTACCACACGAGGTGATGAACACACCGAATGCCTTCAGCCAGTGCAGGAGCTCTCATCTACTTGGAGAGAACAGTTCATTTTTTATGGGAGTCATTTAGAGCTAAATGCCAACCTTTCTGTTCCCACAGCTCCTCTGACACCAAAATGCATGGCAAATCTCTTCAGAGCTTTCAGAAGGGTTTGTGCAATAAATCTTAACAGCCTGCTAAAACACAGCCAGTTGCTGAGGTCCCAGTGGATTCATGTGAAATTTGGCCCCCCCCTCTTATAGCCTCCACTAAACGAGAAAAATAACACTCCCCCCTGAGCCATGAAGAGCACAGAGAGGGAAACTCTGTACAACAGCAGCCTGCACATCAGAGCAGCATTATTATGGTCTTCTGGGCTGTTCCAGTGGAACAGTGCTTCTTTGTTAAGGCAAATGTCAGCAGCAGACACTGAACACTTCCTCCAGACCTGAGCTTCTCACTGTACAACAGTCTCCAGTGATCAGCCTTGCCCAATTTATGTCACTGAAACATGAGCTCCAGGGCGTTTCAAATGCTACAAGCAGCTGCCAGCCAAGCTTCAAGCACTAAACAAATGTTAGTTAAAATAAAAAAGAAATAATCACTTTGTTATCTACAGGTACCATTGAATCATCACTTCTGAAACCCTTCCCAGAAGCTCTGAGGATCCAGTGTGCAAAACAGTCTGCAGGGAAGAGCTCTGCAAGCTGGGGCGCTGTCACTCATTCGGCAGCTTTGGCTTTCACCATTCCAACTATTTTCCTGCCAATATTGAATCAGTTGCTAAGGGATTTCAGTGGACAATATGATATCACTCTGTTATTGCACCAGTGACTATATATCATCCCTTGAAAACAGAACAGCATTGTTAAACCCAAACTTAATTTCTCATCAATAAAGCTGTGGTGGGAAAGGCTCAAGAATCCATCTGGTAAGCCAGTTCCCCTCAGCTGCTGAGGCTGCCGGGGGTGCTTTCCCCAACATGAAATGCAATACTCCCCATTACAGGGGGAAATCCTGGAGCAGGTAGGACAGAGATTAGGATAAACTGTGTCTTGAACAGCAAATACAATTTCTCCACTCTAAGCAAATATACAGAAGTTGATTACAAAAGGCGTGCTGTAATAACACATCAGTTTCCAAGAACAAAAGCATATTAATAAGAAAAGCTAAACAAAGGATTTTATTCCCTTAGAAAATCTGGTTTAAGTTAATAACTTGTGATGTGGGACGGTTATGCATGTTACAGGCAAGGAAACAGTGGTCAATTATTTAATGAATGATTCTTCTTAAGTACCAACCTTTTATTTGAAGGACCCTAATGATTTTCAAGGGCTCTTTCCATTTTATGGGCTTTATCATGAACTGTTTGCAAGTAACAACTGTTGCTCTGTATCATAAGCTCCAAGGAATGCCAGTCTCTGCAGCACCAGGAGTGAGTTTCAGTTTCCTGAGCTGGATGAGAAGGCCTGAGAACGTTTTGGGGCTTTCCCATAGCTCAGCGAAAGGTGGAGAAGCAGCACCACTGGGTAACTGCACTTCTATCAGGGCAAGCCACACTGGCACAGGCACCTTTCAAGGGAAAGGGGATGAGAGGTAAGAGCCACTGCTTGGATTTAGATTCTGTATTTCAGGATTCTATGAGATACCACAGCCTGAGCTGCCAGAGGGTGGCAAACACTGGTCTTGTGCTGCTGGGAAGCAGTGTCCCAACCCTTGCAAACATACACCACTGCCCTGTTCCCTTGTCACAGAGGACCAGGGGTGGTTCTGCCTACACATGGCACTGTTGGGTGCTTCTCTCAGCCCCTGAACTGCCTGATGCCAGGGCTCTTCAGCAGGGCTTGTCAAGCAGAGCATCTCTCGATGCGCAGGGAAATGCTAACGCTACTGCAAATGCTCAAATGGGCACATGTAAAATTCTCTTCTGCATCAACCTGTTGCAAATCCCTCTTTCTCAGCCATTCAAAGCACTCACAGAGAGTAAACAGCTGAAGTGTCATAATTTCAAAATTCAGCCACTCTGGGAGTCACCTGGTGGTGTTCATGGTGGGCTGAGGCACATCTGTACATGTTTCCCAGGGGATTTACAATGCCGAAGTACGTGAAAGTTTGCAAAAGGGTTTCTGGTTCAAACTCGAGCTTTCCCCAGCTCTCCCAGCAGAGCTGGATTCCTCTGGCAAACACTCCCCACTCCCACCCAAAGGCTGGGCGGCCCCAGCCACAGCCCTCTTCCTTCCTCCTCCTCCTCCTCCTCCTCAGCAGGGCTTGGCTGCCTTGCAGGACAGGCAGCCCACACACCTACAGGTAGGACTGGCCTTTTGAGAGCATCAGCTTGGAGGAGAGTATTTATAGCATGTCACAGATGAAGGGTACATAATTAGTGATAAATAACTTCCTAACAGGACCGGCACATTTGTTCTTAATTAGCCTCTATTCACATTCAATGAATTTACGTTACTGCTGTTATTAAAAATCTTTGCAGAGGACAATCAATTTAAAGTTACAACAGCAAAATGCTAACAGGAGGCACGTTATACATGGATGCATTTGAAAATCTCCATGCAGTGTGAAAATGACCTTCAAACCATAGGAAAACAATATCTGCATTTCTAATATTTGTTCTTCGTAGCCAAATGGATTTCGCTGTACTTTTGGACACAGTCCCCCTCTCTCTGAATCATTTAATGTGATGAAGATGATTAGGATCACTGATCTGCTCAAGTAACTGAATTTTTCTGACATCATCCTCCAGCGGGAAAAAGAAAAACAAACAAACCACCACCCCCAAGAAACACCACCCAACCCAAAAAATGCCCCATGTTCAGAGGGCGTGGGCTCACCCTGTGTGACACAGGCAGCAAGGGCAGAAGTGCAGCTGTTTGACTTTTGCAAAATGCAAGGTGTGATCCCATTATGATTAAAGCCTTTTTGCCTGGCTCTGTGCTTTGGCAAAGCAGGGAGTTTTGCGAGGTGAGGATGAAAAGAAGCCATCTGAAAGTTCTTGCTACTGAGTCATGACACAATGGATAAAAATAATTTAGCTATTTCCCACATGCCTGGGAAGAAAATAATTTCAGCCTGTGGAGACAAATAGGGATTATCTAAATCAAACACAGAGAAAAATCTGACTCTGTCTGGTATTTCTTGTGTTTAAGTACACAATACTGTGATGGGTCGCTCCTTCAAAATCTCCTAAACTTGATCCAGCTTCTACGGGTCTGGATTTCAGCACCTCATCAACAAAACGTTTGTAACAGTAACAGTAATCTTCTTCCCCTGCCAAAAGCTTGACCACTGCCTACTTTAATAGTTATCTACAAAAATGGGAATTCTTTCTACTGAGCTGAAGGCTGGCCAGGCTTTCAAACCCCTTCCTAGCACGGCTCAAACCTGACTGGAGGATACACAGCTAGAGCCTGCTGTGCCCCACGATCACAGCCAGCCCCGTGTCCCGTCCCGGCGCAGCGGCACCACCCAGCCCGCAGCAAAGGAAAGCAGAACACCTGCCCTGGCCTGCACTTGGGAAAGGGGACAAGGAAAGAACAGGCTACAGTGTCTGGTCTGCAGACTGGCAGCACTGAATCCTGCTGGACAAAACACCGTCTAGTTTAGAGCCCAAATTAGCATACCTTCAAGGGTATTAAACAGCCATTAATAACATTTCCAGAAACCAAGTAAATTAAATACATATCATCCTTTTTGACATGTCAAGGGCAGTATGGCAGAATATTGGTGGGCAATGAGGAGTAACATACATGAACTGACTGACTTTAAAAAAAAATCAATAAAAACTTAATCACAGAAGAATATAACCAACATATATCTAATCCACTGAGATGTTCACAGGGGAATTTTGGTTTCAGCAATAAACCAAATTCATTTCAGGTTAAACTAATATGGACATCTTGAATTTATTAGTGAAAAATGAAAGTAGCGTGAACTTTACTTTTCAAAAGCAAAAAGACATTTAATAAAATCTCTCTCTTTTTGCCATGGGACTAAGGGAAAAATCCAATAACGTATTAGCCATGCAACTCTGGTAAATTATGGATTCTTATTTACAACGCGTTTTAGCTTGATTTTATCTTAATATACTGTAATGATTTGCTGTCATAATTGAAATTTGTTGCATTTTTAATCATTATAATAACAAAGAAAAATTATTTCGCTTATAACTAAGAGAACACAACTAAATATTGCCATTAAAGACGATCTGTGGGTATGTTGCCTAGGGCTGGTGTGACCATTACCTTCTATTAAATAACAAGTATGGATTACTTTAATTGGCAAATTGGTTTGAAATAGGAAAGGACGATCAGCATTTTCTATGGAAACTTGTATGGCTGGGAAAAGCATTTTGCCAAAAGTGTCATTTTCCAAGGAGGGACTGAACCCGAGGTGTTTCAGTCTGGACAGCCTGTGAGAGGGTCCCACAGTTCAGCTCCCTAATGCACATTCCTGAGGATGCTCCCAGCGCCTGAGACACAGCAGTGGAGCCCTGCAGCCCCGGCAGGCAGCCCAGCCAGCAAGGATGGAAACAACCCACAGCTCCTAGCACCACTTCCAAATAACAACACTGGGTTTTGGCCCAAATGTTTAACTTGCAAATAAATTCGTCACATTTAATTTGCAGCTGAAAAGATAAATATGTTTACAGAAAACTGATGCAGGTTTTTCCCTGTGTTCACCGTAATATTCCATAAATTCATGCCTGTTGTCAAGTCACCACCAAAAAGCAGTGTTTACAGGCTTCAAGGTGCTTACTTCCCAGGCAGGCAGCTGAAGGGAACAAACACTTGTGACAAACCAGGCCCGTGCTGTACCTGCTGGGCACCCTCGGAACGCTGAGGGGCTGCAGGCTGCGTGCACCAGGCTGCACCAGGCTTGACACATCTAGCCTCATGTCAGCAAAGGTTCCTCAGACCTACTTGTCTGATGTCTCAAAGGACTAGAAATTGAAATCAGCATTGTATTCCCAGCTACCAGTAATCTTTTTTAAACTCTGCAAGTACATGTAATATTGGGATTTCTTCTTCAGGAAACAGCGTGATGAAGGACATGAACAGGAAACATGATCAGATCAGTGAATAAAGATTGAAAATCCATCTCACAATGAAAGGCTGCTATGAAACACTAATACTCCATGATAGCAAATGCTTCCCAGCCCATGGAGTACTGAAACAATGCTGACACAGTTGAAGGGAACACTGCCTACATCTAAATTTTCTTCTTTCTCAATTGTTTTTGATAAGTATCTCTAAATTTTAGGGTATATTTATAGTAGATGTCTCTAGAAGTCCTACCCACCACTGGAGCACTTGCACAGGACACCCACCTGTGCCTGGCACACAGCGAGCTCCTCCAAACACACCACCACACAGGGATCGAGTCCATGCTCTGAAATAGTGCAGTAAGAAACTATTTCAGCTTCTGAAGCCCACCAGTTGCATCACAACACCATCTCTGTTTGCTTCAAGACACAGCACAGCCCCAGGATGGGGCCAGGATGGTGCACACAGGCATCCGGTGATCCTGGGAATATCCCGCTGTAGAGCCCAGAGCTGCACTCCACAATGGCTCTCTGCATGGGCAGGATGCCACTGGCTGTCCCAGCCTCTCCACACAGGCACAGGGCTGCCTGCAGCACCCACAGCTCCTTCCTGCTTCAGGGCTGGTCTGCACTGCTCTCAGAAACCCTGGGTTGACATAAGAGCCATGTGCCATCCTGGAGACCCAGCCCTTCCAGGGCCTATGCTTCCAAGTCATTCGCTCAGCCCTGCTCAGATTGCATATTTATCCTTCCCATGAAAATAACAAGAAACCTCAAAAAGAAGTCATGAAAAAAGCCTTTTCCATGGCTGCAAGGAGAGCCCTGTGTGAACAGATCCACCAGGCATGTAAACAGCAGGTTGTGCACCCAGTGTTTGGTTTTCATCTCCAACAAGAAGAGTGTGCTTAGTGATGAAGGAGGCTGAGCAGGCTTTTATCCAACCACTTCTGATCTCCCGATTTCTCTTGCACATCCTGAACTGCCTGAAGGCAATGTAGAAAACCCCGCAAAAGGCATAAAGCACAAATCCTCAAAGCAATGTTTGCTCCTCTCGCAGTTGTCTCGTGCTTCCTTCCCCCACTGCTCCCTTCCTCCGCCCTCTTCTCCTCCCTCTCCCATTGCTCTGCAATTCATTTTATTTCTTCAAAAACATACTCCCTACTGTATACATGCCTGTGTGGAGCTCCAGTGAGCTACCAGGTTATCTGACAGACACTCACTGTCTCTGTTGCATCCAGCCTGTTTCCCTGGACTGTTGCAGCACTTTCTTCCAGGTAAGGCAGTACAGCATCACCTCCACGCTGTGAAACGTCTGGCATGTGTCTGGGTACTCTAAGAAATAAGGAGTTTTAAACACTCCATAGCTGCAAGACAAGCCTATACTTCACATCTTTTCAGACACTTCTCATATTTTCATCCCAAAGGTCCCACTTCTTCAAGATAAAGACTTGCCAAGGACCACGAGACCACCTGCACTTGCAGCATCTCTCCACCGAGCTCCTCCCACGAAGCAGTGCTGAGCTTCACCACAGAGCTGGTATTTATAGCAATACCTCTCCCAACTTCTGTGGTCATGCAGTCCTGGAGGCTTTGGTTAGGGCTTGTCTTAACTTACACCACGAGAACAGTAAAACCTTGTTTAATATTTCGTGCATGCCTTGAAAGCGAAGGGGCACCTCCCTTCTTCCTGCTCGAGCACCAGGGGCTTTCCTCAGGCCACAGCAGCCTCTCCCTGCAGTCAGGCAGGAGGGCTCGCTCAGGGACGTCGCCTTTTGAAGGCATTTCCAAGGAGTGTCATGCACAGCCAGGGCTGCAGCCTGTCAGCATCGCATCTCTGCGCTCCAGAACACAAAACCTCTGACAGCACGGACTTCAAAGCTAGGGTCAAAATGCAACACCACCTCGGGGTAGGAGAGAGACCTTAGAAAACCATCTTCTCCGCTCTTCCTCGAAGCTGAGAGTGAGAAATTTCCTTTCTTGTCTCTTCTGTGTGGTTGCTTATTAAAAATATTAATTACCATGGACTTCCTGTAGAAGGAGAAGAACATAACCTGAACAGAACAGCTGTGGCAAAGTGGTCTTTCTGCAGAGCCTCCATAGCCCAGACAGGCCCATGCTCCAGCGCAGAATAGAGCAAGGAGGGGGCTCTAGAGCCAGAAGCAAAATGGACAAGGGGAAGGATATTAAGAAAAAAATTAAGGATACTGCAAAGAGCTTTTACAATTACATGGAGCTATTTCTCTGCAGAACTAGCAGACTTGCCAAAGATAACACAAGGGGGAGAATAATTATATTTCCTCACTATTTAGAAAAAATTCAGATGAATGCAGTGTTATCACAGGGTGATGACCAAATTTCTCATTCCAGCAGTAAAGCAGTAACAACTGAAATAGCACATTTAAAAAATCCAAAACCTTCAGCTACTCAGTATCTGCAAGTGCTAAAACTGCTGTAACTTTTATAGTTACTTTTAGTAACCCATAAAACACTGGACAAATTTCAGACGAAGAAAACTGTGAATGTTGTACAAATTCTGAAGAAGGTAAATGAGCAGCTGCAGCTCTGCCAGCCTGATGCCAGTGCCCTGCCTGACCTGAGGTTTGACTTGTAAAGAAGTATAGGAAGATGGTAACTTACATGCAGCCTGTCAAACCAGCACAGAGAGTTGTCTCCAAACAGCTCTTTTGACAGAAAAAAAGTGGTGCCAATAATCAGTAACCAAAAGGTAGAGAGGATTAAGCCACACTTATTAATTATGAGAGTAAAACCAGCCTGCTCTACAAGCTACAGCTGAAATCTCCACCACAGGAAGGGTGAGTCCAGTCTAACCATGCTAAAAAAAAAAAAATCTTTCCCTTGCCTCTTAGTCTGCTCATCAGTCATGCCAGAGCGATGGGGTCTCGATCTCATCTTAAAAACTCCTCATGCCCTGCTGCAGAAAAGGGCCAAGAGCACAGAAACACCTGAGGGCTGGGAGAATGCTGGGGCGAGGAGCCTTTGGCCTCTTTACACCTCTCAGGTTTTCTAAGCTTTTTCTGCAATGCCATTTCTTTGTCCTGACACTCTTATCCATTTAGATTCCCTTCCTTATTCTTCACAGTTTAAATTTACCACCCTCTTTTTGTTTTTCATGTAGATCTACTTAGAAATTGGCTGTGATACTCTCAAAATAGTGCACATCGCTGAGCTAAATCTCACTCCACACTCTGCAGTCCTTACTACACCTAGATTTGATCCTAGAAAATCACTCCTATTCTTCTGCAGACCACAGCCGGCCAGGTTCTCACTGTTGCCAGAGGTGGATGCCATTGGTAACGTGTATGTATTACATACAAGCAGAAATCGATGCTGTGTGCTGTACATCTGGATCAATACCACAGAAATAAAAATGGATTCTGGACATATGAATAAAAAAAATATATATGACAAAGAGGAAACCAGAAAATCTTTATAGAAACTCATAAAATGAAAGGCAGGAAAAAGCAGCAACTGCACCACAAAAAGGCCTAAATTCATTTGCAGTGTGACTATTTTTAGATACCCCATTTTAGTTACTAACCTGCATTTATTCTAACGTGGGGTTTGGTGGTTTTTCTTTTAACTGTCTGTGCAAGCTTTTTGGTCAGATATAGTAACGAGCACTCACCACAGTAATTTTAATTAACAAGCTCTAATAAATCTGCACATGTTGCAATATAAGCTCTAAAAATACCCACGTGCATCCCCAACTGTGGCCAGATTGCTCTGCAGCGAGGTTCCCCAGGAGTTCTTTGAACATTAAACCCAACCCCAGCACCACTGCCTGTGGCACTCGGGTGATGCCCTCCCACCCAAAAGCTGCCCCCGCCGCTGCCCAGCCCTGGCACTCTCACCCTGTTTCACCCACCACAGCCAGAGACTCCTTCAGACCTCCTGCTGCACCCAAGTCTGCCGAGATGAGAAGTTCTGCTCCCTTTTTTGGGTCAGTCTCAGCCATTTCGGCTGGAGCCAACCTGTTACAGGCCACATTTGGCACAATCACAGTCAGGCAGCCGTGCCAAAGAGGGGAACAAATAAACCTCTCTTGTCAAAGCATTCCAGTTTTCACTGAAACTTTTCAGTGCACTGATGTTTGCCCCCATTTTTTTTTAACCTGTAAAAGGCCATTCACTGTCAGTGTGGGGCAGTGAGCAAGAATGGAGGGAACAGTTATTTTTCTCACCAACTCCTACAGTTCCCAGACCTGACTCCCTTTCCTATGGGAGCATTGCACACTTCAATCAAGGGCATCAACTCCAGTATAGAAACAACCCCCACCCACTCCTCTCGTCCCATGTCCTGTTCCCAGGCATGGTCCTGATCTCCTGGGGCTGAAGTGGTCCCACTAACATCAGAAACCGGTGCGAGAAACAGGAGCTTAATCAGTTTAGTGTTGTATTTCCAAGCAAACCACGTCACAAAGACACAAAGCTATGCAGGGAGCAGCTTTCGTGGGGACAGCCTTTCCAGCCAGCCTTTGTGCAGCTGCCTGGTGGACGCCCAGGCCCTGCCAGCACAGCACTTCTTACTGTGCCTTCCCAATTCCCTACACAGAGTGTAGGGGTTGGAACCATCCACACAAAGGCAGTGATCCCGAGAAATGCTGCAGTGCCAGAGCTGGGACAGGGTGGGGACAGCGGAGCAAATCCCACAGCGGCGCAGAATCCCGCAACGGAGTGTGTGTGCAGCCCAGGGAACAGCTGCTCCTGACACTGACCAAAATTCTTTAGAAGCACCTGTGCACAATAAAATGGCCTGGCATACACAGATGGTCAGGGGGGATTGGGTGAGAGCAGTGTGGGTGATCTCTGCTGCATGTGCTGTGCACAGAGCTGGTCAGTGCATTCCCCACTGGGACTTGCCTTTCTCAAAGGACACAAAAAATGGTTTCAGATAGGTATTATTGCTCACATCTTTCCCATCACAGGCATTTGAGAGGTGCTGTTGGTCACTATTCTTTCCTCCTAACAGTAAATTCTTTCTCATTCAAGGGAAACATGCAGAAAAGGGTGTAATTTATTTAACACATACCAGAAATATCCAGCCGTACCATCATGTTTAAGTGTTTGGAACAACTAAACTATAAATGAGAGAGGATCAACATGTGCTGAACAGAAGCAGGAGAGCTGCTGCTAGGTTTTGTGAACCTTTCCACAGTTCGGAGAACTTCAGAGAATTACACCCTGAGCAGAGACAACAACAAGCTCACGAAAGCTTTTTCTGTGCTGTACATTGTGCTGGCATATGGGAATGTCATACCAATGCTATTAGCCAGGGCTCTTTTGCCATGATGTAAAGCATCTAATAATTATACAGCAAATATGATGAGATGGAATTGAACCTGATCTCAATTAGCAACCAGAAGTATCCTTCCAACTGAGATTAATATTGATTAAACCATAACAAGACTAGTACTTGCCAATAAGAGCTCTATAAAATCAAGGAAAGGTGAGGCCAACCTTTAAGTTGGGAGCACTTTGTCATGAGCTGTAAAGACAAGTGATTGTCCTATGGCCCAATTTGTCCTTTTCAAAAATGGAAGTTTGGCTCTGTATAATTCAGGAAATTACGGCCATTTCAGAAGACAGCTAGTCTGGCCAGGAGCCCAGAGCAGAGATCAACAGCCTTTGGGAGACAGCTCTGTCTTCCTTTCAGCTTTCCCCATCCCTAGTACGGTATTAATCACACCAAATCCCACTCCTCTTGGCCTTCCCCACTCTCAGAAATGCAAGACCTGGTTCCCACGACTGTTGTACTGTACTTCAAAATATAGGCTTGTGCTTTTTACATTCCCCCCTTGCACCAAATTAAGATGGATATTTTGGAGTTGAACAAATATATTGGATTTATTGGCTCTTCCCCTGAGTGAGGTATAATAGTTCCACAAATCCAATCCTATGCTTCCTTTACATGGAAATGATTGGATTTATTGCTAGCCATTTTTAGATTATATTAAGTCAAACCATAACAACTAAGCATCCTTTAGGGCTTAGTGCAGATTATAAAGTGATGCTTGAAAAACAGACATGCAAGGGTATGAGAGGCAACAATAGAAAGCTTACAACAAATCTTATTTTGAAGATTCTTGATCCTATTTAAGTAATGTTTTAAAATGTTCAGGCCAACCTCCAGAGAGATGCTGTACAGCTCAAGAAACACTGAGTGCTAATATTCTTCAAATGCAAAAATACATATACATAGAACATTAATTGGCAAGTACCTGATAAAGCAAACTTCTTTTACCAAGTTTTTGTTAATACTTTTCTGATAAAGAGCTATTTGCAAAGAACAAAGACCCATGTGGCAATTATTAATTTTCTTAAAATGAGGGTAGGAGGCAAATGAAGCCTGGAAACCTCTACATCCTAACAAATATTGGGTTGGGAAACAATTAATGTCCATGTGCCAAACCCAGAAATGTGCATCCAAGAAGTGGCTTGTGTGCTTTCTGACACAGTAGCCACATGGCCCTGGCCAGGCAGCACTGCCACAGCATTTCAGTAACATAAGCTGCTCCAAGGTATGTCCTGAAAGACAGACCTTGCTGTCCTGGTGATTTGTCAGTAGTTCAGCACTGGAATAGAAAGAGGCACTGAGAGTCCAGGAGAAAGAGGCCACAACCTTTCCAAGTTAATACTGGAGAGATCAGCTCCAAATGTAATGCAAGAAATATTACTGCAGAGATACAGCAGGCCCGTGACCACAGGCACTGCCAAGAAATGTCACCTTGTCAAGGAACTTTTCTAGCCTTTTGAAATTTCACCTATGCACAAAATTACAATCCCTCACATTCAACAGCAGGCACATATCAGCCTAACGTGGTGAAGATAATGAAATGTAACACAGACGCTTATTAGGAAATAAACAAGTCTGTCTCCTGCAGCCACAACAAGAGAGCATCAGGAAGGCAGGGGCAACCAAGATGATTTTATATTGGGTGCAGCCACTGGGACTTCTGCAGGTTCCTTTGGACAATGGCATTATACCAGCACACTGACATTCAAGTGCAACAGAGTTGTAAGAGAGCAGTAGCTGCCCAAGGACGTGCTCATGCTCGCTAAGCCTGTAATCCCAGCTTTGATTCCTTCTCCATCCATAATCAGTTCAAATACAGCTAGAATTAATCACTGTTTGCAAATTTAAAGGCTGCTTTTCTTCTCTCTACTTAGAATCCGCCTTAGGTCACACACAGAGCCAGCATGGGTGAAGACTTGGGCCAGACCCCCTCCAGAGTCTGGCATTCCCCTCTTGCCCAGAACACAATACAGTGTGTTACTGCACAGCAGTGCTCAGAGCAGTAAGTAGTAATAGTAATAATAATAGCAACAACAACAGCAGTAACAATAATAATAATAACAATGCAATAGTGATAAACCCTGCAGTTCCTACTTGGCAGTGGCTGTGACTCTGGAGTTACTCTTGCTCATTTCCTGGATCCATCTCCAAACAGATTCTTACACCCCCATTGACAACATCTCTGCCCACCCTGACTCTGGTCTAGCCAGGCTCCAGAGTCTGTTCTCCCTGACCTCCTCCCTTCTTGGTAAACTGTTCCTCCACCCCGTCTGTTCTTCCCTTGATACCACATGGGCTGAGGAGAGGCAGCTGTGGGCTGGACAGGAGAGCACCTTCTCTTGAATGCTCTCCAAGCTGATCCTCTTTCACACTGTGATCTCTGTACCTTGCTCTGGAGCTCCAATGAGCATTTTGGCCAGCACAACTGCAACTGATTTCCAGCTCAGGTCACCTTCACATCAGAGTGACCATCAGCCTTCTGTCATTAGGTCTCCCAGCTTTAATGATCCCTTTGTAACTCCTCTAGATGTTATTACATTGCACACAGTTTTTAGATTATCTCAAAGCATCCCGTTTCTTGTTATTATAGAAAGTCAAGAAACATAACATGAGCAGTGCTCCTAAAAAAGAGATTTATGCCCAGCTGCACTGTGCAAGCAGAGTTACGGTGCAGAGAAAATTACAGGCAATAAATAAATGTGTATATAGATAGAGGATGCCTTTTAATACATATCTGAAAAACATTCTTTGGAATGCTTAATGAGAAACCTATTTCAGATCCTCTGAAACCATTTTCTTAAGACTTAGTGAGTTCTGTACTTAAAAAGAGGTTAGTGGACCAGCAACCAAAGTGTTTTTCATTTCCATTTCAAAGGATTCCAGCAGAGGCAGATATTTTCAAACATTGTACTTGCAAAATGCTGATGTTCTTAAACCTGTAAGACAAACTAATTGCATCAGCCACCATAGAAAATGTCAAATGTCATTTGGAATGCCACTGGAAGTGCAGAGGGACAGTGGGCATCCCTCCAAAGTACAGGTTGCATCCACAGATCTTCCTTCACTTACCCCAAGAGGTTCTTTGATTCTCTGGGAACATGTTACATTTCTTGGAGCTGACTTTCAAAAAATGGACATTGCCGGGAGTCTACAATAGTAAAGTTTTTCATCCTTGCCTTTCATGGTCTTACAAAGATCCACATCTTATGGGGATAGAGTGGGCTCATTTGATAGATCTACCTACTAAAATAACAACTGATCCTCAAAGATGACCTGAAGAATACTATCCAGCAAGGTTCATTCCCCACTGCTGCCTCCTCTCACCCAGAAACTGCCCAGGATTAGGATCTCTTCCTCTCACCACTCTCTGCACAGGCACATCCCCAATCCCACTCGCTCACCTCCTGGCTCCAGAGCAGGTTGCTATTCCTTTGGCAGCCCTAGCACCCAAGATGGACAAAGACCAGAATAAAAGAGCAAGAAAAGCACTTCTACCTCTTCAGCAGCACATGTGTCACACAGGAACATCACAGCCTGTTTCTCAGCTGGCAGATGTCTAAACACACTCGCCCAAGTCAATACCCAGGTCAGAGAGCACCCTGCGGTCAGGGAACACGGCAAACGTGGACGAAGACCACAGACGGAGCACGAGAAAGAGTAAAGGATGAGGATGCAACATCACACTAATTTCACAACAAAGAAGAGGTGGGGTTTGAGAGCTAAACCAGGGAGCTAATAAAGCCTGACATATTTAAGTTGAAGGTATGATGACGAAAAACCTAAAGACTCCCCATGCACCAAGAAAATGAGCCTGAAAAAGCAATGACCGCCTGCGCTAGCAATTTATAATCTCTCAGCTGCTGAGATTGTGAACAGTGGCACTTTGTAATCTTATAGGAAAAGCAGCTCTAATGCCATCTGGTCATATATTTCTGGCCAAGATCATTTAGTGGAGCCTGTAATGAAAAAAGTTGCACATCCTCCTAAAAATCTGAATTATGCCAGCTGTGCCACAGTGTCACTTGTGCTTTCAAGGAGAAGGACAGCTGTCATTCCTTTTCTCTGAAGATAGCAAGCACACTGCCTTGCTTAAGAGAACTAATTTTTCTTGGATCACTCTAAATTATCCTACCTGTCGCTAGGAAAAGCAAGGCTGAAGTCCCTATTAACATTTTTTGCTGGATTTTTGCTGACATGTATACAGCACTTGGTTCCATACTCACTTTGCTGAGGTGCTGTGAAGAAGGTGATATTTGGACCTTGACTCTAATCTGAACTGAAGCCAGCTCTACAGCCTTGGCATGAAACCAGTTTGAGGGAGGGTGCAGTTGAGCTCGTCATCTTCACCTCTCCTAACTAATGAGACATTTCATATTTTAGATATTACCTCAGCAACTTCCTGCCAAATTTAAATTGTTCTGTCATCTCAGATTAGCACTCATCATTCATGCTAATGTAAACTAAATGGTACCTCTCCTGAAATATGTGAAAGAATAAATGGGATTACAATGAGGGCTGCAGAGCATAAAATTTCTAATCCGTGAACAACTAATTGCTGCAGGTCCTTCTCGGTACTTCCATCCAGCAAGCCATCAATTTGAACCTGTATATTTGCTATTATGTTATTTAAGGTCGAATCTTGTTTGCCTCAAGCACACAACTATTCTCACTGGCTCCAAGGGCCTGTTTGCAAAAGTGAAGATAAGTAACCTCAAATGAGCAGGAGAAGAGATACCAGCACCAAGCTGCCTGTAGCAAACCCATCCACTCCCAGGACAGCGGGGCTAAGGGCGCGCCTTCCAAACCACGTCCCGTCTAGACTCCTCCACCCGCTCGCAAAGCAAAGCAGCAGCAGGGAGAATTATAGCCCAATACTCACTGTGACAGCAAGGAAATAGCATTGGGAAATGCTTATTTTAATGACAGAAAAATATTTGCCAGGCTTGGGCTTAGCAGCAGTAGAAATGTTATTACTTTCGAAGCTGGAAGAGGAAATATTTCAAGGGCTATTTTCTGACACCTTCACTGTGGCTTGATTTCTGCATCTATTAAGAAAAAGTCTATATAGCCTGTGCTGTGGGAGCTTTGCAAATCTTTGCATAAAACTCCATTTTATAAGGCAATAGTGTGATAGAACTGTATAGAATTTACATCAGTCTGAAGAGCCACAAAAAGTAAATGTACATGAAAATACTAAAGTGCCCTTGTTTTGTTTCCAGAATTGATGCTAAATTCCATGTCTTCTTCATTTTATTATTTCTCAGAGTACATGGAAACGAGACAGAGAAGTGTCCCATGAAGTACCGCTATGTAAAGAGGCCTGGCTGTGTACAGCTTCCTTCCTAATGTGTAAATTTGTCAAACTTTTAACCCAAAATAACTTTAAAATGTTAGGCACACAGAAAGCTCTATTTCCTAGCAATTTGCAGTTTCATCTTCCCAGCATGCTTATGTCAAGTGAAATCCATTTAGAAATACCATCACTGCAAGCACTTCAAAGCCTGGGAAACATCTTTTAATGGTCATTACTGCGCCTACCTTGGGCCATCCTGAGCCTCCTTCAAATGTCCATTGATTTTGGTGGGAGTGCAGAGCACTGAGCAATGACACTGGTGAGTACACCAGCTCCGTTATGCTGCCCTGAAATCAGGTAGAGTAGAACCAATTTCTGTGCTGTAAAGTTCCAGTAACCCAGAAAATCCTGGGAAGTGCAGAAAGTGAATGGCTTTGATGGATGAACATTTGCAAATGTAGGGCCATCTAGCTCTGGAAATTACCCCTCAGAGTTATGATGATGTACTTTGGTGTCTCCCTCATTACGTGCAGCTTTTAGTCTAATTTCTGGGTTCAGGGCTTTCTGAAAAGGAAGTCACTTAATTTTGGAATAAAGAGGAATGAGAGTAAAGAAAGACAAGGTAAAGATTTCTCTACAAAAATGCTTCTTAACATGGATTTCTCCGGGGTATGGCTTAATTCTCAACTGCTCCTCTTTAATAGAGCCAAACTCTGTTTTTAACACATAATGTTATCTTTCCTCTATCCTCCTCCTTCCATACATAATAAAGTGCATTCAAGGTACTTACATGGCTATTGCTACTCAAGGATGTGAGCACCTCCTTAGTCTATCTATCTTTGTAATGCCTGTGGGAGCTGGGAAAGTCCTATTACAGTCTCAGGCTCAGAACATCAGAGATATTTAGGGACCTGCCACTGAGATAAATGGGATTAGCTGCCCCTCGGCTTTTCTGGCTCAGAGCCTCCACTGTGTCCCTAAAATCACAAAGGACATCTTAAATGAAACAGGGAACCACTCCTAAGAGTCTCGCTACCTAGGCTGGGGGGATCATTTCTGGACCAGCTTTCCTGTTTTGATTTAGTCTTTTGTTGCTCAAGGGTGAAGGCATTAGATAAGGTAAAAACCCTGTCCCTGTTCTCCTCTGTCTACGCATACCTGAAAAGCCTTCAGTACTGCTGGCACGCACAGGCTGCAAAGCACTTCAGTGTATTCTGCTTTACTCCAGCTCCGTTTTCCCTCACAAGGCTCTACATAGAACTGCCAAAGCAACTACCAAGTCTCCTGTTTAGCTCAGCACTCCTGGCTTCTTTCCCTATAAAGCAGCAAACAGACTTTTATTGCCCTCTGCACCTGACTTTGTTCTGCAGGAGCATTGGGTTTTCTGCAGTTGCTCCTGCAAAGCAGAGCGTGCTGAGGCGAGGGCTGGGCAGGTGTGCAGTGTCTGCACAACCCCCTCCTCACCAGCACAGACACTTACAAAGGAAATTTCCATCATTCCTGGGGAACTCCACCAGTGCCCTGCCCAATTCTGAGCAACAGACACACAAAACACACCAGCCACTTACCCACATGGCACAACAGAAGCAGTGTAGCTCCTGTCCTCCACACCTGGGAATTTGCCAAAACACAGTCTGCTTCCAAACATGGGTATCTATTTCCAGCATCACACTTCCCAAAAGCAAACAGCAAACCAGTCTAATACAAGGTAATAGTACACAATTTTCATAAGGAAACAAAAACTCACTGTGTCAAAGCTGGGCTTTATGTATGGGCACCTTTGGGTGGTCACACGTGTAGCTCCCCTGAACTTCTTGCCTTGGGGGTGTTACCATGAGCACCCTGGCCTCCTGATGCAATGGCACCGTGACCTTTAGTGGCCAAATATTCACCAGGACAACACAAGTGGGTATTTTTTTCTAACTGTGACCACAGAAAGATGTGATTTTTTCCTCCATGGTCACTCAGCAGTCCACAGTAAGCCCGAAATAATGTTCCATTCTAATTGCCACAGACACACTTCTTTGAATAACGAAGAGACGGTATTTTCCACTTGCTCAAAGCAATTACCTCTTAAGATATGCATTAGTTCAATCTTTCCAGGATTTAAATTAAGCCAAGTATTAAATCATCCAAAGCTAACTACCTGAACGTTTTCAATGTCTTTCAGCATCTTAAAAACAGTCTTTGATGCTCGATACTTTAAAGGCACAGAACTTAGTCTGAAAATTGACCACTTAAATTCCCTAAAGTGGAAGCTGAGAAAAAACATACTATCTATTTCCAGTCTCAAATTAATATTTTAGGTGGATTTTTGTATTAACTTGAAGTACACTAGAATGTGAAAAATAGGGGATTCTGTATAAGGCTAAGAAACACAACAACCATGTGCACTGAGGGGAGAAGTGATCAAGTTGAGAACTCCTTTAGGGATAAAGACGAGAACTGCCTGCATAAAGGATTATATTGTGTTTTGGGGCTTGCATTGCTCACTTTGCCTTAGATGTTAACATGCTAGCATGGCCACGACTGCAGTCCCTCAGAGTATGAACACAGGTCTCGTTCATCAGATCAGCAACTGCTCTAAGTAAGAAATTACAAATTGGTCCTTAGATACTGGTTTTGCTAATCTGACCGTGCTGAAAACTAATTCTATTCCTAATAGGAGTTCAAAGTACAACTGCTTCCTTGCCCAAATTGCCTGTTTGCAGCAATCTGAAATGGAAGTATTTTATCAGCTTAGCTTGACACAGTGAATTTCTATTATCGGAAGAAAAAGAACTCACAGTACCTGATTTCAGGTTCCAAATTGTTTCAGTTCGTTGTGAGTCTCTGGAATTATGGAGAATATGTACTCTATTTTCAGTTTAACACTATAAAATACCCTGAATGTGCAACTCTACAGATAAATGTCTGGGCTTACATAGAAAGAGGACAAAACTCCAGTGAAATAATTAGCAAGATTTACTGCAGTGCTATGACTGCAGAAGAGACCTGAGAAGATTTAAGTGTGCTGATGGTGGCTGCTTCCTTCCTGGGCTGCTTGGGAAGCTTCTGGTGCAGAACACAAATACCAAACAGTCCGATTCCGGAGGTGGAAGTGCTCAGTCAAGGGGCCGTGTCCTATCACTCAGGTGTGACTGGGAAGTATTTTATCCCTGCTGTGGTCTGTGGTTTGTGCAGGTATCACCTGCTCTCTCACATGCCTGCCTTTTTAAAATATATTGCACTACAGAGACCTGTAAGTTTTGTGACAGCGGAGATTCCAATCTTTACAGTCCTTTTAATGAAAATTAACCATCATACCTTTTTTTAATAGAAAAAGACTAAATCTAAACTGTGCCTGCTGACAGTGTTCACTCCTAGCTCCTTCAAATGTGTTTTTCATGTTGTAAGAAATATCCCTGTTCCCTCTTTGCCTCCATATCCCAATCTATCCCCTACATGCTCAAACATGACTGCTGCTGATCAGGCTGTTTTCTCTCCACTGCTGTCTGCCCAAACCTCCCTCCTCTGTGCTCAGGAATATGCCTGAATGGAGGGTATGCAAGTTACTGCTTACTCATTATTTATATATTCTCTTGGTGATAAGCTACCCCCAACTTTGAAGCCGGGTCACCTTCCACAGAGATTCTTTCTGTTCTGCAGATGTGGATCGTGCACAGCAGCAACATTCTCAGCCCTTACACTCAGGAGGGACAGCCTGTTCAAACTCAGTCTCTCCAGCTTCTTCACACCTGTCTCAAAGTGGTTTTTCACCACATCCACATGGTGTCCACTTCAGTGGCCATGGAAGTGCCTCTCCAGCAACTTCAGCAGTCTCTGTGTCAGATCCTTGCCACGTGTATGTTTATTTAAACAGAAGGGAGCTTTACACTCCGTGAGAAGGGCCATGGGACTAGGAGCATGTCTATTCATTTTGCAGTGAAGAGCAGAGACACCAGGGAAAGAGCTGCTGTGAGGACAGGCCAGTTTGTATCACTGGCCTTTTTTTGGTGGTGCCAATCTCTGCCTGTTGCAGAGAGAAGTCAGAGATCCCCCAGCAGGGATGTATGGTCATGCCCTTCAGTGCAGGCTGAAGTATGTGCCTCCTTCTCATCCCTGTGCTCCACCAGCTCCCATGTGGAACCCAGAGCACCGGTGACCAGGATCCGGTGACCCCTGGCACCGCAGGCACTTAGAGGCCATACACATACCCATTCTTTAGGAAGTCTTGCCACAAGGCTTACCCCCTGCTCTAATACAGACATCTATTCCCACAGCTGCACTCCTGCTGCTGCTGTTCACTCAGCAGTGGGGTTTGATGAGCTGATTTCTCAGGGTGACTCATTCCACCCTCACTTCACCTGAGGCAGCGGTTATCTGGGTGGTGACAGTGGGCTTACAGCAAGCTTTTCCCATTTTATGCTGGCTACCTCCTCCCTTCCCTTTGAAGATGCCTGAAGCAGGTGCCTAATGACAGTCTACTGCGGACACCTCCAGCAAAAGTGTCCCAAACTGCTGCTACGGACACTGCCAGCTCCTCCAGGAGTATTACTGATTGCAGCATCACTGACCAAAGGACTCCCAGCTCCGAGCCTGCACCACCAGCACTTGGGATGAGCCAAGAGAATGATGCCACGGAGACTGTGGTGTGCAGCTATGGCACTGCAGGGCTGAGCCCAACAGGCTCGCTCTGAGCTCAGTGACTACAGACTCAAATAACAGATAATCGGATCCTGCAAACTCATTTCCCTTAGCTCGACAGCCACTGGCTTCTTCCTGTTTTACACACAGCAGACAAGGGCCTGTTCTATTTTCTTTGGCCCCAAGAGACAAAATTTATATTTGTTACTGTGTATTTAATTTTCTGGGTTTCTTTCAGAATGATAGTCTGTCACAGCTATATTCCCCAGTGCAAACCCGAAAATCATTGGGCCATGTCCTAACCCAGTTACATCAACTTATTCAGTGTCAGAACTTGGCTCAGTTTTACAGAGAAGCCTCCTTAGTGAGTCAGCTTCCCAGTAAATCTTCAGGGATGTTAATCCACAGGCAGATCCTACTCTGGTATGATACATATACGGTGTTTCCCTTGGCTAGGAATAAAACAGAACTGCTTCAGACACACTGTGCTTCAGTTGTATAAAATGTCTTGATTAGCATTTCTTGGTTTGTTTTCAGAAATAAAAGGAAATAACAATAGACTCTAAATCTCTTTCTCATTCATAGCCAAAGCTGGTCTGCATAATTAAAGGTAATTGTTAGCTTCTTAATAGCTTGGCATTTTTCACTGCAGCTTCCAGAGAAGAGAAAAATCCAGACAGAAGAACGATTGAATTGTGAATGTTCATTCAACATTCTCAGTAGGCATCTGAATCTTGTATTTAAGCCAAAACAGTAAGTAATGCAAGCAAGAAGCACAGAGAGCAATTGCTTACTGGTGACCAAAGGTAAGAAAGGTCAAACGTTTATTTCCTATGTTTCTCCTATGCGTGCAGTGCCCAGAATCTTTTAATTATATTTCATGGTCCTCTGAACTTGTACAAGGGCATAAAATATATTTATAGCTCACTTAAACTCTTAGTAATGAAACAGCCATCCTACGCAGGACCTCTGCTAATCAACTGAAGACTTTCTGTGCATTAACTTTAAAAATGTAAAAAAGTACATGTTCCTTCTCCAGCTGAAACGCTTATCACAGTCTAAAGGCAACAACAAAGAAAAGCTATTTTCTTCTTAGGTGACAGTTAGAGTCTGTATCAGTTCACCTGTGATGTTTGAAGTACAATTTCACTGGCAATGCACATTCATTATAACTGTTATTATAGCACTGGAAGCTCTCAAGCACACTGTGCCAAACACCAAAGAAACATATAATAAAGAGATCACCCCTCTCTAAAGCTTTTCCTGCCTAACTATGTCATTTTCTCTTTTAGACAACAACAAAAAAGGGGTAATCAAATAAAGAGGTCTCCACTTAACCAATCATACCTGATGCAAATTCCTGATGAGCAGACTGAAAAGCTCCCAGTGTAATTATACACCTCACAACCAACTTACCTGGCACATCTTACACCAACCTTCCATGCTGGGAATCTGCTGTGAGAGGAATTTCAGGGAAGAAGATCAGCCAAATACATTGTGAATGAGGCTGAGATTAAGGAAAGGAGTTGGTGCTTTACAATAGGATCAGCTGCCCTTGTTTTGCTTTTCCCCCAGAAGGTGCTGGGCCCTGGCACGCTGGAGTGGGCAGTGATGGCAGGGAGGGAGCCAGGCTGGCACCTCCTGGTGCAAATGGGGCCTTACATTAGATTTTAAAGACCCCAGTCAAGGCTGTCTTATAACTGCAAAGCCAAACACCTCCATACTTAGGGATCTAAGAAAATTCAAGCTGCTGGTGAAACCTTAATTCAGCTCCCTGATGCACGTGCTTTATGATACAATCTTTAATTAGCCTATGAGGAAATTAATAATTATTTCTGAGTGCAGGATTTGGCTGCTGTACAGTAAATAATGCACCACGCTACCCAACAAATGGTGATGATTCAGCAGACATCATCTCTCATGTGTCCTGCAAGAGGCAAGGGGCCTGTGAGGAAAGAAAATAGTGTAGGATCACATCAATGAAGAGTAAACATCAATAGTTTATTCGTGCCAGAGAGGGAGGCACAAATTAAAACTGCAAAAAAAAATCTCAGTTCTAGTCTTTTGCCTTCTGGCTTTTTCAATATGGACTATGGAAATGTAAAAATATTTAGTGTTTCTTATCTGTTTCACACATGATCAAACAGAAGCTGAACTGTGCACCAGTTCAGGCACCACCAGGAAGGCAAATGCACTGCTGGGATGGGCTTCACCATGACCTGCAGCGAGCTCGACATAGCAAGGGGATGAGAGGAAAGCTGGGCTGGCTTAGCTCAGCTGTGTCATCTCCAACCTGACTGAAAACTGCATGGCAAACACAAAAGGCAGAGGATGCCAAATCCTGCAGAAACAAGAACAATTTTGTTCCTTTCAAAGAGCTCCTCAAGCGGGACAAAACTCAGCTTTGAAATGGCTGTGGTTTTTCAGAGCTGCGGCAAATGCACGCTGACATTTAAAATCCTGGCTGTATTTGTGGTGGGTACAGCCAGCTGCGCAGCCTTCCCGTTCACCTGCGGGTGCGAGGCAGGAGGATCAGCCCGTGCTCCAGCCACAGCACTCAGCACCAGGGGAGGAGGAACCCTACCTCTCTCGTTTTTACCTGTGAGCCAGAACTGGAGAGCAGACACAGACAAGTCCTTATTTACACTGAACCAAGACAAACAGGATGCTCCACTTTGCCCTCAGATGTCACAAAATAAAGCACAAAGCCAGCAAATTGAGGCTATACATTATTCTTGGCTATTTCCACCTAAGCCCTTGCCTTTCTTAATGACCCGGAGGGCAGGAGCAGAGCCACAGGCATGGATGGGTGCATCAGAAGAGGGCCGAAATCCTGCTCTCAGAAAAGTCAATTCCAGCCACTTCCTCCACAAGAAGTTCACTACATGCTGCCACACAATACTTTTATTGGTGTTCATTACTCCTCGAGGACTAATTTATTCATTTTTAGCAGCATTAAAACAAGGCTGCATTTTACAAAAGAATCACTCTACAGCTGGGGCTGTAGGAAGCCACTCAATTATCTCCAGAGCACTAAAAGCTGAATCCAGACCTGATACTCATCTTAAATTGTAACAAACATCATTTCCCCGAGACTTGATTAACCCACAGCCTGATCCCCAGCTCACAGCTGTCTCAGGTTTTGGGAGGGAGGTTGGGAGTGCTGGGGTTTGTTTATTTTATCTGCAGCTTGGGAACCTGCAGAGCGGAGACAGTCACCAGGTACATTTCTTGCTAAACCCTACTGGAAACAAAAACCAAAAGACTGAATCCCCCCTGTACTCACAGTATGGTTGCTCCTCTTTTTTGTATCTGATGTCTCCTTCGTTTGGAGCTTCCTTTCTGTTTAAGAACAGCTGGAGACCCAAAATTCAGCGTTCACATTTAACTAGATATTTGTGACATTCCAAAGTCAAATTAACAAGCGTGTTACCTCTCAACATGTAAAAGTACTATAATATTCATTCCCAGCAACACCTATAAAAGAACTCAGCAATTTCTGAAATTTGGGCTTGCCACCTTTCAACTGAAATACACACACCTATCTACATACACACATACATAGATATATATATATATATGTGTGTGTGTATTCCTTTATATATTTGACACTCTGCCTTTATCAGCATCTCCAAGTCGCTGAGTTTAAATGAATTCACAATCTTAACTGCACTGCTTTGAAAAATACGTGGCAGGTATAGTGAACAATGTGGAAATGTACAGCTTGGAGATGTGGCTATGACACATGGAAACAGGAGTTCCAGCAGTACATGTAAAAACAGAGCTGGGTAATCAATAACAGAGTTCTTGAGAGAGAAAAAACCGAATTATTTTTCTTTTCTCTACTAATGAACAGCCTCACTGTTTCCCTGCTGGGGCTGCTGCACAGGCTGCCCTCGTGCTGGCCTCGGGGTGAAGAGTGTGCTGATGTTACCCCCTTGGTCAGCAGGAATCACTGCTGAGCAATGTCAAACAACTTCCTGCAAAGGGTAGATCCTGCTGGGAAAGCAGTGGATTAGAAGGAGTATTACTAAAGACAAATCTTTAAAACCCCTCAATCTTTTTTCCACATAATCTCCTGAAGATCCCAACCAAGCTGAAGTAAAATCCATTGTGTATCCTGCCTGGTTCACCACCTCAGAGCACCTGATGCTGCACTCATATTTTGAAATATCAGGCCTGATGGAAGATGGGTTTTCTGATTTCTATTTCTCTTTACAGTGAAACAAACTCAGCTCATCGGTGTCTTGGCCAAATGTACAGGTTTAATGAGAATGACTCAACACTACCTGGTTTCTTCAGAAGTAGCTATGGACTGCTGGGTAAAATGTGAGTTTTCTTTCCCTCTATCATGGTTAATTTAAGAAAACACAAGAAATAGAATCAAGATACCCCAACATTGCCTGGACAGGAAAAAAAGCTCTGCATACATGATACCATTTTAAGTGTGCTTTTAAATGCAAGAAGCTCTGTTGGCCTGAAGGGAGAAAATAAAACAAGAATAGGAAGGCAGGGGGAAGAAGTGAAAAATCCTTAAGCAGCTACAGAAAATACAAAGGTGAAATGTTCATCAGCAAAGGTATCCAGCCTCTTTCTACCACAAAAAGGGATTATCTTTGAGTCCCCCTGTAGACAACCAATTCTCAGCCTGTTTTTCATAGGCAGAGATCACCTTCAAGCTCTTAGTGGCACTACCGGTACTTATATTACACTCTAAAAATCAGATCAACTCCTCTAATCACAACAGGTTACCTGACACCAAAAAACTCTTATACACTTGCTCCATTTACACAAGTTGTTTGCAGACCTCCCTCATGGTTTTGATTATTACTTCCACTTCAGAAGGAGCCTTGCACAGAAAAAACACAAATACCAATGACCAAAGAGCATTTAGAGCCAGTGCCTATTCCCTCTTAGGCTGGGTTGCTGAGAACAGATGTCTGGATAGATCTTGGTTGATATAAACCCCTGTAAGACAGGGCATGACATGATGTCTTTTGTTGTCTTACCGGAAGAGGATCACTGTTTATGAACTAGAGGGATTTGTGGTACTCCTGCACCTCACTCAACACCCAGGGACTTGAGCTCTGTTCCCATCTCTAGCACAAACCTATCGTATGACCTTCCAGTCATCTCTTCCCTCCATAATCCACTTCTCCAAACCAGATATTTGTTTGTTTGTTTATTTTTGTTTTCAAACAAACTCCTTGGACCATAGGTTGAGGCTCAGACAGGCAGGATGCCCTGCAGTGCATTACAGCACTTCTTGGCTCCATGGATGTGCTACTTCAATGGCAATAATTAATAAAGCAGAATCAACAGTTTGCTGCAAGCATTTCTGGTGAGAAAGAACAAAGTACTTTTATCATCCCAAATGAGAACAGATACCTTGAAGTAGTCAAAATAACCCAAGCTCCTATGTCAGGACATGCCACATATTTCAGTAGTGTATTTTCCAGCTCACTGTGTTTGCCGATCTGTAAGCAGGGACAGCACCTTGCCGCTGGAGCCCTTCACACTCCCGAATACCCACAGCACCTGGCTTGGAACAGAGGTGGGATTCCTGGCAAACATCAAGTCAGAGCAAAAATATCCCCTCAAGAGCTGATTCAGAGCACCTACACTTCTGTGCAATAAGCAGCCCAGGAAATCTTATTATTTTCCTCTTAGGAGAAACACTGGGCATCAGAGAGATGAAGGGTGACAACTGCTTCATGTAGAAGGCAGTAAACCAGCCAGAAAACGGCTGAGCATCAAGTGGTTCAAGACACAGGCTCTTCTGCAGAAAAACCTCAGCTGTTCATCTCCCATTCCTTGCCCTGACTTCCATCCAGCCACCTGGGAGTAAGGCTCTGCAGCCACTGAAGCCAACACCCAGCACCTGTGATAAAAATTAGGCTGCTTGGCTGCTTATTCTGTGAAATCAGAGGCTTTCAAAGAGATTCATGCACTGTGTCCTGGACGTTAAAATTAACTCTGCCAACACTTTCTTCTGAAATTACTATCTGGGCATCACTAATTTCTTGCAAAATATGCCTGTGTTATCCCGTATCTCGGAAGAGCAGGTGCTTTCTTTTATGTCCCCAAGCAGATGCACATTTCACTGTTCTCTGAGCACTCAGAGGCAGCTTTTTTTGAGTGTGTGACAAAACATGGTGACAGCTGCTGAAACTGAGATGCCTGATATACCTTTTCCACCTAACCTGACTTCTGCAGGGATGAAGCAGCCCATCTCTTGGGGTGTGCAGGCCCTTGCAGGAGGCACCCCAGTGCAGTGCTCTCATCCCAGCCACTCCAGCGTTTTGCCCTCTTTTCTTTCAATAAAAGAGAATATCATGCCTGTGCCATCTGTTAAGCAAAGTGCTGCACGTACATCGCAATATACCCTGCAGCACACAGCAGAGCCTTGCAGATTAAATGTGAAGAGAAGTGGCTGTAAGGGGAGAGAAAACTCCAGGTGCTGGAGGTGTTACAGGTGAGCCTAAGTGCTTGCTTCCCCCAGGCAGCTACCTGTCAGGATTAATCTTGTCAGCCCAGGAATGCGCCTTGGTAGACACCGCACCCCATTCCAGGAACCCATAAATACCAAACGAGATGCTCTCTCGTTTCACACATGAAAGCATCTCCTTTCTTTGGACCATGACTGTGGGGGAGTGACAGCCTGACTAGCACCAATCCTGTCTTGTGCTGGGCTTTTTTTAAGGTGGTTCCTTGTGGGGAACAAGATATGAAGCAAGCATGGGCGTTTGCTGCCTTCCTCCTATGGATGCCTCCAAGGGTACCCTCTTATTTGTTTCTCTGTCCTGGATCCACCTTAGACTCTGCTTTTTTATTTCAGCTTAAAGAAGGTGCTCTCTCTGTCTGTATTGTCCCCAAACCAACCCTAAGGGAGGGAAGTTCATGGGAGCCAAAGGAATTATCTTCGATGGCCTCTAAGTCCTTTTGATAATGCATCCCAGAGGTAAAGCTGTGGGACAAATGGGCTGCTTCTGAATGATGCTGCCCAAGCACTGTGCAGAAAGAGGCACAAAACAATGGTGTTTTGAGTAGTGCAGTTTTACCAAAAAGGTTGCCCCTGGCCTGCCAGAAAAATGCAGTGCAGGTGATGAACACTCAGCGGAAGAGATTCACTCACAGGTTTCTTTTCCTTCTATTCCTTTGTGACGTCACTAGAAAAAACGATCAGACATCTTCCTGCCCTTAACATCCCCCTCTAACTCAGTCTCCCTGGCTCTACAAGCTTTTTGCTTAGGAGCTGAAACGTTCCAGGCCCATTCATTCTTTTCCATTTGGAAAAAATGCCCATGCCCAGGCCTGTTTCACAGTAGATGTTCAACTGGGAGACAGAAAGCAGCCAATGCAAGACTGACTTCAGGAAAGACAAAACTCAGGTGAGCTACAGAAGCCATCCCGTGTCCCCAGCACACATCCAGAGGGACAGCTGAGCCTGCTGTCCCATGGGGTGCTGGGAGTGCTGCTGCCTCCCATCTGCCCAAGGACACCCCAGAGGTCAGTGCTCTCCCACAGTCCTAAGCCGATGGCCAAGGCCACCAACTGAGCCACACACCACAATTTCAGGGCAGAGCCCTGGCCTGGGGAGTCACCACAAGAAAGAGTGCTCCTGGGCAATTAGGGGTTTCTGGATCAAAAGCAATACATTTGAAGTCCTAACTCCAATTCCAGGCCCCAGGGAGCAGCCAGTGCTGGTGCCAGGGGCAGCGGGAGGCAGCCAACTCACAGAGTACAGCCTGCCACTGCTGGAGCAACTCTGCTCACTCCACAAGTGCTCCCTTCCACAACCTCTGAAACAAAGGAACTGATTTCTAAACACAGCAGCATTTCCACATTTTAAGGCATAACCAGTCCCTTCTTCTCTGTTTCTACACAAACAGTACCTTTCAGACAGCACCTCACCAAACCCAAACTGTGAGATGCCTCCAATGAACACCCGCAGCCGAGAGCAGTGGCGGCAGCACACTGGAAGTGTGGGGCATCGCTTTTGGGACAACACATTTGGGGACACAGGCACTGCAGCCCTTGTGGCCCAGATAACCCATGTTGGGTAATTGTGTCAATCATTTTATGCACGGAGAAGTCCAGCATCTCTCAGAATACATCTTTTGGTGCGTGGGCCACCCAATTCAGATAGTTCAAAATGTCAGGTCATCAGGGCTTGGTTCATGTTGTCATCAACTGAAAAAATGCCTGCAAAATTCAGATTCAGGTCTGGATTTTGTAGTCCAGGTTTAAAGCCATCAGGGTAGAACAGAGCTCTGCGTGCTGGGCTTACTCCACAACCTCCTGATCAGCTTCCTTAAGCATTCACAGTATATATGAATATAAATAAAAATATTTATATATGCCTCTCTCCAAGAGTGCTTTTAGGGGCTGCAACTCTAGGTATTGAGGGTTATGTAACTCAGTTCCTCTGACAAAGACACATTTGGTTGAACTTTAAACAAGGGACCTTCAGAAATCTGTAAAATTTTAACCATCAGTGTGTAACAGCTTCTAGGACGTTTCCCACCTTGTAACATTTAAAACAATGATTCATCTTCATAAGAAATATGTAACTGTCTGAAACTAACTCTCAAATAACGTTAATTATCTGCATGGTCTGTGTTTCTGCATATGCAGTTTCCAGCTACCAACACTGGACATTATGAAAGCTTTTACATGACATCAGCTTTCCAATGACCCGACAGTTACAAAACACAAAATTTTTAATCTGCATTTGATTGTCACAGCTTAAAAATCACAGAATTTATGAGAGCTACAAATCGTTTTTAGACTGTGCAGTGTGGACTAAAAGCCAAGGTTTTTTGTTTTGGCTTGTTGATATTTCCTGAAAACATGAAACAATTCTGAAAGGACAGATTTCCTGGCTCACAGCTAAAGGTCAGCAGTCACACAGGGACTGCTTGCTAAGTGTACCAAAAGGAAAGATTGGCGTAACATTGCAGTATTATTAAAAAGTGATTTAAGTGGGGAAAAAGGGAGAAAACAGAGAGACAGACAAGGATTAGACTCTCAACAACTGAGCTTTCACCAAGATTAGAAAAACAGCCTTGTTCCTTGCTGCTTGCAGCCCCTCACTGTCACTCCAAGCACCACGTGCTCTTGCTCCCTCTTTCCACTGCTCTGCAGCCATCCCTGGCTGCATGGCCTTGGAACGGGACTGCTCTGACCAGGCACCACAAATCACTTCCAGAGCCTTTCCTGCACAGTCCAGAAGTTTTTCCAGGCTCATTGCTGCAGCAGCTTATGGAAGTACAAGTCTCACTTGTACTGGGAAGGACAGGAGTTCAGAAGTCCTGTGACTCTGAGTAACACTGACATGCACTTGTGTGATATGCAAAAAAAAGCTCATTTTCCGCAGGAATCTCCCCCAGACCTGAGCAAGGTTTGTAACTTGCTCTCAGCACAACTGAAGAGCCAAAGTCCTGTTCTGCAGCTGTCGGAGGGAGCACAGCCAGCTGACGTCTGTATCCTGAACCACTGTGTGGACAAAGCTCCTTGTCAATGCATTTAATTTTGTAGTAACAGATACCAAACTTTCCCGTTCACTGACAAGATACCAACTTGAGAAGAGGCACATTCTGTAAGCAATGTTGGAAACACCTTTAAAACAGTATTTAGTGCCAGTCTCAACACAGACTGTACCCCAGCTCCCTTTAAGACCCCCAGCTTGTTTTTATTTTTATTATTCATGTTTTTCTTTCTAAGTATAGGGTATATACAATTTTCCAGGCAAATAAATGCCAACCAAAACCAACCTAGCAGCCTCTAGTAGGTCTCTGCTACAGGCTGTGCTCCCAGGTAACTACATTTCCCTCCCTGTGCGACCAAGAGCCCTGGGACATCAGAATTAACGAAGAATTTGTGCCGATAATCCTGCTAATGTAATACCTCTACTCTGACCGCAACATCCTCCCTAGCACTGAGTTATCAAAAGCATATGCTCCCATCACTCACGGTCTGTGCTTCTGTCTCTGTTTCGTTTTTAAATTAAAACCAATTGGTCGTAGAGCAAAATGCTACCTTTTCAGTTAAAAGGTTAACAGCAAGCCTGTGACCACATGTATCGCTTGAAACTGATGTCCCCAAATTCTGCTAACTACAGTAACACAAAGCAAAACAACCAACGTGCTAAGTAAGTAAGCCGCTAAGCAATGAAGTAGGCTGTTTAAATTTAGCCCTGGCAGATCCTGGAGGAAGGGCATCTCAGAAGCCGTGTGTCCTCTGCTACGCAGAGAGGGCACTCAGGCCGCAGGATCCTATTCCACATACCTCACTTTTGAATAAACGGCCATACCTATTGCATGTCATCTGTATCTCACACGTGTACCTTCTCTAAAAGTACTTTGTATGAGATAAAGGACACTCTGCTCTTGGCCACAAAATGTTTGCCCCAAAAGCAGCCAGGGAGACTGAAACAACAGATTCTGTAATTTCTCGGAACAGGACAGAGCTGCAGCTCAGAGCAGAGGCATGCTGACAATTTAGGGCTTTACACACCACAACCTGCAAGGATGAATTATTCTCCAAAGCAAAATGTTGACCACATGCATGGAGAACACTACTTCAGAGGCAGATTGCTGTAGCCTTGCTATTTTCTCTCTGGAGCTTTGAGACTTTACAGGTAGAGACTATTGCCATGATCAGCAGTGAGATAACAGGAGCAGGATTTGCTGTGATGAATCCAAAATTAAAGACACCTCCAGGCCTAAAGTTCAGTGTGCCACACCTGCTAGCACAGGATATATGAATAATGTGATCTCCAGGCTACAAATACTTTGAGAAAGGGTTGGACATCCCCATCCAGTGGAGCCTCTCCCACTACATCCTCCCAAGGCCAAATGAAATCACTAATGTGAAGACAAGCTGTGCATCGATACCTCTGCAACCCCAAAAGCTGCACTCCAAGCTGCTGCTAAGGAAACCCAGCAAACCCAGGCATCCGGTGCCAGCAAGACTAGAACTCATCAATTTGACATAACAAAGCTCCTTTATTGAACAGCTTGAAGCAGCACTACCTGCAAAAAGTCTTGTTAACTGTGAGATTAATAACATTTACTGGAAGATAGGGCAGTTTTTGTGGCATTGTTTCAGGAGCTGAGGTGATCCCATTGCCTTATCACCAGAACTCCCTCAATTTTAAACCATTTATGCAGTAGCTAAAGAAAAAATAATAGTACTACTTAAAGGTAAAGTCATGCTTGAAACTGAGACACAATATGACCATTTTTTTAATCATGTCTTGCATAAATTATAAACTGTATATTGATTGCAAAGGTAGTTAAGCAAACTAAAAGGGTATAATGGGAGCAGGAGACATCTTCCTGGCCTGTGGGCTCAAGTGAGGTTGCTCCCACTGCAAAACACCAATGATCTGTGCATTATGGTCTGGTAAAGTAATACTTGGCTTATTGAACACTTACTTTGTTTGATATTTCAAAGAAACTTGGGTATGTACCACAGAAATAAAGCTCTATCTTTGTAAAATACTGGGGAATAAAACCAAAATAAAATAAAATACTGGGGAATAAACACAAAGGGCTCTAACTGACATCTCAACACAAGCAACCCCCTTTCATATGCTTGGTTTTGCTTACTATTACTCTTATTGCTGTTATTATTATTAATCCACCAAAACATCGCACTCAGACTAAACCAGTTCTTCACTAGGCAATTTCTGCTTGTTAACATAATCCTCAAAGCTTCCATCAAATTTTGCACTCTCTTACATGACAGATGCAGAACTCTGCTCTTCCGAGTGTCTATGGCAAAAATAAAGAGCAGATATAGCAGCCAGTGCAGTGACAGGCAGCGGAGAGTGAGGGTGCCAAGCACTAACCCCTGCGAAGGGCTGGATTTCAGAGGTCAGGGAGTGTGCTCAGCACCAGCTATGACAGGTCCCATTCAGACGTCAGTCTGAGCAACCACCATTGTCAGGCTCTTTTGAAAATCCTGATTGACACTTTCTCAGGAGGGTGAAAATCAATTAATTTTGAGTTTATAAAGGAATGCCTTTGCTATGGCCAACCTTGGCCACACAGTCACAATGCCTTTTGCAGAGATGCCCTGCCTTTTCTTCCTATTTAGTGTAAAAGCACTTCATCTTGGTTCTCAGCTCCCTGAAGGTCAGGCTTATTTCTTTAGATCTATTATTTACTACTTGAATTTCCAGTTCCACCTTTCTGGCTATTACAGCTTCTTTCCCCGACTCCTTTTCACAGTAACTCCATATGATGACTGTTGATAAACTTAGGAGGGCCATGATTCTAAATGTCTGACCTTCTTCAAAATCTGATAATGGATACAGTTTCTGAATCACAGGTCATCTCAATTTTGCCACTAAACCATTTATTTCCAGTGGCCTTCAGACCTCGAGGCTTATTGTGCACTGCAAAATAGATTTTTCAGGGAACAATAAAAGTAAGAGAGCCATCCTTAGCCTTTGCTTAGCATGTTAGGAGGGACACTGTATTTTGGAGAGAATGTTTGTCCACATCTTATGCACCACAGTCTCTAAGACCTTCCCTGCTCTGTAACATTTCCTGGTATTTGTATGAAGCTGACAGCTGTAAGCATCCAGCATGAACTAACCTCCTTTTCACTTGCAATCTACATGGAAAGGGCAAGAACAACCCCATGTCTCCTTAAATTCTCCCCACCTACTGAGGGCTATCCAGTCACCTTTCCCATATTGTTTAACTTACAGTTCAAGGCACAGTGCCAGGTTTTACATCACTGCCTCAAATGTTACTCTGCTGCGGTAGGACCCGATTACACCACGGCTGTCAAAGCTGTGTCGGTGCCAAGGCACACCAGTGTCTGCCAGCCTCCTCCAGTGGCTGCTCTGAAACAGAGCTCTCAAAATGCCTTGGTCTTACAGAAACACTGCCAGAGGTACAGTTCCTGCTGAAGGTCAATGCTTCACACAAATTGTTGAGTGAGATGCGTGTAAAACACAAACTCCTGGCTCCAACAGTGCTTGGAAAACTGAGCAGTGACTGCATCCTGAGCAGAGGGAATCAGGCAAGTTTTACTTACTGTCAAAGCTTCTGTGCTGCGCCGTTAGGGTGGCCTGCACAGAGCGACCAGCCTCTTTCATCATGGCTTCAAATTCACTTTGGCTTTTGTTTGCAAAGTTCTCCTCCATCTCGCTGGTGCAGCAGGTGTAGCCTTGTGGGCAGATTCGCAGGTGCTCCCCTAAAATGAGAGAAAATGCAGTTTAATGACCAGGTCTGGAAAATTCGCCCCACACAATCTCAGCTTAAAAATATCCCAGCTCTCTGGTAACCTAGATCTGCATTAGGTCTTTCTGTCAAATTTACCACCTAATTTGAGTTCTCCTGCTTTAATACAGTGGTTGGTGTCAATGCAGGCACAAATTTTCTCAGTGTGACTGTGAGGGAAGGAAAAGCAAAGGAGAAAAAATTCATATATGGAGCAAGGAGAAGGGAAATACAAGTGCCTCTTGCCTCATATCTGTCCTAGAATCCATCTCTGCCTAGTCTCCCAGAAGACATGGAAGTCTGATTAAACAACAGCTGTACTCATTGGACTTAATATGGATATTAGCACAGCTGTTTGAAACCGCTTTGTCAAGAAAAAAAGAAAAAACTCCAAAGTGCTCCCCGCCCTACCAAATTTATCCTGAGAAGGCATTTCCTTAACCAGAGAAGTGAGGCCAGGGAGAAGTTTTCAAGAGACAGACCTGGTGAATGTCAGTGGAATTTGCGTGACCGATTCCCTTCCACACATATTGAAATTTTGAGTGAAAAATTTATCTCACAGAAAGAGACAAGACCACCCCAAAAAGGTTGCTATGACAATCACTGATTGAATTTACCCTTTGCTATAAGGAAGAATAGGAAAGGTAAGAGGACTCAGCAGTCAAATTTAAAAATTCTCCAGTATGGAGCTTCTCCTGCCCTCTGCAGTTTCTTTACTGTGGACAAGTAAGTGCTCACATAGGCAGAGTCAGCAACATTTTAAAAATAATTGTTCAAGTTCATATGAGTCCTTACAAAGACACATCCACCTGCAAACACATCCTATGTTTCTCTTTAACCAAGCAGTAAGAGTTCATTTGAATGAAATCAAACATTTATTAAAAAACAGAACAAAACAAAAAAAACCAAAAAAACCAAAAAAACCTTTTCTTGTTCCAAGCATGTTCTGAGATAAACCAGTTACCAAGCAGTTATCATGTTTAAGGTAATTCATTAGGATTGCCAGTGATTTTGTTGGCACTTTTAAAGGACTGCTGTCTTAATGTCATAGCTGAGCCTAAACATCTTTAAAATTGTGTTTTATCTTGTGTGTCTCAACAGCTTCAAATCCTGAACCTACACAGTCTCCAGAGTTTCCCATTAAAGTCCTTAGCTATTTCCAGCATAAAGCTCTTAGCAAATGGGTGGCAAAGGGTCTTTGAAACTGGGCATGTGTCCTACCCTTGTGCAAGTTCTCATTAGCAGCCTAAGAGCAACTGGAGTGCTCTGTAGTTGATGTATTTTAGGCAGAAGCCATTCAGGATGAGTTTATACTTTGCTTGTCCTTGGATTCCTGCTCACAGATGGCCCTTGAGCAACCTCTCAAGGGTGTGGGGTGAGCCTGCCCTTGGAAAACAGGTTACCATGGGCATCTGCGCCGACCATCTTCCTGCCTACGTGATGGAAATTGCTGCTCACCAGCTTCCCTAGGAGACTAACTCCCATCATCAGCCTCATGTTGTGCTCCCAGCTGAGAGGAGTGTCAGGGTGCTGTGTCCTGGTGGCTGCCCGTCTCCCATGACACCCATTCCCTGTCCCCGTGAGTGCCCAGGCACCACTGCCAAAGCAGCAGGAAAAGCAGCAACTTGCTTCCATATAAAAACTCAAATATAAACATCATGTGGCTCAATGCCTGCCACACCAAATGCAAGCTCAATTCCAGTGCTTGCCTAAGCCTCTCCTTCCCTCACGAACGAGATTGTTCCGAGTCATTGCCTGGGCTCCTTTCTGTAGAGCTGCGTTTACCTGTACAGTGTCAGGGCTGCTGACGTGTGACAGGCAGGCAGGAAAAGGTAGCTGTAATTTTTTGACAAGACATGGCTTTGATTCCTGTCACGGCAAATTAAAAACATTTTCTTGTCCAGCCTTTCCCATCCCATTTCTGCTGCCACAGGATTTCTGGCAAGGGCAGAAATTTTGTGGACAGCAGTTTTACTTTGGGATGCATCCTTCCACGAGGCCCTCGATGCCCTCAGGACAAAGTGAAGCCTTTACAGGGCCTGGCCACTCTTTAAAGCCAGTCAACAAAGAAATGGATCCCAAGGGATCCCAGCAGTTTCTAACAGTGCCTTTACCACCACAGTTGATGGTGAATTTTGCTGGTGAGGTCCTGGTCCTGCTCAGAGGCCTTGCACTCGAGCAACATGAGCACTCCCGCCATTCCTCTGGGTGCCATTACCCACCGGGGCTGGCAGGCTCAGGCAAAGCCTCCAACAGCGCTTTACAAACACCCTGTTTTGGGAAACCAAGTCAAATCAGTGGGAACCTGGGGGATCTCCGACCTCCCAGCCTGCTGCCAGCAGGATTCAGACAGGAGGCCTGCCTGAAACTGGGAGAGCAAACATGGACATCTCCACAAGGAGACACCAATGTGGTCACCAAAGCTGCCCATCACGCGGGTTCCCTGCACAGGCTTTAGAAACGAAGGGGGAAAGTGTGGGGATTGCCCCCAGGAGGAGAGGGGAGGAAGAGCCCATGCCTGAGTTCCCTGACGGACACCGAGGGGCAGCAGCGGTGTGAAGCGCGCTAATTAAAATGTGACACGTCCAGACAAACCCTCTGCGCTCCCAGCCTGGGCGAGGCACAGTGTGTTTGAGCAGGGTGGCACCAACCCAGCTGTGATAGCACAGCCTCCACACAACCGAGGGGAAGGGGACAGGGAAAAGACAGGCAGAAAGCAGGAGAAAGTCATACTCATAGCTAAAATTGCTTAATTTTACACAACTTTGTGAATTGAATATAGAATTTTTTCCATTCTTGAACTCAGAGCAGTTTCAATCCCTTTTGAAGTAGCATTTATCTTAGCTTTCTGCAGGTGTTTGTAAGGTACTCAGCAGGTGTTTGCGTGGTGCTCAGCACCACCACACTCTCTCAGTGGGAAGCAAAGGTTTTATCATTTATCTCTGTAACTCAAACTCAGCACACACAGAACAGTCTTACAGCACTGTGAACATGCTTTGCTTTCTTTGCTTTTTAACCTGACCCACCCTGGAAACATTCACTATTATTATTTAACCTTTTTCTATTGATTCCAAAATAAATGTGCTCCAGACCATATTTTGGTTCTCCTTATATTTCAAAGTCCCTTTGTTTGCCAGCTTGCCTTTGTCCCATTGCTGAAGCTTGCACTATAAATATCTGTGGGTTCACCTGGCAGGAGACATCTGCAGATACCTACGGAGAGCCAGAGGTGTTTTACGAGGAGTAAATCTCCGCGACAGAGCGTGCGTTCTCTCCCCGCTGCTGCGCCGCACAAGCTCTCCCTGTATTCAGCTCACCTGTTGCTCACCACTTGCTGGAGAGCACATGCTCCCAGCCCCTGGAAGAGCTCTGCAGACAGGCACGGCAGAAGCCAAACTGGCAGCAAAGGGAGGGCTGCCCAGATCTTGAAGGTGACGGATACACTTCCAGCCACCAAGGCCAGCTCTGGGTCATACCCAAAGAAAATTGCACTATCCCAAGTCTGTAGCTGAAACCCAGCCATCTCTCCTCAGCCCTAGACTTGCAACCCCACAGCTGAGCAGGTCTGGCAATGGAGCACAGAGGGGCCCAGGCTGTACTCAGTTAACACCAGTTCTGCGCTGCCCTAAGAACCCTGGATTTAAGACATATTTGTAAGGGAGAGAAGGTGCACTTTGAGATGCTCTGAAAACAATCAGCTTGGCCAACTCTTCCACAGTCACAATGTGAGGTTCAATCTGGAAGAGCCAGCTCTCCGGCAAAAGCTGCAGAAGGTAGGGTGGGGTGTAATCCACTGACTGCATGGTCCCTTGGACACGCAAACAGGGTAGAGCATACAAGAAAACAGCATCAAGCAAATACCTAATTTGTGATTAACTGCCCTGAAATTGAAAGGAATAGGCAGGAGGCTGATGACAAGAGAATATCACACTGCATAGCTACAGGCTTGGATTGTCCTTGAAATACCCTCTCGAGCTGGCTGGGTTAGCAGATCACTTTGGCTATCAAATTCATTACCGCACTTCAGAGTGCTGAATATTAAATCACTTGACCGCTTTCCACTCCGGGATGGAGTTAGGCCCAGGGTCCCTGCAGGGGATATAGCCCTGCCCACAGCCACCACTACCAGGAGCTGAGACAGGGCTCAGCTCCCTGCTTCTCCTGCCGTGTTCTCCGGCCTCACTGCCCTGGCCCACACAGGCTCCAGGGCTGCCTGCCACGGGCTGTGTGCCGTGACACACAGGAGCTCAGCTAACTGTGCCCAGGAAAGCTCTCCAGCTGTTCACTGCTCCTGCCTTTCACCCCACCAGGAGGCTCTGAAAACAAGACAGAAGGGCAGTCTCAGGGGTGTAAAATGCAATACTGAGAGAAGAGTCTTTGGCTCCTTTAACCATGTAAATAGTGCTATGTCTACCCCTCTCACAGGATGTTGGAGACTGAATTAATTACAATGTTTGCAGAAGGTTTGGGGTTATGTGGCTGTGTCAGAGTATCTAAATGCAAATTATTACAAAATCATTCCTCCCAGAGGTTAATTTATTTCAGGCTGTGATAAATCCATCATAATTCTTCCCTCATATTTGTAACCCTCCTCCCACTCACTCTCCAAACTGTTCTAACAGCTCATTTCATGCTCCTAGCCTCAGTCCAGCCTCCCATGCTAGGACAACTCCAGCCCAAGCTCCCTCTTGGGGGGTTTCTGGGTGGACATGTCTCAGGCAATCAGGCTTGCTGAAGTGCAAGGCATGCCAGGCACAGCAGGGATGCCAGGACACATCCCCTGGCCAGGTGCAGCCAGAGAGCCTGAGAGCACCTGGCAGCCAAGGAGCTCCAGTCCTCTCCTACTGTCCCTGGTAGGCATTACTGTCTGCTGGCCTCTCCCTCTTCACACCTAAATCCCATCCAGGCTAATGAGCATCACAGCCAGGAACTGAGGACAGAACAGTGTAGTTCAGAATATGGGTTTTCTTTTTTCTTTCTTTTTTTTTTTAACCATGTCAAAGTGTCTGCAGCTGATGCAAAATGAGCCTGCAGGTGGTACAGATGTTAAAAATACCTTGCAAAGAGGTAGTGCAATGAAAGTAAATCCCCTTCCTTATGCCTCCCAGCTTTTCCTGCTTCAGGTGTTCCTGTCCCCATTTATCTTCAAATATATGTATCTTTACAGAGAACACGATTTGGCGTGTGCTAATAAGTAGATGACAGCACAGCTAGCACTAGTACCATGATGCTACCTCGAAGCCCAGTCTTGTCACAGATAACTCCTAAGTGGAAACAGGGGCACCCAAAAAACATTTGGACTAGGAGATAGTCCTGGGTGACCAGCCCAGGAAGAGCTCTTCACGCCCTTTTCACTGAGAACCATCTGCTGGCAAGCTCCACAACACCCGTGTAAGGTGTCCAGGTCTACAGCTCATTTCTTGTAGTAGTTGCTACCATCAAACTGAACTAGAGACCAGACTGCTCTCTGAAGCAGAGTGAAAATCAGGTATTTTCCCATATTGCAAAGGCAGATGTTAGCTGTGCAGCCTATTTCTTTGATTTGCAGTCAGCTGTTGGCAAAATACGACTATCTTCTATCTTCTGATTATGTATTAAGAGTATTGTCATTTCGGCTTCAGTTTGCACATAATGTCAGGGCAGTCACAGCAGCCCTGAATATCAAGTATCGTACAGCAAGCACTGTGATCCAAATGCACTGAACCATGTTCTCCCTGATCTTAGCGATACTGCAGCCTGAGGATAGGCAAGGTGGGGCAGGGCTGTGCAAGGTCCAGAAACCGGGGGCAGAATATGGTCATGAGGAAGAGCTGTGCTCAACTGAAGTCCTTATTTTCCTGGACTTCCTAGGAAGATGCACTCTCCGGATGAGAAGCAGAAGTAGGAGGGTGTAGCTGGAAACCAGCCCTGCCATGGACTCAGGGACATCTTGGATGAGTTGGCCTGGGAGCTAAGACAGCAAGATGAAGAGGAGAGTCACAAGGAAGCTGTCTGCTTCACCAACACCCTGCAGGAACCACTCAGGGACCTCAGTGCCTGCTACGTGGCAAGACCCAGGCTAATCTCAGCCAGCCCGAAGCCACCACAGAGCAGTGCCATAGCTGATACGTGAGTGGGACTGCGGAAGAGGCAGGGGCTCTCTCGCCTGCTGCATCCATGCCGGCGACCCCACGCACATCCCTGCTGCCTCCTGGCCTCAGTAAGGAGAGGCCAGTAAGATCTCAGTAAGGGATTTGGCTCTAGCACAATCAGTCCTATCTCTTTGCTGCTGCTGAGGGAGTAGCTGGGTATCTCGGGGGACTGATAACAAGGGCATGAAGTCTTTTCAAGATGCACACCACAGGTCTGAATTTGTCCCATGCCAGCAGCTTTTGTAATGCCTTACCATCTGAAGGCTGATCAAATGGCTTGTGCTATCTGAGATGAACTAATGTTTTCGTTCCAGATAAAGAAAACAAGCACTACGTTCCACATCAGTGATAAAAACAGCAAACTGGAAAAAAATAGCTGGAGAATATGCTTATTCTGATAAAGCAATGCACATGTTTAAGACGGGATATAGCAAAACATTGAACGCTTGCTCCCACAGCTCATCATTCAGACTGGGATTATACCAACAGGAGTGAACAACCAGGAGCAGATAATCCATAAGATTTGTTCTTTCCACTCTTATCTTTCTACTTCTACTAGGATTTAATAAACTATCAAAATATTGTTAACCAAATAAGACAACTTAATCTGGCTACTGCATGGAGTTGGCTCCCTACCAGGTTAGTGCTGTTCTGTAATTGCATTACAGTGAAAACCTGACACAGTGAATAAACGCAGGTGCTTCTGAGAAATGTCACAACTGGCACCTCGACCAGAAACCCATGGATGGGTGGGAGGACTCTGGGACTGCCCCAATAGTACCGACACAGGCTGCTCAAACCAGGAGCCTGGCGGGAGGGTCCGGAGGAGGCTGAACAGCAATTTCCTCTGTATTTGCTCTGTTCGTGTGTCAGAATACTTCAGGCTCCGAGGCTGTCAGCTCAGTGTCAAGCTCACACACACTGGAAGTGTGGTATCAATTTGTTTAATCCTAGACCCTGATGTCAGAGGGATTTATAAGGCAGGCAAACATGGGCAAAAAAAGTTAATTAACAGAGGAGAAAGAGCCACCTCCATGTCCTGGAAAAATAATAAGTACAGAGTAGATAAGAGTGCCTTCAGAAACGACAGTCTGAAAATGCTAATGTCATCTGTGTATGTTACAGTGGCAAACTGCCCAGAGGAAGGGAACAGAGAAAATGTCACAAGTGCTGACAACAGCCTTGATTCTTAGTGAAAAGCTCTGCATGAAAGCACTTCACCCACGCATTGCTCCTTTGGGTTTTGGGAGTGTCTTTCTGAATGAAACAGAATACCCCTTCCCATCACTCTGCTGCCCCAGTTTCTCTCAGGACCTGCCTTTAGCTACGTGGGCCTGACTCTGCCTCTGCCTCTGAGCTTTGCACACACAGCAGGAATCAGCACAGGCTGAAATGATCCAAGCCTGTGCTTAAGGACAGAGTAGGAAACGCTTTATAATTTGCAGTAGAAAATATCTTTTTCAGTGGTTGAGAGAGGAATAAAAGAACAAGGGCCAAATCCACATGTACCACAAGCAGTGAAAGACCTCCAGCTAGCAGAACTGACTGAACACGCTGAATCCAACACTCCCCAGATCCTCTTCTGGGCACTGGACACACAGTGGGGGTGCTTCTGAGCAGGACTTCTACAGAAGATGATCCATTATGAAAGTCTTCAACTGGAGTTAGGACATCGTCTACAATTAACACTCTCCAAGTAAATCAATCCTGAAAGAAGCCTTCAGTTCAAACCAGACCAGTTGCAAGAATCAAGGAGAAACACGCAGGGAGTTACACTGTTGCACTCTTTTCTCTCCCCTTCCCCGAAAACCAGAAAACTTTAAAATTGAATCTTAAGACAAGGGCGGAATTATCTTGTCTCTTCTTGCATTTGTGGGGATGTACTGAAGTTGTGTGTGTTGCAATCCATCACTATCAACCTCTTTCAGAGCTGTCCTGAGCACATCAGCTTCTCACCAGATGTTTGGTTCTGTATTTTCTTCTTGGAACAAAGAGTCTTTTTATCCTCAGTTTGCTGCAATCTAAAATAAGATCAAACTGGAAACCTATCACTCTTATCAGATGCAGCTTCACTGCAGGCTTCATAACAACATAAATATGTTATTACATAAGAGGCAAAGCAATTCATTAAGCAGAATCTTTTTACCAGCTTCTTCTCAGAAAAATATCTACTGGAGAAACTGTCAGCTCTTCCTCACACCCTCAGTGATCCTACTGCCAGTAGGATCAGACTGCGAAAGGAATCTCGGTAGTAAACTAAGGATTAAAGATGTAGTTCACACTAAGAACTTTAAGAGCCGAAGGCCTTTGGTTTATTCTCCATTAAAAAACCCCAAACTTTGTGGCAATAATTAATATAATCCATGTCAGGAACTTGAGGAAGGGACAAAACCAAAAGGCTTTTCCAGTTCACCTGCTGACGCTCTGCAAGGAAAATAGTGGTAGTGCACTTGGGGCTAGTTTGAGATAGAGACTAAAGAGCTTCAGCAAGCTTGTAAATAATGCTCAAGAATGGGGAGTGCTTCTGGCTGGTCCCAATCATTTCAGTGCAAAGAACAAACTTGTATTAACCTCTCATGGAGAAGTCAGCAATTAGAGAACATTTCCTTTTAACCCCAGCAAAACTCAAGCAGTTGATGCTGGTGTGAAAACCATGAAAATCATCTTTCTGGGTTTCAGCTGCATGTTCAGCCCTGGGCTCCTGGAAGGCACTCTCTGTTCCTTATCCCTCTGCCACCCTTGCAGGACACTGGGATGAGGAGGATGTACCACAGCAGAGCAGGAGGCTGGGAAGGCTGCACAGGGCACAGGCCACTGCTGCCCACTCTGATGCACTGCACTCCTGGCTGCCAGCTCACCCAGGTGAGGTGCCCTATGCACACAAGGAGGGTCTGGCTCTCTAGCAACAAAAATCTCCAAGGGAAAATCAGGAAGCTGAAAACCCCTCAACCACTCTGTCTGCTGGTAAGAATGAAAATGACTCCTGAATTTGAAGAAAAACTTATTTTTAAATAGTTATTAAACAAAGTTTTTGGACCTGAATCTCATTCTGAGAGTTCGCAAAACCAAAATGTCTATGCCTAACAATTTAAGAAATTAGGTTTAATGAAGCTCATTAATCTGAAATTCCACACATGCGTGTACACTGATCGAAGCTAAAAATAAAAATATGCACATTTGAATTGTCTAAACCCCACAAATTCAAGATCATCCTTTTTTAGATTTTTATAAAAAATTAAGAGACTTTACCTATGAAGAGCTGTTGAGTTATGCCATAAATTGGAAGTGCTTATACCTCCTCTAAACTCTTTGCTGTATGTGTTGGCAGGGATGTGGGAAGGTGCAGGATTGGAGGGGCAAGTTCTGGTTGCTGTGGGCTTTTTCACTTTGCAACTTGAAGCTTTTTTCAGCCCCAGAAATGCTTGGCTCTCCCTCAGCTATTGCTTTGCTTTAATTGTCTCGTGAATGTTTTGGCCGGCAGTAAAAGTGCCAAACTGTGGAGCCCTTCCCTACAATTTGAGGCACCATGAAAGCAAACAGCAAACACGGGGTTATCTTGTGGGAACATGAAACTGCAATCTTCCAATTTGACAGAACGGATGCAGCTGATGCAGAGCTCGGATGGACAAGTACCAGCATCCAGGCTGGAGTCTGGAGAAGCTGCTGTGGGAGAGATCTGCAGCAGAAGGAATTCAATATGCTGCCTCTCCCTTCTGGTTGCAGACGCACGTAAGTGAAACCTGCGCCACTGCTCTTCTTTTTATGCCTCCATCTGATCTTCCAAAAGCAAGTGACAGAAAGCTGCCTGTAAGCCTGAAGATGCAAAGGACATCCCTAGGGACCTCCTCCTCTGCCCTTAAAATTAATCCAGGGGTATGAGGAGATAAGGACATCAGTCTGGTCCTGCCAGAACTGCTTCATGAGCATCTTTGCTTCCACAAATATCGAACCACCACCTTTCACCCCTACACGGAGGGGTGGATCCAGAGGACCAGGTTTAAACTGGGATGAACATTTAGAACTCCAACACCCTGCTAGATCTCAGCATGGCTTACAGTGCATATGCCCAAAATTTTACCAGAGAAATGTATTTTAGGCAACTTCTGTTTGAAAACTTAATGGAAGTGTAGCTGTTCTCCCCTGAGCGTCAGGAACAGATGACTAAGAAATGTTGCCAGTATCTGTCTTTCAGTGAGATTAGTGTTGGGTTTGTGTGGTATCCTATTTATAACTTCAACAAACAGCTCAACCAATCATTTCATACTTAATCATAGCTGTCTGCCCAGCTCCCTTCAGAGAAAAGCTTTTCAAAAACTATGTGCCAACATAATGTGAACAAAAAGAAGCAAACCACAGTCAAGAAAAAAAGATCTTGCTCCCCAAACCAGCAACAGCTATACAGAAAGCAGGTCTTGGTAAATCATAATGCGTAATTAGAGCGTCATTATTCATGGGACTGCACAGCTATAGTTAGTCAGTGTTTCCACTGTAAACCCCTATTTTCATAGAGGGTTGCAGCTCAGCTGCAAGGAATTAGTCTATGATGAAATTTGGCAGTAGAAATTTTAGAGCAAGGATTATTTTTTTTGAAAATGTTTAAAGATCTTTTTTTCTCCCCCCACTTTCAATTCCCCTCTCACTTCTGAGGCTGTAGCAGTACTTATGACAGAAACAAAAAACACTTCTGTGTGCTGTTTGATTTCTGTGCATGTCTCTGTGTGGTTGATGGGACCAAAAATATCAATTTAGCAGGGGGTTTCAAACAGAAGCCTTAAAAACTTGTAGTTTGATTCCCACAACAGTTACAACTCAACTTTCCCTTGGATGTATCCAGGAACATTAGTATCTACACTGTTAACTTAATGCATTAAGGAACCTTCACATCCTGAGTAAACCTGCATATCCACCTAATGCCAAAGATGGGTTTACACTTCATGGGATAGAGCTGTTAGATTTTTTTACATCTTTTTTCTTTGAAAGAACATTTTCCAGGGATTATAAGAGATTACTTTCTGCTGGACTCAACCCTAAGCCCTACATTCACCTGCATGTTTCCTCCTTGCCTACCTGACAGTTCCATTAGGGCTCACATTTCAGCACAAACAAAAAGCACGGTGGAGACCACTAATAGGAATCATGAGGAAGGGAAATGGACAGGAGAAACATCTCCATGGGACACTTTATCCCTGATAAAATTAAACAGAGCATTTCACAACATTTTCAGCTACTCAAGAAAAACAGACTGCTGTTTGCATTTGTAAGAACATCAGAGCAATGCATCTACTCTTTTCCAAGCAGCTTTGGCTGAAGCATCCTAGGGGTTCAGCATGCCTGGGCATGAATGAGATTTGCCTTCGCACATACGGACCACACTCCAGAAAGGTACAGCAGCCTCTGGCACCATGCCTGGTTGTCACTGCATGCCACAAGCAGCATGAGAAGGAACTGCCTTAAGTGCACTCCCAGCTCAGAGTGGGGCAGCAGTTACACAGCTTGAAAAAAACGAGTGTAAAACCATGAGCTGGAAGACTTACAAGCCTCAGTTTGCAACTGGATCACTGTGAATGGCCTGAGTGTTCATACCAATATCTTTGGTGCACAGTTTCTAAAGAACAGACTAGTGCTCTGAAGAACAGACCAGTTTATCCAGGCAATTTGATTTTCTAGTGAAACAGATGGCACCATTCACCATCACCATGCTTCAAATCCTGTTTTCCTGGACCATGATCTTGGCATATGGGAAACTGGGCCACCTCTGAGCTTCTCACACCTTGCAAGGTTCATGCCTTCCTCAGAGCTCCCCATCCCAGCACTAATGAGCTTCCCCTTGGACAGCTTGGCAGAGTGACAAGGATGAGTGCCTGCAAGGTACCAGGCAGAATTCCTGAGGGCAGCTGCCTCCAAGCTCCCTGAAATCCCAAGGCACTCTTCACAGGACTGGAACAGCAACACCAGCTGTCTCTGCAGACACCGCACCACCTTGACCACTATGATTTGTGAAAGCCATAAAAGAGAAATTCTCCCTTTAGAGTGAAAGTACTTTATCTTTGCTAGAAATTGCAGCAAGCACAGTATTTATGTCGCAGGAAGGAGGATCTGAACTCCTGCCATGTCTTAAAAACAGAACAAAGAGAATTTCTATATACACTGCTTGATTCTGCTTTTCAAGGTGGTAGTTGGAAATTAAGAGGCAAATGAACTCAGTAAGATTACTCATGTACCTTCAATCATTTACAGGAATGTTAGCAAGAGCTGTGCTTCAGAGGGCTGGATCACACTTCCCTGTTGCAACCATTATTAACCTGACATAACATGTTCATAGAGTAAGAGATGATAACGATGCTGTAACTGGTCTCCCCAGAATACAGCTATGATTAGGGAATATCTTAGAGAAACTGTCACTCATTAAGCACTCAGCTAAATGCAGAAAGATGGCTGAAGGAAAAGCTCTGCAATTTCAGGAATTTATAACTTGAAAAAGGTCCATTCTCAACATTTTGGTTATTGGGTCTTTTTTGCTTGAGTGTTGCTAAGAAGTGGCAGATTCACATTAAATGCAAACTGCACAGTTTTTTCCTTCACCACTTCTCCCCTGCATGTAAGCAACAGGTCTTCTACACCCACCTTAGAAGACATTATGGGCCAGCCAGTGAAAAAGGCAACTTAAAATCTGAATTTAGTTCTCATGATACTGTGTATCCAAGTAAGTATGCTATTCCCACCTGGGAAAATCCATACTGCTTCAAAGTGCGTCAGGTCCCAGGTACTTAACTCGGTCTAAACCCAGGACCCCAGTCAAAGCAGCAAGTTCTCCTTTTGATCCCTCTGTTCTGTTACTCCCTGAGATGCTTTTGCTCTTGAATAATCACATCCTTTGTGCATCATGGCACAATAGCACTGTCACCAAATTTTTCTTTCTTGTCATAAGAAAAAAGGGACCATCCCTGGGAGGTTTATCAAGTCCGGAAGTCAACTCCACTTCCAGATTCAGTTACGCCAGTGGGAAATGTTCTCGGCACTCCTAAGGATGTGATACATTACCTCCAGACATTCACCAGTCTGGCCACTATTTGCCCAAATGATGAATGTAATTTGAAAGCACTTTCCCCTTTGGCAAGCTACTAGGAAAATTTAATACCAGTCTGACCAGTAAGTGACAGTGACTACCACCACAGATAGTACGTTTTTCAGCAATGCCTTGCAGCATTTCCCCAGACCCTGCCTAGCTTTGGGCTTCTTTCTGAGCTACTGACAGAAAACCAAGTGCCCACACAGGAGCAGTCTTCCAGAGCAGAAGACTCTGTTCTGCAGAGCAATCACAATTGTATGCAAGTTGCTTGCTTCCCACCAGCAAACTCTGTGGCCTTTGCTGACCAGTTTGGTAGGAAAGTGGAGAGGATTTGCTCCTCTGAGCACCCATGGAAGTAAACTGTGCAATTCTCTTGGTTTTGGTATTTATAAGCAAGTCATGTTCCAGCCTCCAGGCTTACTCAGGGTACTGCTCAGGGACTGCTGCTCCCCTACCATATGTGCTCACACAGCTTGAATGCCAGTCACAGTGAGCCTCAGTGCACCTGCACTGGAGAAAATCCAAGTGGAAATCTCATGGGAACAGGTGTTACCACTGGGGATGCTTAGAAACAGGCTGGGCAAACAGCTCTAAATAGACTCCACTGATCAACTCTTAGCTGCCGTATCTGCTCAAAGCACGTGATCTCAGATGACATTTTCGTTCTCCATTTCCCAGGATGTTATGACCTGCCCATCTCCCTGGCTGGGGTGTCAGGCAATGGTATAGATCATTCCCTCATCTGGGAATCAGGACAACAGACCCATCAGTGTGCGAGAGTGACAGGAAACTCTACTTGCCCAGCATTAGAAATAAGAAAGTGCAACAAGATCTGCACCTTTAATTGCATCCTCACTCCCTGTGACAGCTGAAACCTCCTTAATTAATACACTTCATATACTGTCTATTTTTGATCCACTTCAAATTCCAACCATCAGCAGAGGATGTTTGTCCTGTTCCTGCTGAGAGCCCCCTGGGATTTGTGATGCCCATCATTCAGCCTCACTCGAGCAGGGAGACAGCTGTGGATACCTCTCCCTTGCATGAAATATCCCCCTCCCCTCCTTTATAAGTATGACTGGCTCACTCAGCTTCCTCAGCACTCCAGACTGCCCTGCTTCCCTTGGCACACAGAACCTCACCTTTTAATAAAACAAGCTCACTGTCTTCCACGTGTCTTTCAGGCCTCATCTCTGAAATTCAGCCACGAGACTTCCCTGTTACATTTATGAAAGGTACGTGACTGATCTCCTGTAACCTACAGATGATGAACATGGAATTCCACACGTGCTCACACACAGGCCTCATCAGCTGTGGCCCACACTGCATTCCTGCAGAAAGGAGACCACGTGGTGGACCGGCAGCTCAATTGTCACCTCTTCTTTTTCCTCCCCAGGCTGTTCTCACCGACACAGATTATCCACTCACTCCTTCTTTGATCCCTTACACTCCGATCTTTGGCTCCCCACATTTGTGTCGAGTAAAAGCACAGTGCTGGAGTGGCAGAGCAGCAGCTGTGCTCCAAACTCTATGGATCCTGTGAGACAAAATCCTGGGTTTCCTCAAAGTCCTCGTATCCCTTGCAGCACACTGCAATCACTCAGCTTGCCAAGGACATGGAGGAAGTACCCCTGACCCTATCCCAGCAAGGCCTTCCACAGGCAACTGGCTCCTTCCCCTCTGCTTACAGAGTTCTGCATCTACCTTAGGATATTTATTAGGGCACACAAATAACAAAACCTGCACTTTGGTCAGCAGTTGCCTTAAACCAGCAGAAACACAGAATTACCAATTTCTGAGGCAGCATCTGATGGGGGGAACAAATGGGAATGGATCAGATCTCCTAGCAGAGAAGCTGCTGTTAGAAATCCAGACTCTTTTCAATGCGATGCAAAGCACTTGCTGTAACTTCAGGCTGTTGGCCACCTGAGGCTGAAACTGCTCCCACTGAAGTCGATGGCAAAACTCCTGCTGCCTTCAAAGGCAGAGGGACTGGAGCCCAGTGATTCCAACTCTTGTAACCCATCTGTATGCTTAACAGTAGGTTAGCAAAAATGGGAAGATCTTTCACATCCATCTTCTGAGAAAACAAGAGAGGTTTGTCCAAACACTGCCCAAGGCTTTTGCTCCATTACTTTAATCACAAGCACTACACACAGACTGCCCTTGTGTCAGGAGCTTGAATCAAGTGCTGCTTTTCAGAAGCGAAGCATACTGCAGGTCAGATGCTTTAGAGACACTACTGGCCTGAATCACCAGCTCCTCCAGGGTGGACTTTTGAAAGCCCTGTGCCAGATGGCCACCTAGCTTCTAGCTACGGCCTTCAGACTGTAATTAAAGAGACTGTCAAAGACAAGCTTCCTTCCCAAGTCCTGAAAGTACTCCAATTCCATGCTTTTGCCTGCCAGAAGATGCAGACTTCTAGATGAATTTTAGGGTTGTTTTTTTTTCCCAGCCTGACACATGGTATTTCAATAAAGGAGCCCAAGGGTTACAAGGACCAGCCAGCGTGTACTTCCTGAGGCAGTTCAAAGCCACCAAGATTTCGTATGAAAACAAGAACAGTAGAACAGCAGCAGGACAGGAAAATGATTTCAAAGCCTCATCACACTCTAAACATGGACAACTTTCAGTGTGTCTCTTATTCATATTATCTACTTCAATTCCTAGCAAATTTCACTTTCACTGTTGATTTGTATTCAGAGAAGCCAAATGGAGCAGCCTGCAATGCAGCAGAAGTTTTTCAGGACACTTTTCAGGACAGTCGTCATTTTGGAATATCCTACTCCTTCCCTCTTCCCCGGATGCTTCATAAAAAAAACCCCCACAAAATCCCAAGAAACCCACAACACTATTCCAACTTTGATGGTTCTCTTTTATCTTTGAAAAAGTCTCTACTATCCTCATATATTCATCTGACCAAATAGAGAGCGGGAAAATACATTTTCTCTAAACCCCCAATGTACCAGGCCAGGAAGCTCCTGAGCACAAGGGGTAGAAAGCCCAAGCCCAAAGAGCACCTGCCTGATCGACCTCTGTGACCCAGCACGGAACCCAGCCCTGGCTCCCCTTTCCATACCCCTCCCCAGCTCCCTGGCAGCAGCCCCTCAGCCTGCTCAGCCCTCTCCCTGCTCAGCTGTCCGGGGCTGACATCGGCTGCTGAAGGGGAGGCTTTGCCTTATAAAGGAATGAATGCAGAGTGATCCTATGGAACAGATTCTGCAGAAGGGCACTCCAGAAGATCACAATCCCTTGTGGCTTCACCATCTACCAGTTAAATTCCGGAGACCTGCTGCTCTGCGTTACAACGTGCTGCGCCGTTCAGCCAGACTTCCCTCTTCTCAGCAGCCTCTTCCCTCTTCTCAGCAGCCTGTTCTCTCTTCCTCTGACTTCACCCATTTTCACACTTCTTTGCCATCATGTCCTTTTCCCCCATCTCATAAGTAAGCAGTGTGACACTTGGGAATTTTTAACTACCTGAATGCGATGCTGACGTTGCATGCTATAGTGGGAAGAAATAAACACCATCAGCTGCAGTGCCATGGATTCACTGTCTCTGCAAGGCAGAATGGGTATCCCTTTGGTGTTTCTTTTTAAACAAAACAAACTCCTCCCAGTAAAGCTCTCAGGATGTCAGAAAAAGAAACACTTAACAAAGCAGCATTTCTACAAGTGTGCATTGCACTAAAGCTTACAATAATAATTCGTGCTTATCTTCACAGAACAACTAAAGCAAAGGCACTGTTTCTCTCCGGATGAGCAGCACGCCTAAAGCTCAGCAGTGTTATGTGCCCTCAGCCCTGGGCAGGCTCAGGGAAGGCCCTGAAGTGTCGTCCTGTCTGCTGGTACCTGGTCACCATCGTCTCAGGTGAGACAAATTATTCCAGTGCAGGACTGTGGCGCCCTGTCCATCCTGGAAAGGCACAGCAAAATGGCACAGCAAGATGGTCAAGGGCCAGGATGAGAAAAAACCCCATCGTGTGGTGTGAAACAGCTCATCCATAGAAACCTACCACTGCCTTGGGCTGGGTGTCAGCACCCACCCATCCACACACACCGCACTTCCACACAGACACACAGCATCGCCACAGCCTCCTTGTGCAGCGACTTCCCCTCTGCAGGTCTGGAGAACCCAGCAGGAACAAGCCCAGCAATTCAGATGCAAATGTCAAACCTGCCTGTGCTGAGGGAGCACAGGGGGAATGTGGAGCAGGCACAACCCTCAGCACTCCTGTGTAACAAGCAACAAGTCTTTCCACAACCAAAATGAAAATATCACTTCCCTGAGGAATGGGATATTAATTATAAGCCTACGCAGTTCTAGCAATGCCTGCTATGTTTATTTTGATCCTCACTACCACACACATTGCAGCGGCAGTACCATCTTTCCTTGGAAATATTAGACATTACAAACCTCATTCAAGAAAACAGATTTTGCCAGCAGGCCATCAGAAAGATAAGAAATAACCTGACTACACTCCAGGCCATAATTGTTTCAGGATTTAGCCCTGAAAATACACCTTTTGTAGTCTACTGGGGTTGGGAGATAGCATCTTCTTTAATCACCTCTGCTCAAGCCCTTCAGATGCTGCTTAACAGCTCTATTCAGCCCGGGAAAGCACAATTCTGGTCTGTCTGTCATCCCCAGTTGCAATCGCTGTTTGTTTCCCTGAGCAGTAAAGAGTTGCTGTCAGCTAGGCTGTATATTTTCTTTATACTAACTGATGAAAGTAAGACTGTGGGAGGCTCTTACAAGAGCTTATAACCCTTGTCTTTCCCAGCAGCACAGCCATGGTTTTGCTTTTGGTTCAGCTCCCAGCCCATGAACCTCTGTGCCAGTAAATTAAGCAGTATCTGGTGTTTATATCTCCCACTGGTCACTGATATTTTCTCCCCCAGGGCCTGACTAACACTCACCCTTTTCAGCTCATGTGCTTATCCCTTGTGTTTTTCAGTCACTGCGAATTTGGTTCAGCATTAGTTGAAGTGGGATCAATAGCTGAGGTCTGGACTCAGACAAACTTTTGCTCACATTCACACACTGGGGCCAGACCACCACAGAGCCCCAGGTGGGGACCACACTGCAGGGAGGCCCATGTGGGCTCCTCTTCGCTTTGCCCAAAGTTTCTTGTCTCTGCTGTGGGAGGGACGGGTCCCCTGTGAAGCAGCGTCTGCTGTTCCCCCGCTACTAGAGCATGCTCAAGACTGTGAAGTTGGATCTGTGACAACTGGTACTGTTTGGACCCAGGACACCATGTACTTACTGCTACCAACCAGCAGCTGAGTGGCCCTGAAATGTGGCAGCCCTTAAACATGGCTCTTGAGGTCAGGGCAGGTGACTCACTAGGGAAGCCCTCAGTCTGAGTATCTTCCTGTCCACTCCAGCCATTATTCTCCAGGGAGATGATCTATTCAAATAATCTGATTCTTATTTTCAAGAATGTTTTGTTATTTTGAGTGACTAACTCCAGACATCTTTGGGAGCCTAGGTCTCAAAAAGCACTGAAATTTGCCTTCTAAAATTCAGAGTCTCTCCTGTTGTGAAGTGAACAAGTTAAGGCAATGGAAGTAATAATGAAAATCTGGTAGCAAATAGAGAGCATGTGCTACTCAGGAGCAGCCATCTTTCTGCACCCTTTTTCCCACATTTCCAGTGTTTCGAATCCAGATGGATTTATTTTTAAATTCTCTTTCTGTTGAGCATGATGAGGTAGCCACAGGCGAAGAAAACGCTGACTATCTAAGTCACGCCTGATGCCAGCTGCAGGCCCTGCAGCAGAACAAGGCTCGGGCTTGTGTCACTCTTGGGTTCCTGGCGTGGTGCAGGACCAGGTGAAGCCTCTGCCTGAGGAGAGCCCCTGTCTGGGCAAAGGGCTGCGGGTGGGAGGCTGGGAGCAGCACACACGTGGGCTGGAACACAGAGGGGAGGTCCCTGGGGAGGGGGCTCAGCAGGGCATCACGGAGCTTCTGGCAGGTCTGCCTCACACATCCCGGCTGGCTGACAGGAGCCTGTGGTGTGGCAGCCACGGGCCGCAGGACAAAGCAGCGGCGCAGCTGTGGCTTTACCTGAGCCACCGGCTCCAGCTCTCCCCAGCAAGTGACTCTTCTAGGCCTCTCCAAAACCCCAGCAGGTGCAAGCTCCCTGCAGGGGAAGCTCCCTGGCTCCCTCATGTCGGAGTGCAGCAGTGAGCAGCTATGCTGAGAGAGCAGAACTTGGGTCCCTCTGATGAGGTAAAAACGTACCTCACTGAGCGTGAAGGGGGCTACAATGCACTTCAAACTGTGCCTGCAAGCCAGGACACACCAGGAGAGTTGGTACCAGAGAGAGGACAAAGATGGTGCTCAGAGCTGCACACCTCTGCCTTGCAAGGGTGCTGCAGCTCCTGGGGTGAGCAAAGGCTTTGGGTTTATATTTATTCATAACAGCAGATGTTCCTCTGAGATGGAAGCGGAATCACCACATGGAGCCTTTTTGAAAACACCAGGGAGCTAAATGGTATCTTTAAGGACCGCAGTAGGTTTATAAGGATGCTGCTGTGCCCAAATCACGTGGCAGTGAGCTGAGCAGCCAGAGTTACTCAGGGGCAGAGAACGCCAAGCTGCGGGATCAAAGCAAGCCATCACCCACCCCACAGAGACAAACTCAGCCGGCCAAAGTGTGCTTCCCTACCCACCCTCCCTCCTGCTCCCCATTCCACTTTGGGTGCATGTTGCAAGTCCCCAGTGGCTTTTCTGCATCATTTGGACAAGCCTGAAACTTTCCTCAAACAACTGCCAGGTCTCTGCAGTACATCTCCCATCCTCTTATCTGCTGACAGAGTGCAGGAGACAAACGAGCAAGTGGCGCCCTGCAAAGTGGTGCAAAGCACCTCCCAGGAACAGGGCTGGGTTTGATCTCCCCCTGACAAGGAGCGGCTGACACTCCTGTCTTTGTCTGCCATGCTATTGGAGGCGTGCCAGGAGGAAAGGAAGAGCAGACAGGGTGGAGAACAGCCTGTCCAGAGGAGCCAATGGGAACAGCACTGCTGGCTGCCCAAGCACCCAGCCTGCTGCCCTCCTCAGACCCAGGGCCAGTCCCTGTCCTGGGGCAAACCCACAGAGCCACTGTCAAGTGTCCTCTGGTGCAACCTTGGCCGCTGCTCCCCCAGCACAGAGCTCTGCTCCCCGGTGTTTCAGTTCTATACACCTGCTATTCCCCCCATTCCTTGGCGTATAAAAAGCCCTCAGCTGGAGTCCAGATACATTGGGTGTTAATTTTATGCTATTGTTTAGTATTTTAATAGACAATCACAAGCTACACTAGGTATTACAACACACTGCAAAGATAGTGCACACGCAGTACAATGGCACACTGCTAGAACAAGCTAGGTTTAAGTAGTCATAAACTCAGAATTCTTGACATTACAGCAGCTGGCTGTCTCCTGAACCCAGGCTGTTTCTAAGATATCTACCATTGGCAGTAAAAGATATTAATGGTTTTTTCTACTTTTTTTTTTGATAAAACGTGCAATAGGATGCAGAAGGGATAGTTTGCTATTTGCTGTTTAGGTTTCCCTTGCAGAACAGCTCTGAGAGCAGATATCCACTGGGCAAAGATTCTTGTGTGTGACAGGCCCACTGCACATCTAAATATTTGTATCAGTTCTTTGTTTTGTCTGTATATAAAGTAAGGAATTTACTTTACATGTAAAGAGAGCATTTAAGTCAGTAACTGGACTTTTAATGTAACTGCATCTTCAACAACCCAGGAACAAGAGCAGAGAAGTGCCTGAAAAGCCCTGTCTAAACCACCTAAGGCACTTCCGATTGTAACATGCACTGCCTTTCCTACCACCTGTCTGCAGAAGTCACAGCACCCAAAATGCAATCTTTAGACTCACTTCATTTCTGTGGTCTAGTTCTTCCCCCAAGACTCCTTGGTATGTGCCAACATTATCTGGAATTTCTTTTCCACCTCCCATCCAAGGTCTGGACAGAGCTAGAACTGTTTGCTTGCAAAATTAGATGCAACCCTGTGCATACAACCCAGGACAGACACTGAGGAGCAAACACATCCCTTGTTTCCAGAGACATTGCCTCCCCCACTGCCTCTTTCCACTGGGTTAGTGACAAGAATAAATCCTGCTCAGATGATCTGCCTGACAGTTCCCATCCAGTAGCACATGCAGCCATGCCTGAGAACACCCACGAGGAAAACACCTTTTTGATTCACTGCAATGGCAGCTAAAGAAGTTCAAGAACCAACACTTCATCCTCCTCCTCCTCCCTGCCTTCAGCCTCTTCTTGTCTTCCAGGCTGACCATGGTAAGAGTGGTTTCACGGCCCCTGTCAGCTGAAAAGGCACATTGTGGAGCTAAGCCTGTGTGCCTTCATGTTTCATCCAAACCAGTCAAGAGGCAGGCAGTGAGACAGCCTGCCTGCTGAATTCCCAGTCCCCAAATGCTCCCTGGGTACCGCGAAAGCTGTCATTTGCATTCCCCAATTTCCAAGTGCTGAACAGAGTTGATCCATGCTGAGTACACCTCTGCCTTCCTCACCAGCTGCTTCCTCTGCCGTTCGCAGCCTTATGCTTACTTTGTCCCACTGATTCGTGCTTCCATGTGTGCACCAACTGAACAGCAATTAGGGACAGAGCTCCTTGACAGTGATTCCAGGTACTGCTGCCTGATTACTGCAGTGGCTCAGGGGAGGAGATGTGCATGTATATATATATGTGCATCTCTGTGTGCATGCATGCAGCTGACACGCACGTTCTTTCCCTAACTGGTACCTTGCAAATTCAGTTTGGGAGAGCTTTTGCTCCCCTGGTACCTCCAATAAATACTAATTATTAAATAGAGACTCGGCAGGCTTGGTGCAGTTACACCATTCCCTGACTGGAACCAGGTGAACTTTTAGTTGAAGATGCAAGAAAGAGCAGGGAAACCAGCTCATGCTCAGAGCTGCAGAGGGGTCAACACCCACCCTATGTTAACAGCAACACTTGCTTATTTTGGCTGTAACTTCAATAAACCAGACTCTTGATACAGCTCACCTGCACATCTATTGTGCACAGACATTTTCCAGAGAACTGCTCTTCAGGATCAACTGTTTCAATGAACCACAACTTACAAATTGTTTTTGTTTAAAATAAATCACAGAAGAGTTCCCTGCGAGGGCCGCGTCGCCACAGTTACTTACGGGCTGTTACTCATTCGCTGTTTCAACTCCACCAGGGCCTTGGTGCTGGTGTCACTAAATGATCTCCATGAATGTGCAAGGAAGCCTAGTTCTTCCGAGTTTTCCAGAGGGAAAAATCCTTGTCAAACTCCATTACAACCCAACAGCAGAGAAGACACAGCAGGCAGCCTAATAGCACGGGCTTGGACATAGAAGGCTAAATGTTTCTAACCTAAATCCAGCTGTATGAGCCCCACATCCTGCTGCTTTTTGCAACCAGCAAGCCTGACAGCCCAGCTTGAAGTCGGCAACTATCCTATAGTCCACAAACTGATGGCAAAGCTGAATCCTTGTTACACTGCTTTTCCTCGGGAATTTGGCATTCCTCTTTCAACACAGACAATGCCATTCTGAGGGACTGCAACACCTTAGTATCTCATCGCAGTCTGGACAGGACACAACCCTGCTAAACTTCAGGTCTTGTGCTCTGTATTTACCCCATCCAAAGAGGACAACAGCTGATAGATAATTGTGATCACTCCTGACCATTAGATACTTCACTGAAACCACTGTGTGCTTCACCATTTGGAAAACAACATCTTACAAGTGGATTTTTTACTTTGCAAAACTACTGGTTAACATCAGTTGAAACATAGCACACTGTCAGCCCAAGAGGAAAGATAATGGTGTCTTCCTGCCTCGGGCAGCTTCCACGCCCTATTTCTCAACCACACCTTCGTTTGCACCTTCCACCTAGGAGCAGCAGATTGGCAGCTGGCACACCACTTACACTGCGGCAAAACTCCCCAGCTTCCTCTCCAAAAACCTGAGCTCTGCCACGACTCTCACCCTGGGGCCTTCTTTCTATTCACTACTGGTGAGCAGACTCCCAAGGCCTGGTTTCCATCATGCCTTCCCTGTCCTATGCCTGTCTGCTCCACTCTGTGAGCTGACAGATTACTGAAGGCTACAAGAGCACAATTCTTGTACATATCAATATCCTGCCTGTTCCAGAGGATAAGCAGGCTGACCATGTGTGAGTCTCAGCTGAGAAGTAAGGTCAGCAGAGAGTCACTGGGTATGGGAAATCCGGCCACATCAGCCACATGTGTTCGCTGTCGCTTTGAAAATTCATTCCTGTACTTGCTTCAAGGAACACCTGGGTTGATAAGACTTCTATTACATTTTTTTAATAACAGTGATAGTCAAGGATAGTCAGGTGAGTTGGGCTGGATGTGAGGCCTGAATCCAACCTTCAATTACAATAATAAAAGCAACAGCCTGTGATGAATGGATGTAGTTCTGATTCAGTGAATTGGCCAGAGCAGTTGAATTGGGCCTCATTTGCTAATAGCTGGCATCCATTAATTACCCTTACTGCAGAGGAGTATGTGTAAGGGCTGCTCAAATGCAGGAACTGCACTGCTTCATCTGCTGCTGCCACAGACTTCCCCACAAGGGCTCTTCCTGCGCAAGCCTCCTCCATGCTATTGCCAAGGAAGAACTTCTGATCTCCTTGCACGTATTGGAGGGACAAGGGATAGGTGTGAGATGGTTTGGAAGGAGCTGGGCTACTGCCTGGTCCTTGCAAGACTTGCTCCAAGGCACTTGCTACGGGCAGATCCTGGAAGGAAAGGCAAACGGGGAAGTGCTCAGTCCTCATTAGCAATTACTGCCAGCAGCCATCAGTGTAATACGGGCTCTGGCTGCATGCTTGTATGGATGCACAGAGCTGCTTTCTTAGCTCTGGAAAAGGTCTTTCCACATACTGAAGAATTTACAGCCTCACTGGACATTACAGGAAAAGGGAAGGCGAAGGAAGCTCCGTGCAGACGCGGCACTGACGTGCTCAAGGTTGTGCAGCGAGACTGCAACAGAACCAGAAACTGTAACTACAACTCCTGCATCTCTTATTTGCCCTTTAACCACCAGGCTGTTCTTTGTCTGTCCCTGTGCTGTGACTGACAGGCATGTAGCAGGAAGGGCCATCTGCATAGGCCGGGAAAATGCAGTATATCCAGCTCCAGAATCTCAAAACTCCATCTTTATACAGAAGTTTTGCGATAGAAAAAGGTTCTGTGAATGTCAGCATTTCCATATTATCACCATCTGTACATAGATTGCCACGGCAGTGAGAATTTAAAAGATAAAAAAAAAGAAATTTAAAGATAAAAACTGGTTTAAAGTTGCCAGTCTTGAGGAGTTTCAGTGCCTTGCATCCCTCATCAGTTTTCATTCATCTAATGTTCTCTTTTAAATACACTTGACAAACTCAGATGCTAGGAAGGGAAGTGCTCTACCCAAGGACACACTTCTGCCTGTCCCCACAGCATCCCAGCCCAGGGACAGGCAGCACTAACAGCCCAGGGAAGGGCTGTCTCCTGCACCCTGTGCTGCAGCACTGTGTAAAAACCACCCATGCACATCACACCCAGCCAGCCAGGGCAGCTCCAGCAGAGCCCACAATTCTCAAGTGTCACAGGGTGTCCCTGCACTCTGCTGGTGGAGGGCGGGGGGGGCACCCCGCACAGGTACAACACCCCGGGCAAGCACAGAGATGCTCTCCAGCACAGGGTATTCTGGCTCCACTGAAGAGGGGATAAACATGGAAAATGAGACGGTGCCCTGAAACCGTGCCTATGTACCCGGCATTGTCATTTTGTGGATTCAACCACGAGTAGCGTTTTTAGCATTTCCTTAGTCAGCTCCCCAAAGAAAAAAGGCCAGGAATACAGCCAAGCAAGTAACATGATCATAGTAGTTATGGCAATAGCCACCTTCTAAAAACCATCCTACACTCCTTCATGATAAGATAAAGAACCAGAAATTTGAAGCAGTGACTGCCTGACATTGTCCTTTGTCCAAGAAAAACACTGACTCCTGCTATTTGGAAACATAAGTTGAGCAGACCTGCTGCAAGCCAAACTCTTAAAACAGAAACCACCCTGTAAACTCAGTCTGGCTCTCCTGGCACGGGCCAATTTCTTCATTTCACTTCCACAGATAAACACTTCACTAGGGAGCAAACACAATGTAAGCACAGGGCAGCCAGCACGTGTGCCCTGAAATGCCTCTGCTGCTGCTGCTGAACAACTGCAGGGCCCAGCTGGGATGGGGAGAAGGAGTCTGTCAGGCCATTCACCTGAGCCCGGGCAGGACAGTGGCTGTCACCAGCTGAAGCTGTTGCAGGGTCTGTGCACGCTTCACTCATGTTTTTAGTCCAGCTGAGGCCAAACCAGCATCTGTGCTCACACACGCAAATCTGCACACACGCACCCACCAACGCCTTGGGGAGCTCTGCTGGCTCACAAACTGCAGGAGCCAAAGAAAACAAATCAAAACCCCCTTGCTGATAGAATCAGTCCCACAGCTCAGGACTATCTCCTGTTCCCAGCACTGCTCCTACAGACCAGAGAACAGGGGAGAACTGTGCTGTACTTGTTGCTGGAAGAGCAAAGCTCTCCTGCTTTACAGGAGGCCTCACATTTGCCAGCAGCACCGGCAGGTTTTGTTCTAAGATATTTTGGGACTTGTTCATACCTGAGACAAACTGTTTCCTACACACTTTCCTCTGTGTTTTTAGGTGACCTAGAACATTTGAGAGGTGTTTAATTTCAGAAGATACCTGGATATATTTTGAGATTTTGTCTGTGCCTTTGAAAGAGTCCATTTTTTGAATTCCCCCTTGATTTCAGGGAATGAAATGAATGCCTCCTTGCCTGCACACTGTGCACCTCTGGCCTTTTGATGAGAAGCCAAGAGACAAACGGCTCCATTTCTCCAGCCAGCACAAGAGAGGGACTCAAAGTGGTAGAATGAATAGCAAGTACCGTACTCCTAATGCTCAGAAATGATGAGGTACAGGTAAGGAAAAATTGTAAAACAACAATGTAAGTAGTGGAATAAAAAAGGGAAAAACTGCTCATCATTTGCACTCCATCTGCCTTGAAAGGCAACAGTGTTTTATTTCCTTTGGTAGAGGAAGGTTTGCATAAAACATAAGCAAGGTTGTACAAACCCTTGGGGTTTAATTTGATTCTAGTTTATCTTTTGATCAGCACATCAAACAATTGTGCAGTATTTTCTCCTCCTGCCTCCCCTCCCAATTTCTAAAAGCTGCCTGAAATACTTGTGTGCTGTCTCTCACCAGGGCAGCACAGAGCCTTCAAGGTAATGCCATTATATTTAAAGTGAAGTCTTTGCCAAAATACCCCAACACAGGGGCAGCCCTAATGCCTGCAAAGGGCTTTTAACAGTAGCTTAAACACACCTTTCAGTTTTTTGAGCCTCTCTTGAGTGGAGCCGTTATTAGGGGAGGAGAAGGCGAAATTATTACCCACCCCAGCAATTGCAAGAGGCCAGCTTCTGCCATCTGCACCTCCAGGGACCCATCACAGCCAGACAGCAACCCAGGTGCAAACAGCTGTCACCTGTCCCCACTGTCCGCAGACCAAACCAGCAGTGAAGTCTCATTCTGCTCACACCCTGGATTGCAGTCAGCATTACTGCAGTGGCTACTTCAAAGTAGCAAAGTCTTTGACCTCTCAGTGCCAACAGAAATATCAGCTGTGCCATTTGGAATAGAAAGTCCAGAAGCAAACCTCTCTGTGTCACCGAGAAATGGGGTAAGTGGCCAGCTCAAAGGTGTGATTACATGGCGTGACTTGTGACACACATGCCCGGACACACCTCATGGCTTCCAATAAAATAATGGTGCAATAAGAAAAGAGGATTACATATTCTTACCCAATCTATGAGCTGCACAGAACAGAAAACAAGCTTTCCAGAAGATTCACGGGGAACAAAAAGCCAGGAAATGTGAGTGAGTGGCCAAGGACAGTGCTGTCTCTGTTCAGGGCAGCGGGAGATGTATCACATCAGTCCTTGCTATAGCTGGGACCTAACAACAATCCAGAGTATACAGTTTCACATCTTTCTGTTGTTGCTGTTGCTAAATCATATCTGGCTTAAATTACCTCAGTGACTTCTTCTGTCACTGATGTTTGCTGTTCAGCCCCACAGAGCCACAATCTCCACATGCACACCCCTATGGACACACTTCACCTTTACCAAGTACTTCTTAAAAATGCAACTGATCTTTAAACTTTGTGCGACTCTATGCCCTGTAAAAGGCTTTATGTTTCCAGTCCCATAACCCAAAGCCCTCTCTTACTTAAGGAGTGTCATTGGACCCAACGAGTAGGGCGAACCCCAGGACTCCTAACCTCCATGTGGGGCAGCAATTCCTGGCTGACTCCCACTATCTCTGCACCCACTTGTACGTAACAAAAGCTAAAGGGAATCCTCCTGTTCCAAGTGCTTTTGACAAAGTCCTCAACCCTCAGAGCCCTTTGCAGCAGTCCCCACGAGCAGAACATGCTCATGGCAGTTTCTGGGATGGGGTGCCATGGCACACTCAGCCCTGGGGACTGTGGGCTGCAGGCAGGTCCTGCTCTCCTGGGCACTGCTGCATGGACAGCATTCTGCTGGAGACACCAGCGAGAGCCCAGCAGCTGAAGTAATGAGCTGTCCCAGCAGTGCAGGAGCATTCCTCTTCTCCTGGGATTACCAGGTTCTGATGGCACCTTGTACAGCCCTTGCTGTGGGTGTCATGCAGAACATCAGAGCAGTACAGCAAGCAGAAGGCTCTGCAATGCATAAAACAGTTCGCTATGCTTTGTATTACATTCTGACACTGTAACACTCTGATTTAGCTTTCCTGGGCTGGGCACTGGCTTATTTTAGACATGCTTTGTTTCCTGTTTTCATTCTCTTCATACCTCTCATAATCTGGTATAAAACTCTGGGTTTGCTTTCAGCAGCTTCTGTAGCTTGATTTAAAGGCTAACAAAGAGCTCAGTGCATATTTTACATTTGAGGATAATGGCAAAAAAATCTCACATTTTTATGGCCAGAAGGGGGCCACTGGATCATTTAATGTGACCACCTGTAAAGTACCATTTCCCCTGCTGAGCCCAGTAACTGCCTTCGACTCAATTAGAGCTTGAAGCCTTGACAGTTCTGGTGTTCCATATAAAGACCAAGCACAACATAAAACAACTCCAGAATAATAAAAAAAGTTCTGAGAGCCTCCTGGGTGTTCCTCACATATCACAAGGAACTTAAAAATCCCTTAACAGTCCCTGTAATGTTTTTTTATGCCCCAGTCACACTTTCTCTGAATAAAAGCAGACATTCTTCATTGACCCAAATAAGCTGCAGTAATCATAAAAAACTGATCTTCCTTGTGGGGTTTGCTGCTCCTGATATTTAAGGGATTTTCTAGGCAAAGTAATTTTAAAAACCTTTCTGTGCTTGGCTACATAACCATTCACATCCTCCTGAGTTCTTAAACACAAGCTCAGCAACTCCACAAGGATGGCAAATTAAACTGAGGAGTTATGAAGACAGAGGCAGGACTCTTATCACTGCACTTAAATTCTGATGGTAATCCCTCTGCAAAGGCCACCTCTAGCTGCTTCTATCAGTTCTCTTATCCCCGGTCAAGAAAAAAAAAATATCACAAATCAGCTCAACAAAATAAGCGTGTTGCTGCATGCACCAAGCCACCTTACATTTCTTTCCTCGCTTACGGAACTTAAGCCGGCTCAGAATTTCTTTTCATTTAAAAACCTGAGCCATGCACTGTCCTACTGTCATTCCAGAATGGAAAACACTGACTCAGATGCCTCAATCCTCCTCCTTGCACTGACAAGGGGGCACTACAGTCCTGAAAGTTCATTTTCAACACTTCTGCTCTTGGGTTGCTGTCAGGGGCATGGTTTGAAGGCCAGTGTGGGGACAAGAATTGCTACAATTTCTCCAATTTTAGAGTGCAACCAAAACACCTGAATAAGCCAACAGGCAAGTAAGAGCAGATAAGGAATGAGAGCAGAAGATGACAACAGGGGAACAAGAAAGCCAAAGTAGAGGGAAAGGCAGCCGTGGCAGAAGGATGGGACTGAAATATACCCAAAATACTTCACAGTTAGTGCACGGTGTGGAGAGTATTGCTTGGCTCTGCAGAGGCACTGGAAGGAGTCAGCTGTCCAGCTGAGGAGCAGCGTGGGGCACAGCACTCACCCCTGTAACTGCCCAGAAATCCCAGCTCAGAATGGCACCAAACCGCATTCAGCACCTTTGCAGTAGCATGATTTTTCCAGTATGTATTACAGTAAATTAACTCTCTGTCCCCTCATTCTGGCAAGGACCTCCTGCTATGTTAAGAAACCTTTTTGGAGGCTTCCTACCTAAAGAACTGCCTGTGAGTGAATAAAGAGCAATCACACATGTATGAGTTACAAAGTGCAAATGTTTTCTCTGCGCGGGATTGTGACACAAGTTGGCTTCAGAAGTGTAACAAAGCCCTTCCTCCCTCCACTAAACAACAAAAAAGAAAAGTTGGAGAACAAGAAGGAAAACTCACAGGAGTTTTCACTCACTCTCCTGGCTTGCACAATTATGTCAGGAGACATACAGATCCCATAACCTGCAATGCTTTGTCCCATGCACTTCAGACCTGCGGAAACAACAGTGTTTTTCTGCAGTAGAGGAAGTCCAGTGCAGAGAAGCCCCTCTCATGACCTCCTGGATCTGTGTACCAGAGGGCTGAGACTGAGCTCTAATCCCTTTACTTGTGCAAGCTTTATACCTGCAATAGCATGAGGCTGCCTTGATGAATTAAGAAGAAAGAGGTTACTCCTGGCTTACTGCAGTTCTCCTTGGACCCGCTGCGATCACCTCCGAAGAGCAAATGAAGAGCCTCATCCTGCATGGAGAATGCTCTCATCATTGCTCCAAACGTCAGGTATTTTAAAGGCCTTACTGAGGTACCAAAGATTTAAGCCAGCCACGTACACACTGTTCAACAAAGCCCTTTTTCTTGTTTAGAGCCACCAGGATGCACAAAATCATTTTCCTCCTAAAAATTGTGTTACCACAGGAAGCTCATACCATAAACTCTCCTACCCAGACTAAAACATCACAACATTCTGTGCCTGAGACCATACCATAAAGCAGCAGTCACCTCTGACCCCACAACCATTTGGAAGAGTTAAACCCTGTTATAAATCCTCATTTATATGCCAAGTGAGTATAGTCATGGAGCAAGGGATCAGATCTAGCACTCACAAGTAAAAGCCCCTAAAAGAGGGGGAAATATGTCATTAACATTTCCTCCACAAACAGGCAGACTGGAAAAAACCTACATACCTCATTTCTACAATATGGCTTGCAAAACCGGAGAATGATATCAAAGCTCACACATCATTCTGGAAATCAAAATCTCTGTTCAGATGCATGATGCTAATTCAGCTCTGCCTTGCTGAGGTAAATTAAAGGTCAAATATAGATTTGAAATCTTGTTTAAGCTTCTTATTGCTTTAATAACAAGCACTGAATTACTTGAGGGTTTTCTTAACAGTGAACCTGTTCTGAATATATTTCAACCAAAGATACTATTTCCACTATCTTGTTCCTAACTGAGCCGTAAATTTGTGTGACATGCAAAATTAAAGCAGATTTGGCAGAGAAGATTCCCAATGCCCTCTTGGTAACCAGTGAGAGCTAATGAAATGCAGGAAATTAATTTATTGGGAAAAACTTTTAAGACCATAAACAAGCACCCTTTTTATTTGCTTACAGTTACCGGAAAAGTGAATGTGCATTGCTCATCTCAGCAGTCAGAAACGGCTCCCCCTGCACTGCAGATAAAACACTGACACGTATTTTGACCGATATCTTCATAAATTGTTTAATTAAGCAACAAGAACTGCAAGCATGCATCACTCATGCACCCTCCCATAGGTGCAATGATTGCCATGAGGACAAGCATCTCCCCAGCCTAGGACACAAGAGATTCACATAAAACAGAAGTGGCTTCCGGCACATCTGCTCTCCCTCACCCAGTCTCCACAAAGGGAGCAAGCAAGGAGAGCTGAGCTCAGCACAGCCCAGGCACCAGCCCCTCTCACACGCAGGGAGATGTGGAGAAGCTGACGATCCATGGTGCAGTCCCACAGGAACGTGGGCCAGCCTTACAGAGAAAGGTTCCACAAGGAAATTGCTCTGCTTGCTGCAGGCAGAGTGGGATGTGACTCACATGCAGCCCATGTGACAAACTCCATTTCCACCAAACTGCAAAAATGCTCTGGGGCAAGGCCAGATGTTGATCTGAGCAGCTGTTTGAGATAGAAGGTGTTGTACAGGAGTACCCAGGATGTGATCCACAACAGCAACAGCATCGTGTGCTGAGGGCTGTCCAAAGGTGGGTCAACAGCACAGAGAGCATTTGAAGAACCAGGTTTATTATCCTCTCGACTGGTTTCGCTGCCATACAGAAGGTACCTTGAGATTCCAGTGATTGGACACTGGCATAACTCTACACCTTATAACCTCACAGGGTCAAGGGACTCCTCACACTTTGCTCTCCTTACGTCAGTGGATTGTAGTGACTTTTGGCAGGGAAAATGGTGGGCATGATCTGACTCACACTGATATCAACAGGAGTTTTATCTGTTGAATCCTAAGTCCATGATCACACCCATTCTTCCTTTTGGCTACACTTCTGCCTAGGAGGTCATTCTGCAGCATCAGAATGATGAAACACATAAAAAGAACAAAGCAACAAATCCAGAAAGTTATGAGAGATACAAATGCTTGTCAAGATGAGCACTGGACATGAGCATGGATCCAGTACTGCTTGGGAAGCAACAGCTCATCTACGAGGCCAAATCCCCACCCTCAGCAGCCTCTGGCAGGAGCCTGTCCTGCTGGAGTGGCACAGCCCCAAAGAGCAGCTCTAGGAAGGCTGCAGGGGGCTCATGGCCCTGCACCACTGCCCAGCACCAGCCCAAAGCTAGAGCTGGGGCTGGGGCTACCGGCAGCGCTCCCTCCTGCCACACACAGGCTGCTGTGCAACTACCAGCCTCTCCCTCCCCAGATGTGGGCATGACCTGACACCTACCAGAGATCTCCTAGAAGATATGAATGTGTGTTTGTTTGGGTTTTTAACTTTATTTGGTCAGTCAGCTCTACCTTTTAATTATGTCTGTCCTTGATTGCACTGACAAATGGCTGGATGCTCAGACATATTTATTGTTCCATAATAAAATAAACCCTGCTTGATACCAACAAAATACAAACAGGGTTTATTAGAGTCAGGAGGAATTGTCCATTGTATTAATTAGTTTCATTTCTCATTTAAAGCTGGGTTTAATAGTGGATAAAATTAAGTAAATTTTCTCAATTATATGAAGTGCGTATGGTGAGCTGAATTGTGTATTGTACAATTACACATAGCTTTGGGATTCAGAGAATAGCTCTGTACCACAAAACTCAGCAGTGAGGAGCCTGGGGCTAATATTAGTGAAATTACTTACATAACTCGCTCTTTTATTAATGTGAAAACAGACTATGATTAAAAGCTGGAAGCTGGAGAAAGGAACTATCTGGACCAGTTTACCAGACTAATGCTATTTATTAAATTCCAAAAAATACTCTAGGACATACGGGTTAAAAAAGGAGGTATTTTAGACCATTTAGATGCACCACATCTCCACAGCAGGCGGCTGGGCTGCAGCACCCAGCCTGCACTTGGCATGCTCTGGACATCCTGTGTGTCCATCTAAGTTCAAACAACAGTTGGTTTTATTGCTATATCCTCAGAAAATTAAGGAAAGAGAAAACAAGTACAACCATTAAAAGGCTGGACAAGGACTGCTGATTCAAGCATGCAGCTAAACTGCAAGCAAAGGGCCCACGCCTGCTCAAACCAGATATGCACAAGGCTGATCTCTGCCCCGAGCAGCCCAAACACCTTTGCAGAGCCTCTGCACCCACACCCGCACACAGCCGGGCACCTCGGCTTCACCTGAACTCGTGTGAGGGCAGGTGTCCGTCCCAAGAAATCACACACTGCCCGTCTACATACAGGTTAACTAAATCATTTTCTTCTGGAAGATGCATGTGCTTTAATAGACTTGTTTTCTGTCCAATTCTGTCTGTGGCAGCTGGAATTTTCCAGCTAACAGCTCACCGTTGCAAAATGAGAATACACGTTCCTGGGAACCTCAACTCCCTTCCTCCTTAGTCTGCAACTAATTTCCTTTAGCTCATTCTGAAAGATCTGCTTGTTTTTTTCTCAGGCTTTCCCCATGGAATGGAACGAGAATTTAACAGGGCTTTTGCAACAGATGTTTGGGGAATCTGGTGTTTAGTCTGCGACAACTGCTTTGTAAAACTGTTCTTTACTTTTGCATAAGCCACTTTGTCACGGTGCCTGTTCCCT